>JAWWEU010000041.1:2360171-2382540 GCA_035583155.1 Acropternis orthonyx | reverse complement strand
GGGGAGAGGAGAAGAAACCCCGCCCCCCCCCCCACCTCGTCCCCGCACCGCCCCGCCGGCAGCTGCCGGCCCCGCACCTGCCGCGGAGAAACCGCACTCCGGGGGCTGGGAGATGCGGGATACGCTGCCGGGAGCATCGCGGGGTTGGGGATGCGGGTGGGACGCGGAGGGGGAGCAGGTGCCGGAGCCGGGAGCGGCGGGATGCGGTGCCTGGAGCATCGCGGGGCTGGGGATGCGGGTGGGATGGGAGCGGCTGGTGCGGGGAGCAGCACATGGAGAAGCCCCCCCGTCGTGCTCCTGAGGATGCCAGAGTGTCCTTGTGCCCTGCGCGCTCCGGCGCGTGGCGCATTTTTAGGGGAGCACACGTCCCTTAGTTGTGTTTTTAGGGAAAACGTCTCCTTTCGTTGTGTTTTTAGAGGAAACATCTCCTTTCGTTGCGTTTTTAGGGAAAAGCGTCTCCCTTGGTTGAATTTTTGCAGGGAAACCATCTCCGTTGATTGCGTGTTTAGGAGAAAACATGTCTATCAATTGCATTTTTTTTAGGGGAAACCGTCTCCTCAAGTTGTATTTTTGGGGAAAAACATGGTCTTTAGTTGCATTTTTAAGGGAAAACATCTCCCTTGGTTGTGTTTTTAGGAGAAAACATCTCCTTGAGTTGTACTTTTAGGGAAAAGCATCTTCCTTGCTTGAATTTTTAGGGGAAACATGTCACTTAGTTGCATTTGGAGGGGGGAAACTGTTGGTTGCAATTTTAGGGGAAACCATCTCCTTTAGTTGTATTTTTAGGGGAAAACATTCCTTATGTAGGGAGCTTAAAAAGCAGGGATTTGTGAGTCAAGCTGGAAGCAGGCAAGACCAACTCACCACCTGCACGGATGGGGAGGAAAGGAGCAGAGGTTCAGTCATCACAGAATCATAGAATATCCTTAGTTGCAAGGGACTGACAAGGATCATGGAATTCAACTCTTAGCCTGCACAGACACCCCAACAATCCCACCCTGTCCCTGTCCTGTTGTCCAAACCCTCCTGGAGGAGGTGGGGCTATGCCCACTGCCCTGGGGAGCCTGGTCAGTGCCCACCCTCTGGGGAAGAACCTTTTCCTGAGGTCCAGCCTCACATCTGGCACGGGGGCCACAGGGCAGGGTTTCTTCCTGTGCCCAGCAGTGCTTGGCAAAGAGAGACAGAACTAAAGCAATGAGTGCTTAAGGCTTTCCCCCAAATCTCCTTGAAATCAGTGAAAAAGAGGAAAATCCTGACAGCACTGTGGCTTACTGTGCCACAGCCACGGCTGCCACTGCGTCCCAGTGCTGACCTCCATGCACTGGGTGCAGATGGATGCTGTCAGGAGGTTTGGGAGTCTTGCACCATTCCTTAGGGCTCGTGAGCCAGTGATTTGTGCCTGCAGGGAATAGCAGAGGGCTTAGAGTGGGGTGGTGAGCAGACCCCTCCTCACCTGCCCTCTTGGGCTCTGCCCCCCTTGCTGGCCCAGGACCCCACCACAGTTTGCTGGGTTAATGAGGAACCTGGTGATCCTGGTTCACAACCCTGGAAAAAGGAGCCAGGTTAAAATGTTCCTTCAGTTCAAGGGCTGCTGTGTTTGGTTTTGCCAGAGTCCCTTCTCCTGCTTTTCCCTTCTTGTGTCACAAGGGGATTGCTAGTGGGGTGGCACAGCAACGGGCAGTGGGGGTAAAATTCACCAAGTTCCCCAAAATGATGCAAATTAGCTGCTTTCATTAGGGAATTTAGGGAAGGGTGCTGCTGGTTTCTCATGGCAATGCTGGTCCAAGAGCCACTGCCTCCAGCGAGTGCTGGTGCTCACAGGGATGTTCCAGCAGCTTCACTCCTCGCAGTGCCATCCTAAACAAGCTGAAATCCATCTGAAATCCCTATGCTCAGGCATGGGACTGTGCCCTGTGTGTCTTTGGGAGCCTCATATTGCCCTGTCCCATAGGAAAACCCCTTCTTCCAAGGAAACCAGAGGTTCATCTGAGGTGGTTGCCCTTTATCCATACCTTGCCTTTCAGCGTAACAGATAAAGGGTGACCACCCCTCTGGCCTGGTAGAGATATCCTGTTATCCAGGCTTTTCCTCGGGAATGGGTCACCCTCCCCGTGCTGAAATTCTTCCTGGCAGCGACAGTGCAAGTGGTTATGGGACAACAAAAGAGGTTTGTGCCTCCAGGGGAGAATAAGAATGCAAATATCTTTGGCATGAAAAACCCAAAGCTATTTACTCCTTGGTATTTCTTGTCAGTACTTTGCATCTGTCTCTGCCTCACCTTCTCATTCCTTTCCTTTGGGCCTTCCAAGAGCAATAAGGCTTTGGGGAGCGATGGGGGCTGGAGGGGCCCTGTGGGGGGAACAGGGATGGTGGCTCCACACTCTCCAGCCCAGGGCTTCCCAGCTCTGCTGTAAAATCCTTCTTCCCCCGTGTTGTTTGCCCACTTTGGAGGGATTTCCCTGCTGCGTGGCTTGGCTGTGTCTTGCCAGGATTCTCTGTCCCGTCACATCCCTTGTGGGTCCATCCCATGCCTGGCAGCGCTTGCACCGGGACGTGCTTCTCCATCACCCTGGGCACTGTTGCAGCCCGGGTGCGTGGCTGGTGTTTGAGAGCTCTGTAATCCCCAGGGAAGCAGAGCAAGCCTCCTGTCAGTGGGCATAAATCAGCTGGGAGCTGGAAACCGGGGCGGGCTGGGGAGGGAAGGGGAGCGCGGGCCCCTGAGAGGTGCCGCCGGACGGCTCCGGGACTTCCAGTTCATTTATTCTGCTGGGGTTTGCCCAGCCCTGCTCGGCATGTGAAGTGTTTTCTCTGAAAGACCCAGCAGTGAGATGGGTGAAAAACATTCTCCTGTCCCAGGAGCTGGCAGAAATCCTGGTAAATCTGCAGAAGTATGTTTTTGTCGGTGCTGCTTATTCTGTGAGGGGAACTAGTATAAACTATTCCAGTAGAAAACCTTTTCCTGGAATAAAGTCCTGAGTCTGTTCAGAGCATTGTCAGGACAGTTGTACCAGGAATGGAGCTTAGCTGGTAAACATGTTGGGACTGAGGAGGCCCAACAGGGCAGACACAGAGCTCCTGCACCCTCTGTCCCATGGATAAACCCCTCACAAGGCACCTGCTGCCCTTCTCTGTGCTCAAATCAAACATAAAATCTGTGTAAGTTTAATTTGCAAAGAAAACATGGATTTTTGTTTTCATTTTCTCTCCCTTGAAAGCCTGTCTGTCCCACTATCCATCCCCTCCAGGCTGTGGCTGGGCATTCCTGGTGGGGTCGGGGTCAGCTCCGGGAGTTACACCATGGGGGCACCTCCCCATCCTGCATCACTTTGGAGCCATGGGGTCAGCACACAGCTTGAACTATCATTTCTGCTCTCCTGCCTCAGTTTCCCTGACCCTGGCTGGCACAAGGAGCCATGCTGGGAGCCTCTGGAGTGGTCCTGGAAAACATCAGGTGCCCGCTCCGGTTTGAATTTCTCATCCTCTACCGTGGCCTTATCTCCCTGCTCCTTGCAGCCAGAATGGAGATGCCTGCTGATGCTTTCAGCAGGAGAGCAGGGCCATCGGTGTGGGTTTGGGCAGGAGATCAGAGCTGTGACGCCCCGGGTGGGTGGTGAGCCCCGGGTGCCGGCAGGGGACAGCACAGCTGGGCGTGCTTCAAAGGGCATCAGGTTTTTCTGGGCTCCGGCCACTGCTTTGCTCTCCAGGCAGGCGTGAAAATGTGAAAGAATGTGAAAAATGTGAAAATGATCTTGCTGGCCCCAAGATTTGTAAACTTTCTGGTTAATGTGTAATAAATACATGACAGATACTGCCAGCGCTGGGCGGGTGACAGCGGCCACTCCGCGGTGGTGCCACCGGCGGTGACATCCCAGAGCCATCTCCCCTCCTCTGCCCCGGGGCCAGCCCCAGGGTGTCCTGGCTGGAGAGGATTTGGGGCTTTTCTAAACTAGTTTATCTGGTTTGGACTTACCCGAGTTTCTGTGAACTGCCTTGTCTGGCTTGCAAAATGAACTTTATTTATTTGTTTAATCCTTTCCCGGTACAAGGGGCGTGCTGCGACGCCCAGGTGTGCCGTGTCCCCTCGGAGCAATGCCCAGCGTGGTGCTAATGCTGGTTGTCCCGAGGCCTTGGATCCTTGGAGTGATTCCTCCCAGGTGGCTCACCCGGCTCTAACCACCTGTGCAGTATTTCCTGCTTGGCACAAGGTGAGGTGCTGCCACTGCCATGTTCCTGCCTGGGGGAATCTCATCTGAGTCATTTCTGTTTTTCTGCCTAAACAGCTAAAGGTTGGTCCTTCAGTTCTGGGCAGGTCTGGCTGTGGCAAAGCTGGAGGGGAACGGAGATGCTGTCGGTCCTGATGGGGTGGTGAACATGGACTGGGGCTTATCCCAGGGAGGCTCCTGCATCCACACGGGCACGGGGCCGGGCTGCACGGCACAGGAGCAGAGCTGGCACAGCCGGCACTCATCTGGGAATTCAGGCTGAAAAGGGTTGGAGAGGAGCCCCTGCCAAAGGGCTCGGAGGAGAGTGCGATGGAGTTGGTGCCAAGGGGTGGCCTCATGCCCTGCCGGGGTTGGGATGTGGTCTGGATGTGGACGGTTCCACCTCTCCTTCAAACGGCCTCGGAGCATCAGGGATCAAGAAGTTGTGTCTGATGCTAATGCACAAATTTCAGCCCTGGATGACTTTCCCTGTAATTTGGGGAAAAGAGACTGTCCTTTGAAAAGGGTTTGGATTGTTTTTGTTAGCTGTGTCATCCTGGCATCCCTCCCCAAAGTAAATGAAAAGGACAGAGGTTTGTGGGTGAGTAGTGGTTGGGCTCCTTTGGGATTTGCTCAGTTTTTCCAGGAGGCTGCAGGTGCAGCTGGGGGGTCCCTGGTGCATGTTGTGGGGTACATGGCCACCCCTCATGGATGGGATGGGATCCGGAATGGTGCTGCATGGAGGATGCTTTGAGAGGCTGGGGATGGTGCAGAGACCACCCTCAGCCTGGTGAAAGAACCTGGGAGCTGCTGGATGCCAGTGAAGATACTGGAGGGAAGGATTATGTGGTGTGGATTCCTGCATCACCCACCTTAGGGGATCAGCCGAACTTTGTTGCTTTATTTTTCCTCAAAACCCAATTCCAGCTCTCCATCATCCAGCCAGGAGATTGGGATGGGGCTGGTCTCACCCTGGCCATGCCCAGGTCAGTCCATGCAGTTCCTATGAAGTTGTTGGCTCAATTCAGTGCCGTCCTTGGCCCAGCTGGGCTCAGCCCCTGTGTGGGGTGTTTTGGACCAAAGCAGAGCTGCTCCTTTCAGGTGCAGAAAGCACTTTTTGTGAAGAAATCCCAGTGACTTTCCAAGGAAATTACAAAGGGAATTTTTTTTTTTTAAAAACAAAGGTGATTTAGCTACCAGGAGACATGTCCAGATACCTGATGTCTCTTCTAGAGCATGAGGTCAAGCTGTGGGGTTGCAGGAGGGTGCAGAACAGGAGCTGGGCTCGTGAGCTTTGTTGGGGCCAGGCTGGGCAGCCTCTCCCACAGCTCAGCCCCCTCCCACGGCCCAGCCCCCCAACCCGCCACATCCCACCCCCATTAGTTAATGTACTAAGAGCATCCAGGCTTTATAAATTAACACGGTGAGCTATGAATTATGAATGGAGTCACATGCCTGATCACTTCAGTGCTATGCTGACAGCCCTGGAGCTGCTGATCCGAGTGACAGCCCAAAGCTTTTAAAGATGTGAACAGCAAAACCTGGGAGTGGTTTGCTTTGTGAGGTACAAACCTCTCAGCCTACAGATGGGGCTCATCATATTCCCTCTCCTGCCTCCTCCTGTCGCTTTCTCCTCTTTTCTTTCCCAGTATTGCCTTCTCTACTTGCCTCCACAGTCTATCTTGAGGGATGTTGTCCTGCTTGGCTGTGTTGACCATCCCATGGGAGCTGCATCCTCCGTGGCATGTTCCTTTCCGAAGGTTGCCGGTACCAACTGGGAACAGTTGCTGCAGTGCTGGCTCCATCTGCATCCTGGTTGTCCCCAACCCAGGCACAGGTCCCGTGGCTGGTGCTGAGCTCCTGGCACAGGACCTCAGTGAGGTTTTGGTAGATCTCTGCAACTTCATCTCCCTTTGTCCATAACTTTGTGCTCAAGATGTTGCATTCCGCAGCTCCACCTCTGCCATCAATCTTTGAGGGGGTTTATTCTTGAACCTCTCCACCACTGGAGGCCAAATGTGCTTAATCCTGTAAGCGTGGGTATTCCTGGGGTTTGTTGCCTTCGGGGTTTGTCTGGATTCCTGCATCCCTGTCTCTGGGAGAGGCTCCCTCTGGCAGCTGGGCTGCACTGCCTGCTCTGGTGCACTGGCAGCAGCAGGGCAGCAGGAGCAGAACTAAATGAGCTTCAGACATTTGTTAGTTGCCACAAATGAAGGCAGTGCCCTGCACGTCCCCCACCGTGGTGCTGTGCACCCTGCAGTGCTCAGCACACAGCCCTTGGCAAGGTGGGAGCCAGCAACGCTGCTCCTGGCGATGGCAGGAGCGCGGGAAACCATCCCCATGGATGCAGGGAAGGGGCACTCCTCATTCCCAGCCCTTTCCAGCTGAGCCATCACGAGCTAGGCAGCAAAAAGTACAGCTTCAAAGACAAAACCTCGGCGTGTGGGGAAGGCATTCTGCCCCGGGCTGGGGCGCAGAAGCCTGACTGCGCCTTGTTTCTCTTGCACAGGGGATGCTGGAGCCGTGTGAGGTGAAGGATGGACTGACACAGCCCCAGCAGTTACTTCTCCATCTGAAGGCCAGGCCGAGGGGCTCAGTCTGCAGGGAAGGAGCCGCTTGTTGGACACAAACATCCCCCCCGGCCGCGGTGAGGGAAGAGGAGCCGCCGCCACAGATCGAGCCGCTCCTGGAAGGGAAAATACCGCTTTGGTTTGGTGTCTAATTAGATATTTACCAGGAAGGAAGGAAAGATATAAATAGGGTGACAGTGACTTCAAAGGGTGTTTTTGACTTCTAAGAATAACACCTTTGCTGGCGCCGATTTCGGGAATATCAGCTGTGCCTGGGTGTGAAAGTCGGAGGAGGTGTTGCAGCTCGGTCGGCAGCCAAGGGAGCAAACCCAGACCCCCGGCCCTGCGGGACCAGCTGAGGAGGGGACACTGGCATCGCAGCAGGGGCCTGTGGAGAGTCAGCTGGACCCACAGGGACACGGGGGAGGGAGTCTGGGGAAGGCGAAGCCGCCGGTGGCGCAGCGTGGGTGGGAGCGGACGTGTGGCACCATGGGGACCCCTTCCCTGCCGGCAGTGCTGGTGCTCGCCGTGGTGCTGGTGGGACTTGGGGCTCCCCGTGTGGTGCATGGGCAGCCCAACTTCATTGTCATCCTGGCAGATGATGTGGGCTGGGGGGACCTCGGGGCCAACTGGGCAGAGACGAAGGAGACCCCACATTTGGATCAGCTGGCTGCCGAAGGGACAAGGTAATGTCTGTCCCCCTTCCCTGCCCTCTCCAGGCATCTCTGGTTACTCTGTCCTGCAGCAAAGGGGAATTCAGTCCCATGGGACTGGCAGGGGTGTACTAGATGTGGGTTTGGGTGCATGGGGAGGGCTGCCAGAGCCCAGTACCTTGGGGTGCAGGTCCATCCATCCCCGGTGAGACCTGCGAGCTTCATCCCCCACTCCCAACCCTCATCCTTGGGGCAGAAGGGGAGGCGTGCAGGGAAGCAGGGAGGGATGGAGCAGCATTAGAGCATGCAGGGGCTTGTGAGCAAAGGGTCCTTTAACTTTCCAGGTTCGTGGATTTCCACTCGGCTGCATCCACTTGCTCCCCATCCCGCGCCTCGCTGCTCACGGGGCGCCTTGGGGTGCGCAACGGGGTCACCCACAACTTCGCCATCACGTCGGTCGGTGGCCTCCCCGTGAATGAGACCACCCTGGCCGAGGTCCTGCAGGAGGCTGGGTACACCACGGCGGCTATAGGTAACGCCCAAAGTGCCAGGGGGGCAGCTGGGAAGGGGAGGTGACAAGTGGTGACAAAGATGCTGGGGTCCACCCCTTGCAGAGGAGAGGCTGCAGGTACTTAAGGGAAACTCCGGCAATGAAAGGAAAGTCTAAAGGATCACATGAGAGAGATTTCACACACCCCCCTTGGATTTTGCAATCCCAAGATTAAAATCTTCCTTTTCAAACACAGGACATTGCCTGGAATCCAGGCTTCTCCATTTAAGCTCTAATTGCCTCACCTCACAAGGAATGTGCTGGGTTTTCCTCAGCAAACACGGCTGTGCTCAGCAGCTCCCCCATCCTGCACCACACGCCATGGTCGGTGCCACTGGCCCTGTGACTTCAGGCACCCTCCTTGTCACCCTGGGTCCCCTCAGCTGGCACAAGCCCTTGGCCCCTCCAGCTCCTGCTGGTGCACACATTGTGGTGGCAGAAAATCCCTCAGTTTCTCCATTCCCCCCTAGTTTTTGGAGTTCTCCCTCTTGGGTCAGCGCATTCGGTGGGAGCAAGCGCGTGCCGGAGGTCAGAGGATGAAGCTGGCTGTTTGGGAGGGGCTGGAAAGCCGTCTGCTCAGAACACAAACACATGAAAGAGCCTTTTAAGGCTGGAAACAGTCGCTTTGCACAGGCATGAGATACCTTATGCATTTTTTCTGGGTTTCTGCAAAAATAGACAGCATTCTGGAAACGCGGCCAGCACAAACAAGGAGCCTTTCTTGTAGCAAGGGTAAAAGCCCCCAGCACTGTGGGCACCTCGTGGGTGAGGGCTGGTGGTGGCTGTATCTGTGTAACCTCTGAAATGATGTTCTGTGGCTTCCACGCAGGCAAGTGGCACCTGGGACACCATGGCCACCATCACCCCAACTCCCGCGGTAAGGGCAGTGCCAGAGGGGACAAGCTGAGGGCCCTGTGGTCACCTTGACCCTGCTGACATCCTCACTTGCCTCTCAGGCTTCGACTACTACTTTGGGATCCCCTACAGCCACGACATGGGCTGCACAGATACTCCTGGGTACAACCTGCCGCCCTGCCCGCCCTGCCCGTGGCACGGCACCGCTGCCAGGTACGGGGGCCGCGAGGGATTCGAGTGCTGGCACGGGGAGGTGGGTGTTTGCATTGGTGTCCCCAGCCCCAAGAGCTGCCCTTTGCTGTGGTCACCTCCCCTTATGCTCCATGTACCCAGTTTCACCCCTGTGCACCCCACATCAGGGTGCAGGTCAGGGAGGTGGGTCAGTCCCAGGGACACTGGTACCACCCCCTTTCTCCTCCCCTCCTTGGCTTTCTGAAGGCCAGGAGAACAGCCATGCTCTGTGCCTGCTCCTATGCCTTTCCCCACTCTGGTGATGGGGGTGTGGTGGCTCTTCCCAGCAGGGTGGCCAGGAAGGACTGTTACACGGAGGTCGCTCTGCCTCTCTTCGAGAACGTCACCATCGTCCAGCAGCCCGTCACCCTCAGCAGCCTCACCCAACGCTATGCAGAGGCAGCAGAGCGCTTCATCCGGCAGGCAAGGTGAGGTGACACCTGCCACCTCCTGTCCCCTTCACAGGGACAGTACGTGGGTCACTGCACGAGTCCTCTGCCTCGTGCCAGGGCGGCGCTGGGGGAGATGGGTGTTACCCTGTGGTTCTTGGGAAGCAGATTTGGGGTCTCCGTGGCTCGGCTTCCTGCTGGAGGAGGGAGAAGCCACTGAGGCTGTCACTGGTGTGCTGTAGGGACACCGTGGAAGCCTTTTGGTGCATTTTCTCTAAGGGATTGTGTGTTTTTAAAATAACCATTTATGAGGAAGATCAAAGCCTTTGAGCTGGGCTGTGCCTCCTTCCTGGGGGGAATGTGCAGCGAGGTCCCGGCTAGCGGGTATGGGAAGGAGGGAAACACTGCCACCCCTCTGTCCTCCATCCATCTGTCCTCTTTCCGTCTGTCCTCCATCCCTCCATCTCTGCAGTGGCAGCAGGGCGGTGGAGGTGCCTCCATGCGTGTGAAGTGCTGCCAAGGGTGTGGGAGCAGGTGCTGAACGGCTGCCCACGGCAGCTCTGGCAGTGGGACCAGAGCATCACCCAGAGCTGTTTGAACCTGCCCTGTGTGAGGGCTCTGGTCCATTTTGAGGACAATGCACTCCAAGATCCCTGGGCTTCAAGGTTTTCCTCCCCCAGCCTCTCAGGACAAGAGGTGCTGGAGCGTGCTCGTCCCTGAGGAGCAAAGTGGCTCCTCCGAGTGACGGCCCCGAGCCCTGCGGATGGGTTGTGTAATTTTAATCCCTATTATTGGCGAATTATGAGCTGTGACTTTGCAAAATGCCTCCCTGCAGCGTGAGGAGAGGAAGTGCTGCTGGGCAGCCGTGTCCCAGCCCATCCCATGTCTGCATCCAGGGATAGCACAGGGAGGGCCATGGTAGGCGGTTCTGGGAGTGAGGTTTGTGTAATGGGAATGAACAAAAGGCTGGGCAGGCAGCAGCCTGTGGGAAATCCCTCCTGGTAAACCTGGTGGCTGTTTTGTTGCACAATACCCATAGTTTATCCCTTTGGGTAGCAAGCATTGTCTGTGACACAACTTGGCCACATGGTTGGGATGCTGAGGGTACCTGGGCTCTGAGCTGTGGGGCAGCAGCAAATCCCCCTTCCTGTCCAAGCCCTCAGGGCTGCCAGGATGCTGTTTGGCTGTGAAACCAAATGTGTGAGCTCCAGGTTAATAGGAAAAACCTTTAAAGTCCCAGAAGTGTTTTGGGGTTATCTGCGTTCACAGAGAACAGGATTAAGCAGGTGCCTGCCTTTTCTCTCCTTCCCTTTGATGGCTTATTCCAGTTTTCCCCTGCCTGACTCATTCATTACAGGGCAACAAAAGAACACCAGATTTGCAATCTCGGTGTTTTTTTAACCAGTCGTGTCAAGGCTGAGCAATTTGTGGCAGTGAGACGTGGCACTGCTCGAGCACAGCAAGGGTGGGAGCAAGAGTCAGGGACTCCTGTCTTCAGTTATCAATTAAACCTTCCCTTGATCTTTGGGGCAACTCTGAGGTGTCCTTGTGATGAGCAAGCGGGATGTTCAGCTGAGCACTGCAGCCCTGAGTTCATCTGGATGCTGGAGGGGTGCCCCCCTGTGGGATGTGAGTGGGGGAAAATCAGCTTTCCCTGCTCCAGGGTCTCTGGCATCCCGTGGGAAAAGGTCTCAAACGGCCTTTGCAGGGGTGATTTGCAAGGGGCACATCTGAGCCCTCTCGTTGTGCCAGGGGGACACAGCCCTTCGCAGGGCCCCAGTGCCCCGGGGGAGGATGGGGCAGCTCCAGGTGGCATGGGTTTTACTCATTTTCCATCCCAGGTGACGGGTAAAGGAAGGAAGTGCCTAAACACACGTCAGAGGGGCCATGAAGGCTTTCTGGAGGCAGCGACGGGGTGGCCGGAGCCGGGCGCGTGCGCGGGCTGGGACACGTCCCTGGGATCCGGCCCCTCCCCGCCGCTGGCCATCCCACCCTTCCCCTCGGAGGTCCCTGAGGAAGAGCAGGCCTCGTTGGAGGAGATAAATATAGCTGTAAACAAGCAAACAGGACATGTCCTCTGGTGATTTAGGAGTGAGCAGGCAGTGGGGCAGCGCATGGCAGGTGAACGTGCCGCGCTCCCTGTCCGGGACTGCTCGGCAGTGCCAAGGCTGTGCCTGAGCTCCGTGTGGGTGTCCTGCTGTGCCCACATCATTGTCAGAGCCAGGCACTTGCTGGGGAGGGGAAGGAAGGGCCAAGATGGGTCCCGTGAAAGAGGAAGGGGAATGAGTGGATGCCTGGGATGCACCAGCGCAAGGTGTTTGGCCACCAGAGATGGAGTCTGTCCCAAATGGGAGGACAGTTGACAAAGCGGTGGGGGCCACAGGAGAGGTTTGAGCAGGAACAGAGGCCAAGCATCCCTCCTCCAAGGGTTTGCAACCCCTTTGATGCACATAGGGTGTTTTCCCCCCAGGAGCCACAGCAGAGGCAGGGGTGGAAGGGCCACCAGTCTCTGTCTGCAGACTTGGCAGTGCCACCACCTCAGTGGCTGAACACTCTCCCTCTCACCCCTGTGCAGTGACAGTGGACGCCCCTTCTTCCTCTACCTGGCCCTGGCCCACATGCATGTCCCGCTGTGGGATCCCCTGCCAGCCCCTTCCTCGGGCAGGGGCATCTACGGAGCCTCCCTGAGCGAGATGGATGCCCTGGTGGGACGGATAAAGCAGGTCGCTGACAGCCGCGGGAAGGGCAACACGCTCCTGTGGTTCACAGGTACAGCAGGAAAACCTGGCTGCAGGGCTGGCGGGTGACGTGGGGGTGACACTGATGAATGCACGGGCACCAGCCCCAGGGTGGAGGTGGGTCGGGGGGCAGAACATGTTTGTCCCCTGCCCTCGGTGCTCCCACTGCTCTGCGGATGGGGAGCGGTGACACCGCGGGGATGGGGGTCCGAGGCTGCTGTGGCCACTCGGCTGGGTGCCCACCCCGCCACCCCGCTTCTGCTGCGGGGCTGAGCCGGTGGGGCTGTGCCTAATTAAGCCACAAATCCTCATTCATTAAGAAGCCCAAATCCGCTCTCGCCGAGCAGCCTCCCTAATGAGGATGTCTCGCTCCTGACGACAGGAACCGCTCTGCAGCTCATTAGCGCCCAAAGCTGGTGGCAGCCGCTCCTCTTCCCCCCCTTCCCTCACCCCGGCTCCAATCCCACCCCTCACCCAGAGCACGTCCCTTGGAAACAAACTGTTAGAAATCCAAATCAGTCTGCTTCTCTTGCTCATAATGGGGGGGCATCCCAGGGATGGGAAGGAGGGATGGGAAGCGTCACTTGTCCTTGCATACCCCCTCCACCGCAGAGGTGTCCCCTCCCGCCCCCTGGTCCTGGTGTCAGTGATGGAGACGTTTCTTTCTCTTTCAGGTGACAATGGCCCCTGGGCACAGAAGTGTGAGCTGGCAGGACGCCTGGGGCCGTTCGTGGGGGCCTGGCAGAGGCAGCGAGGTAACCTGGCAGAGTGTTGGGGTGGTGGGGGGGCTCCCAATCCCCAGGGGTGCAGGGGGGCTGCTCCACAAACCCCTTCATCACCCACTGAGGGAGACCTGGGGGGCATTCCACTCCCAGCCTTTCCCAGGATGCTGAACACACCCCAGAGCAATTTTTTTTCCTTTCAAACAGTCGCGTTTTCCCCTAAAACCTCTGCAGGGGGCAGGGGGCTGGGGTCTGTGTTACCCCAGAGCTTGGGGTGAGTGGTGCTGGTTTGGAGACTGATGTTGCCATCAGCTGCAGCAGGGTCTTGCCACCCCGAGCCCCATCCTGCCCAGAGCAGAGCCCCCGGCACCCTCCCTGTGCCCCACGACTTTGCTTTTCTTTCTCTCCACCGTTTTTTTGTTGGGGGGGTTTTTTGTTTTGTTTTTTGTTTGTTTTTTTTCCGTCTTTCCTCCTTTTTCCGGCCAAGCCATCTGCTCGGTGGGTTTATTTCAGCTGGAGCGGGCCAGAAACATTCATGAGTCAGGCGTTTCCCACTTCTGCTCGTGTTACGCAGCGTAACGTGCCAGGCTCTGCTCACCCCGTGCCCGGGGTCAGCGGGGTGGCAGCGCCTCATCCCTCCTCTGCTTCCTGACACCCAGGCCATGCGACCGTGGCCGCTTCCCTGGGCAAACTGGGCAGGCTGGCTCGCTGCTCCCATTCCCAGAGCCCTTCCTTCTCCGGCTGGCCCCGGCGATGAGATTTGTAACCTTAATTTTCTAGTAAACAAACCCTGCCGACGGCCCCGGGTTGCTCTTGAGCAACCAGCGGTCACAAGCTGAGCGCATGGTACAGGCAGTGCAGGGCGAGGAAAACACGGCCCCTTTTCCTTGCTGCCCTGTGGAAACACCCGGATCCTCCTGGCTGTGGCCGAGGCTGGGGAGGGGGTCGGGCTGCCAGGGCGCTCCGAGGTGGCTGCAAACACCGGCGGGAAGGATGGCTTCGGAAATCCCTGGGCTGGTGGCTGCACGGATGTTTTGAAAGCCAGCCTGGCATTAACGGGGCTTCTGCAGGCTGGGCTGGCACCACAAACACCCTCCCGTGGGTGCTGGGGGAGTGTTGCGGGGGTGGGATGCTCAGCAGTCCCATCCCGGGGGAATCCTCTCCCAGCACGGAAAAGCCCCAGAGGAGTGGAAGGGCGGAAGAGGACAGGCTACTCCAGGGTCCAGGGGTGTTTTGCATTGATTTCAGGTGGTTATTGGAGTTGGTCCTCACTGAGAGAAGCAGCATATCTGTGTGTGCTGCCCCTTTCTCTGGCTGGGGAGCTTCCCACAGCCCTCAGCCCACCCCAAAAACTTGTTTCCCATTTGAGGCAAGAGCCCAGTGAGGTGGGATACTGGGATAGAGACACACATTTTGGGGATGTGATGCTGGCTGTATTCTGAGACAGGTTTGTAAGGCCCTAGACCTGGAGTCCCTGTGCTGAGGACCTGCTGTGTGTGGTGGGACCAAGGTTTTCATCCCGCCACGGGAATGCACAGTTCAGCTTTCCTGGAAAGCCTGGAAAGTCCCCACAGCAACAGGGCTGCATCATCCCCACTCTGGAGAAAATTCCCTGGTTGGGTTTGGGTATTTCAGCCCCATTTACTGCCCAAAGTGTTAACGTGAGCTCTTTCATGGGCTGCTCTGATGTCCTGACCAACCAGAGGCACTGGGGTGGCTGGAGGGAATTCTCCCCTCTGCTGTCCTCTCAGAGACCCCTGACCATGCATGGAAAATCCATGGAAATGCATCCAGGAGGATGTTATTTAATATATATGAACAGATGGGGATTGATATTAATTGCTGTAATTGCTGTGGTTTCCTGGGGTGTCTGAGGGCAGGGGAGGCACCTCACTTTAGCCATACGTGGATGTGTCTTAGGAGCACTGTTAAGTTTCCAATAGCCACAAGAGATCCCAGTGCCAACTGTCCCACTGTTGAGGCCCCAGGGAGATGTTCTTTGGGGGGAAACACCAGAAGTTTAGGTGGGGAATGGGAGAGACTGAGGATGTGCCAGCAGGATGGGCAGCAGGGGCAGAAACCTTTCCCCTGGACTAGCCCTTGTGGCACCAGCACCGCGGCATCCGTGCCCTGTGTGCCCTTGTGGGTACATCAGCATTGTTTGGGAGCGTGGATCAGCCTGTAGGATCAGGGAGTGACTCCTGGAGAGGCCGGGCTGGGCTGGGGACTGGCACAGGGGCTCGGAGGAGCACGGGGTGACCGTGCCTCTCTTGGCTCTGCCCGGAGGAAATGGCTTTGGGCGAGCGCCGTTGCCATGTGCACGCTGAAAGGCGGCGGACAAAGGCTGCTCCTGGGAAGTTTGCTCGGTGAATCGGGTTGGGATTTTCTGTTTGCCCCATTCTCAGCCCCTTCCCCCGCCTCAGCTGCCCGGGGCCCTTTGGGCTCCAGCCAAGACAGAGGCTGTCCAACACCCTTCCACCCGTGCTGATGCTCAGTACTCCCGTTTTGGGGCTCAGCACCCCTATTTTAGTGCTCAGCACTCCAGGTGGAGGGAGGGACTGGAGAGCTGCCCTGTGCCATGCAGAGCATCTCAAACCCAAGTTCAGAGCAGGGGTGCTTTGGGTGCTGTCAGGGAAACAATGGATCAGGTTCATTAGCTGGCAGGATGGTATTTTTAATGAGGCAGGGTTTGCAGCAGGCGGAGGTGGAGGGGGGTGCTGTCAATGCTGTACCTTGCTGAGGGCAGCAGTCCCTGGAACAAATTCCTACATTTCCTGTCTGCTCCATTTTCTCACCTGACATCAAAAGTGGATGGAAACATGACGGCTTCGGCAGCAGCTGCATTTCTCATCACTCGCTGGAGAAACACAAAGCAGTGCCAAACTGAGCCCTTTTTTTTTTTTTTTCCCACCTTTCCCTGTTTAATTTCAAAACTCCTGTAACTCTTCTCCCTTCTCTAACCCAGGTCCTCTCCCAAAAAATCATCCTCCTTTTGGGGTAATTTACAGCATCTCTTGTCTCTGAACGGTTCCTTTTCCAGGGAAATTCCCGGGGTTAGGAGGTTTTCCCATCTCAGCAGGGTGCTGAGTGCTGCCCTGGTCTCTTGCAGGCGGGAGCTCAGCAAAGCAAACGACCTGGGAAGGAGGGCACCGGGTGCCAGCCCTGGTGTACTGGCCTGGCCACGTCCCTGCCAAGCGGACGAGCCGTGCTCTGCTCAGGTGAGAGCCCGTCGGGGAGTGGGGCAGCCCCTCCAACCCCCCTTTGGAAGGACCCACCACCCCCAGGTCACCACCTGGATTTTGGCAGCAGCAGCTGCCTGCGCTGGTTATTTCGTGCCCCGTGCCAGACTGTACTTTTGTCCTCCCTCCCAAGACTTAATGCTTCAGCAAAGAGGAGTTGAAAGGGCTTTTTGTGAGGCTGGTGGGTTGGCGTGAGCAGCCACCGGGCTCCGTGTGCCTCCTGGCCGCGGTGGCCGAGGGCCTCCCGATAATTAAAAGATGACGATGTTCTCTCTCCCCACCAAGGAGCAGGCTCCGGCTTTGTGGTTTGTGAATGGCTTTATGTGGAGGAGGGTGCGGTTGTGGGAAAGGCTGGCCGGGGAGATGGCGCTGGCAATCCGTGCAGGATGTGGCCGGGCTGGGAGCTGGTGGGAGGGGAGGGGAAGGGCTGTGCCCCCCACGCCTCAGCAACCCGGGGAGGGTGGCATGGAGGGGTCCTTATTGCAGCAATGCTGCACCTCTGCATGCAGCAGCTGCACAGCTCCACGTGGGACTTGCACCTCTCCTGGCATCCCTCCTTCTACAGCAACTGGGGCAGTGTGGTGGGATGCCCTATTGCCTTCCATGCCTGAAGGGCAGGATGGTGGAGATCGAGGTGGTGGGACCAGGGAGTTGCTGGGCATTGGGAAACAATGTCCCAGCTGCTGGAAGCAGGTCCTGACTGGTGGGCCCTGCGGTGGTGTTGGGTGTTTCTAAGGTTCTCGAGATAAGATGGAGTCACTCACTCCTTACATCGCCTGAGGGCAGCTCTGGGAGCTGGATTTTTGCAGGCGGGGGAAAGTTTGAGCCATAATCTGAGTCGCGTGTGTCTGGCAGAGGGGGTGGGGTGCACGTAGCACCCTATGGTTTCACGTCCAAACCCTTCCCCTCCACGGGAGATGGGGCAGAGCTGCCAACCCCTGCAGGGTCAGTGCCCGTCCCCAGCCCTCTGTCCCACCAGCTTCCCTTTCAGCCCTGCCTCCAAGCCCAGGAATTCTGATTAACTCCTCAAAGACCTTATCTCCTGCATTTCTCAGTTCTGATCTGGCAGGCTGGATGGCTGGAAATCCAGCAGAGGCAGGGGCTGTGCTGCACTGCTTGGAAAGTGACTCTGTAGCTCCCCACGAGTCACAGCACACCCAGTGTGCCCCCCCAACACAGCCTGGCATTGCCAAGGGGCCATGCCCAGATGTGTGGGATGATGCCCAGCTGTTCAGGGTGGTGGTCTGACATCAGGAAGAGGCGCTCCCTCTTTGGGAGGCAGCACTGGGGGACGGTCAAGCTCAGGATGGTGTCACCACTGTGGTCCCAACCATGGCCTGGGCTCGTGGACAGGGGATGTGGAGGAATGCAGAGGGATAGGGAGGGCAGGAATTTCTTGTGTTGGGACAGGTGGCTTTTCTCTGCACTTGGAGTCACCCTTGGGGACATCCCCCAAAGACAAGCATGTGCCATAGGGAAGTTGAAATTCCCCCAGTTGATGGGGAAGACCAAGAGGCTGGGGAGGGAGTGAAAGCTGTGTGCGGGTGTGGCTGGGAGCCCTCTGCACAGCCGCGGGGATCTCTGCCTGGTGGGATCCCCGGGAAGAGCCAGGGCTGGGCAAGGGCAGGCGTTATCCCTCGGCATGAACCTCCTCTGCCCCTGGGGTTATGGAAACACTGACAGCCTTGGCCATCCAGCCCGGGCAAAGAGTCTGCCAGGACTGGGCAGGACCTCCTGGCTTTGCGTCCTGCCCGGAGCAGGGAGCAGGGAGGTGAGCGAGGGTGAGCGTGCCCCGGGGTCGGGGAAGCCGGAGCGAGCAGGGAAATGCTGATGCATCGCCGCAGACCTGCACCTGCACGCTGCTTTCTGCACAGAACTGCCGCGTCGGCTTCTCTTAATTACGGTTAATTGTCGGAGCCACCCGCTGCGCTTCTGCCCTTCCCTGCCCCAGCCCAAAGTAGGGCACGGAACAAGTAGGTCAGGAGGGTGGTGAAGAAGCAGATTGCACCACCCTTGGCTTTGCCAGCGGCGTGGGGCCGGGCAGGCTGGGCTGGCAGAGTGCAGGGAGAGCTGGTTCAGCTGCCTGCACCCCGTCACCGCCGGGCACAGCAGCCCTCCCTGCCACGCTGTGCCCAGGGTGCTGGGATACTCTTCACCGTGGCAGTGCCCCCAGCACGTCCTGTCTGGGATGTTGGGATGTCCACCACCCCACACAGTTCTTCCCCGTGGGCTGCAGGTAGGGAGCTGCTGGTCCCTGGGCACTGCCAGGTCCTTTTCCCTCCGTGTTTGGGCAGCAGCAGGATGCTGGAGTGACTTTATGTGTTAAACCCCTCTTGGCCAGGACAGGGCTTGGCAGTGTGGCTTTCCCTTTCCCTCATGCACTGCTTCCCCAGCTTGGCTTCCAGGATGTGCCCACTGGTGGGGCTGTTGCTTCGATGCCAACTTCGACCAAAATCCTGCTTTTTCATGCCTTTTTCCGTGGGTTACATTTACTCATGACTGGGGGCATTTTTGACCACCTCTGTCCTCAATCCTGTTGTCCTCCCACCCCATGAGGTGATGATTTCCAGAGGTTCCGCTTGGTGCAACCATGGGAGGAGCATCCCCATGTGCTGTGCTGAGGGGCCGATCCTGAGGGTGCTGAGCACCCAGGGGACCAGGGGCATGCTGACCAGGTGAGCTGCCCTTTTGGGGGACCTGGCCTGGCCCCAGGGAGGTGCCTGCAGGGATGCAGTGGGGAGGCAGGATTGTTTTGGGCGCCTCCCGGCCTGCCTGGCCACGGGGGCTGTCTGGGTGAGCACGCCGGCCGGGGCTGCCTCGCAGCAGTGTTTGTTCTTATTTGTTCTCTCTGTCTCTTAGCAGCTAAATTAAAAATTGTTGAATGGGAGAACAGGGGGCCGTTAAGCCCAGGGCTCTTTCCTCTCCACTCACACAGCTGCCATCACGCTCCGGGCAGGAGACACGCAGTGACAGGATTGGAGTGGGGGCAGGACCATGACAGTCTCCAGGTGTCCCCAAGCTGGGGACCCGGTGCTTTTTCCTCCTCCAGGAATTTCCTTGCCCCAGCTGACCACCCCCCAAGCTGCCAGCACAGGGGTTTTGTAGCCGGAGGGGTGTGGGTTGAGTCCCTGTCAGCCACAAAGGGCAGTGCTGTGATGTGTCACTTGGCCACTCCGATGTCCCCGCTGTCCCCTGGGGCCATGGGACACCCCGGTGCGGTGCGGGTGGTTCCTTTTAGAGGTGTGAGGTCACCCCATGCCCATGTCTGTGAGAGGGAGGGCTGTGCCTAGTGGTGCACGGTGTGCCCCACAGGGTGAGGGGTCTGAGGGACAGTTATGGGGGTGGGAGACGTGTGAAGCCACGGCTTGTCAGGGCCAGAGCCGCTGCTGGAAGCTGGATTTAACCTTTTCAGCTGTTGGGGTGGGTGCTGGGAAACAGCTGCTCCCCCATCCCAAAAGGCACTTTCAAGAGTTGGGGTGACCCTCCAGGGATCTTTGCTCCTTGCACTGATGACTGCCGCCTCTTTCCCCAGCACCCTGGACATCTTCCCTACCCTGGTGGCCCTGGCTGGGGCAGCACTTCCCCTGAACAGACGCTTTGATGGCTTGGATGTGTCCCCAGTTCTCTTCGGGTGGTCGGATGAAGGGCACAAGGTAAGGCAGAGCCACCCACCCAGTGACATCCCACTGCTGACAGCAGGTCCCTGAGCTAAGTGAGGGGTAGAAAAAGGCTCTGTGTGGACCCATGGGAGCATCACCCCTCTTCTGGAGGAGGACAGCTGGAGATGGCTGGATGCTGTACCAAACTGGGCTTGAGATATCAGGGTACCTTGTGGCACCTTCCTGTGTGCCACAGGACTATGCCCCAGTCCCGGGGATGCCATCCTGGGGATGCTCAGGCTTGTGGCAGCCCACAGTGCCCAGCACAGTGTGTCTCCTTTCCAATCACAAAAGGTACATCAGTGTGGGGAGGAGAAGATCTCAGGGGCTCAAACCTAGTTTTATCCCTTTATTTATCATGCCAGGTCAAGATGTAATGAAGCCCACCTTCTCCCAGCTCCGTGGCAGGGGAACATGCCCATTGTTATGATGTTCCATCAGAGCATCCCACCCCATATCCCACAGCTCTGTCCATACAACCAGCTGCTGGCAGCTCCTTTAAGCCCAAAAAATGCAGTTTGCAGGACAAGCAGGATGGCCACACGTTTGTCTCGGAGTTGCACCAGATTTTTGCAGAACCAAAAGATAAAGAAAGAAAAAAAAGTGGCTTTCATAGCAGTCCCATGGATAAATCCTGGGTTTGCTTTTAAAGTCCACCCTCCTGCGAGCACCACGAGCCAGCTCCCAGCGGGATCCTGGATTTGCTTTCTGTGTCCATCAGGGGTTTGGTATTTGCTTTGTATTTATGGAACCCTCTGCTGAACTGAGAGATGAAGTGGGGAAGCAGACAGGATGTGGCCAACATGCTCTGCTGTGTTCCTTGGGATTAACCCTCCTCTGCACGTGCAGTGCTGGGAGAAGGGGACCAGTGGTTTGCTGGGAGTGATGGTTTACTGGGAATCATGGTTTGCTGGCAGCAATGGTGTGCTGGGAGTGATGGTTTGCTGGGTATCAGGGCTGAATAGGAGAGGGATTTACACCTGCAACAGCCCAGAGCACCAAGTTCAGGCAATGGGTTTCCTGGGGAGGAAAGGCTTCCCCCCCCCACCTTTTCTAGTTTTTTATTTGTTAAAATAACAAAGTCACAGATTAATGGAGTAGTTCCAGACCTGAGAATGTTTCTTGAAAGGGCTCAGTTGAAAGAAGCTCCTTAATTATGCAGTGAATTGTAATAGATTTTCTTAGCACGGAGTTTTAAGAGGTTTAGGAACGTGGTTGTTGGTGGGAAGGGACATTTGAGTGCCCTTACATGGGGCTGGCAGCATCCCAGCTGTGCTGCTAAAGGTGTAGGCAAAGCTTTAAAGCTGGAGGCAGATGAATTGTTTCAGTTCCTGTTTTTGGCTTTGAATATTTGCTGATTCCTGCTTCAGAGCTGTTTTATCCTGGCCAAGGACTGTCAGCAGAAGGGGAATCTGCTGCAGAGGTTCCTCCTTGCAGCAGCTCACACTGCACCACCTCTTCCGCTTTACACCCTTCTGTTTTTCCCCCTAAAACATAAATAATAAACCAAATTCCAAAAGGTGATTTTTTTAAATTTTATTTTAATTTCCCTTCCAATGGAAAGCAATAAAGCAAACTGAGAGCATTTGGAAATCATCCCCTACCCTGAATCCTGGCATTCCTTGGATGAGGTACCAACTGGGCCCTGGAGACAGTGGCCACATCCAGACCAGGCAGGACGGGAGGGACATCTCTGGGTGCCCAGGGTGCGTGGAATGCTCCGTGCTGGCCAGTGTGGGACGGACATCTCTGGGTGCTCTGTGCTGGGCACCTGCTCAGGCATTGCACGCTCATCAGCTGTGAGTGCTGTTACTAAACTTGGCACCACAGCTGCCTACAACTCCAGCAGATGTTTCTAATTTTTAGCACAGTGGAAATTTCTTGAATCACTTTTAAACTCGAATCCCAGGGAGGAAACCTCAAGTGACTCATCCCTCAGTGAAGCCATTGGCTCTGCGGCAGATACGATCTGAGAAGAGGAGCCGCTGAGCCCTCCAGCTCACTTGTCTCCTCGCTCCCGTGTGCCAAAGCAGCTGTCCTGTGTGGATCAAGTGTCCTAAATACCGAAAGGGAGAGATTCGACCCACCCTTCCCTCCTTCCCTTCCTTCTCAGCCTGTTCCCTGTGCCGTTGTCAGGGAAGGGAGGCCTTGCACAGCGGGGTGAGTCAGCGGCGGAGCCGGACGGGATGATGTTCCAGCACCTCACCTTCCCGGGTGGCCCTGCCTCCATGAGCTCACCCCCAGCTCGGGGCTGGCTCCTGGCTCCAGCCAGGGCTTTGGCTCCCTTGGATGTGTCCCCATTGCTGGCAGAGCTGGGAGCACCCAGGGAGATGGTGGGTGACACAGAGCACCCGAGACCATCCCGGCTCCCAAATGTTGCACAGGCATTCAGTGGTAGGACACAGGGAAAGGTTTGAAATGAAAAGAGGGGAGATTTAGATTAGATGTTAGGAAGAAGTTCTTGATTGTCAGAGTGGTAAGGCTCTGGCACAGGTTGCCCAGAGAAGCTGTGGCTGCCCCATCCCTGGGAGTGTCCAAGGCCAGGTTGGACTGGGCTTGGA
>JAWWEU010000041.1:2328030-2360061 GCA_035583155.1 Acropternis orthonyx | reverse complement strand
GAGAAGCTGTGGCTGCCCCATCCCTGGGAGTGTCCAAGGCCAGGTTGGACTGGGCTTGGAGCAACCTGGGCTGGTGGAAGGTGGCAGGAGGTTGGAACTTGATGGTCTTTAAGGTCCCTTCCAACTCAAACTATGACTCTGTGATATTCTGTCCTGCTCTGCTGAAAGCCTCTGCACCGTCGTGATCACTTTTTTGACACAGAATTTGCCTGGGGAGGTAAATTCAGAGGATCCTGCAGGATCAGGAAGGCACAAGGGAGATGTTGGTGTTTCCTGGGGCCCTTCTGCCATCATCCCACCCTTCGGCAATCAAAACTCAGCCAGTTGCCCAGTGCAGGGGCTGAATGGTGTCCATACGTGCTTGTACAGGTGGCATGTGGCTCATCTGGGGAGGGAGCAGGTCTCCTGGAGCAGGTTTTCCCCGCAATGGGCTGACAGGCACTTTTCTGTCCTTCCTTCAGGTTCTGCTCCACCCCAACAGTGGGGCAGCTGGGAAGGTCGGTGAGATCGAGACGCTGCGGCTGGCTCAGTACAAGGCATTTTACACCACAGGTAGCGTGTCCCTACTAGAGATTGTCAACTCTGGGAAAGCACTTCTGGAATTCTTGGATCCCTGCAGATGCAGGTGAAAGCCAACTCAGGTTAATTCAAGAAGAGCCAGCCCAGGGAGGAGTAAGGATGTGCTCACCTGTGTCTGCAGGATGGCTCTGCAGCCCAGGGTTGTTAGCTCAGAAACACTCTCAGACTAAGAGCTGGGACAGGGTGGGTGAGGAATACAGGGGTGATCCCTGGGCAGCCCATAACTCCAGGATTTTTCCCTTATTTTCTCCCTAGGAGGGGCAATGGCTTGTGATGGGAGCACTGGGCCAGCTGAGCATCACCAACCACCCCTCATCTTCAACCTGGATCGCGATATCCAGGAGCAGGAGCCTTTGGATGCGGCATCCAGAGAGTACCAGGCAGTGCTGCCCGTGATCAGCAGGGCTTATGCCCAAGCTCTGGAGGACATTGCAGCAGACAATGTCTCGGTTGCAGATTATTCCAAGGATCCAGCTGTGATTCCCTGCTGCAACGCACAGCACGTGGCCTGCCGGTGCCACAGGGCTCCCGCAGCCACGCTGGATCTTCACACGGAGAGGAGAACAACAAGGCTTTGTCTTTAAGCAAATAATTGCTTAGGCTGCCCCTTTCCCAAGTCTGGTATCTGTAAATGGGATGTACTGGCTCCAGGCTGGAGGCTGGCCATGGAGAGGGATGGAGGCTGGGGTCACCTTTGCTCTGTGTAGGAAGCAGGGAGGTGAGTTAGTTGTGGCTCTGGAGGAGCACGCAGAGGGTCCTCTTTGCTGCAGAGCAGGGCACTGCAGGACCTGGTGGCTCTGGGCAATGTCAAAAGCTTTCTGTAGGGCTCTTTAACTGGGAAAGAGCCAGGTCTTGGATTAAAACTACCTTCTGTGAGAGCTGGCTTTGGGAGAGAGTTTCTCTGGGAAATTTGCTTGGCTTTTGCTCTGAAATGGATGGTACAGGAGTGGCTGGTGGGAGCACAAGGCAGGGGAGGACGGGGCCTCTGAGCAAACATCCCTTCTGGTGCCGAGGACCTGGAAGTCTGTGGCTGCAGAGAGAAATTCCCAGCTGGCACAAGGTGAGTGCTCCGGGAAAGGGAGCACCTGCCCCGCCAGCTGCCTGGTGAGGTTTGTTAGTGGGATCATGGTAAGACCCAGCTGTCTGGGCTGTCCCTGAGAGCTGCTCTCTGGGCGGGCAGGATGCTCAGCTTGTCCTGCACAGCAGAGCTCAGGGACTGTGCTGTGACACACCCCCGAGCCCCAGTGTTTGGGAAAGGCTTTATCTGGGAAGGTGTGGGGTGGGAGGGGATGCCAGGGGCACAGGTGGGGTGAAACAGCTCTTATGGGGCCATTTCTGGGCAGGTGCAAAAGCCTGGGGAGCTGCAAAGGCAGACATGAAGGTGCAACTGAAACTTAAGAAACCACTGGGACTTCTCAGCAGCTGAGTGAGGGTTTTCTGAAACAATTTTGGATTCTGATCTATGCACCCAGATCCTTCTTTGGCCAAGCCTAAGTGAACTTGTGTGGGCTTGACCAGGTGGGTCAGGTGATGTGGGAGCAGCTGTCCTCACCCCAGCTCCCAAAGCCACTCTCACACTCCCAAAACTTAACCCAGACTGACATCTTTAGGGCCCCCCAAAGAACAGCAGAAGCTGCCAGGGACAGGCTGTGACTTTATTCTGTCTTTAAACATAGCAAATGGCATCTTCTCTAAATAACACTGCAAAAATACTTTGCCTAGGTTAAAATAGTATGTATATACTGTACAAAGACATAAGTTTAATATCTCTTCCTATAAGTACATTTATACACATAAACCAGCATAAATTAGAAAAGGGACAAATGGGTATATAAAATTCTGGTTACATACAAACCTGATTAAATTAGCATTTACACTGTGGTTCTAACATAGAGTTTGTTAAATAGAGCAATGTGCATACAGTACATTGACACCCCCCCAGACAGAAATTAAACCAGAGGCTAACAGGGCCAGGTACTCACACATACCGTAGGAAAACGTGTGGCCCACCTTAAGAGTTATTATTTTTTTTCTCATCTTGGGGACTCTCAGATGTGTTCCTCGAAATTCCTGGCTTCCCCAGAGCACTCCGAGCAGCTGTCCTACGTGGATGTTTGCTCCTCCTCACGACCTCTTCGCTTTGCCCGGCTGACCTCCACGGCACAAGATTATCTACCAAAATCAAAACAGAGCAGCCTTACTTTTCCCAGCAACAGGGTGTGTTTCCAGTTGGTTTTACGCACATGGGAGGAGAAGGGGGAGGGATGTCCCGCAGTGTTTTACTTTCCACTCAAAGGCAGATTTGTGAGTGGTTTATTTATTTGCTCTCCCCCTCCCCACATTTCCAGTCCTGGGAACGGGAACCATCTGGCTTGGTGGTAAGTGTGTCCTGCCTCTGGCTGGCACTGGGCTGACACAGCCACCTTTGTGGGAGTCCAGTTACTGGGGGGGTGAAGTCCATTTGCCTCCCAAAAAGCTCAGCTCTGGCATGGCAGGAGGGGACAGGTGTGTGCTGTGCATCACTGTCTCTCTGGATGGATCCCAGAGTTAAACGCCAACATGTTAGACAGGATTAGGAGAGGGGAAGTCCAGCCTAAGTGCCAGCAAAGCCTCTTGAGTGAAAGAATAAAGCAGGAGCAGAGAAGAACAGGCAGCAGTGAGGACCCTGATCCAGTTCCCATCATCTACTCGTGCCATGGAGGTCCTGGGTAAGATGTGCCCCTACTCCTGGATGAGGTTTGGGCAGTGCTGCTTGTGGGCACCAACCATGAGCCCGGGCACAGATCCCCCCTTCCCCAGCTCCAGCCTTGCCAGACATAACCTCTGAGGGATGTGAACCTGGAGCACCAGCTGTAGGAAGGTCTCTCCCAGCAACTCCTCACAGGATCTCTCTCTCTCCTTGAGTTTCATGACCACCACTTGCTTCGTTTTGAGGCATTGACACAGGATTGCATGATTCCCAAAGGACCTCAGATAATGTACTGATAAGCTGGGCTTAATCCTGCAAGCCCCAGCTGCCCAAAATGCCGGTCTGAGCTACCAGGGCAGGAGCAAGAGGCTGTTCAGGCTCTGCCAAACTCACTCACCCCCCATGAAACACAATTACAAGTACAACTTCACTGGAAAATCTATGGCCTTTTCCCTGCTAATAGCCAGCTGTGCTGGGGCACTGATTTCTCCCCCTTGCAGACCCCCCCCCGATTTTCTCCCTCCTACAGGCAGCAGCATCCTTTGGCAGCACAGCAAACTGCCCAAACCATTTTGTAATAGCCAAAAGTCGATGTGAAAGAGATGGTTTTTAAGAGTGATGGAGTATCAGTGAAGGGAAGCTGTCTTTGAAGGCCTGACCTCTGTATGTAATCTCACCTGACTTAATGAAATGGCTCTTCTGATAGAGCCTTCACATCACCTCTGATCCCTGCAGCCTGGAAAAGCACCAAGCAATCTCCTGGAAGAAATCACCTTTCTTACTGAATCCCAGAAGATTTAAGAAGATCCTCTGGGTTGCACTCCTCAGATACAAACAAGCCATGCTGCTAAGGGCATCCTGTAGGATTTCATTTGCCAAACCTCACAGCATTACCCCAGAACTGTTCTGCCCATGCCTTGCTGGGGACAGCCACTACGGTGGGTCCCGAAAATGGAGCTGGCCAAGTGATGCCCTGCCTGGCCCAACACCTACCAATAGCTCCCAGCACCACTGGAAACCTCACTCCCTGATACACCCACAGAATAGGGGCAGCTGCTCAGGCAGGTGACCAGAAAACAGCTGTAATTGCCACAACCATTTGCAGCCAGAGCTGGGTTTGCTCTTCCCAGCCCATGAAACCTTCTGACCCTGCAGGGCGAGGGCTCCGGAGCCTCCTCCCTGCACATCACCCACAGCTTCAGCTCACAGCCCACCCAATACCACCTGAGTCCTTCCTGCCTCAGGTCAATAGTGACTTGGGAGTGCTCAATCCACCCCATGGATGCAGGAGATGTCATTGAACTGGTTTAACCTCTTGCCACGGGATCCTTCCGCAGTCCTGGCACAACCCGCAGCAACATCCACATTCCCTCTTGCTGAGGCCACTTTTTACGAGTCCTCCTTGGGTTTCTTATCTCTCCTCTGATCTGTCCCTTCTTCCATGTAATGAAGAGGCAGTTTTTGACAGACTTTATGTCAGGCTGAAGCTGTTTTTCCTCACTCTTGAACAGCTGAGCCTCTGAAGTCTCGCTTGAGGTCAAGAGAAGACAAGATGTTTCAAAATGGAGAGGAACTGTGGGGTTTGAGCACTGCTGTTTCTCCAGAACCATGTCTGAGTTCAAAGCCATACCGTGGGCTGCGGGTGAATATTCCATTTTGTCACAAGTTTTGAGGTTTTTAAATGTCTTTTTGTTGCACACTGGAAAACAAACAAAACCCTTCCCATGTTTCCGCAAAGCAGAATGCTGTCAAAACATTTTTCTTGGATAGGGTCAGGTTTTCTGTCCCTCCTTCTCCACACAGGAGTGACCGATGCCTGAAACCCCCCTCGGCCGCGTCATTGAATATCTCAGTGCTGAGAAAACAGCCAAGTCCAGTGAAATTCGAAGCATCAAAACATCCTGCCCAGCTCTCTGTGTGCGCTCACACTGCGAGGGGCAAACCCCAAACCCCAGGGCAGGGACTTTATCTGGCAGCTCCATTTGCTAAGCCACCGTATCAGGGAGTATTTTCAGAAAGTGCCTTCCCTCCCACACCACCTCCTCCCTAACATTACACATGTCACTTGCTCTGTCAGGTTAATTACAGGATTGGGAGAGATCAAAGGTCATTTAATGAAGCACCTGCTGTGGTCCAGCAGGGGTTTGGGGCTGCTTTTGTACAGCACAGCCCCAGCAGGGAGGCTCATTCAGGAGCAGCGTGATTCCTGCTTGCTGGCATTTGCCTGTCCCCAAAGCACAAGTTCAAGAGCAGGTTCAGCAGAAGGAAACAAAGGATTTCTCTCTGGCCCTGCTGCTCCTTCCAGCTTCTCTGGGGCCACACAATTTGACCAGAGGGAGACATTTTAAATTTCCTTCTTGGGTAATGGTGTGGGACAAGTAGGAAACTCCTGCTCCCAGTTTGCAGCAGGTTATGTTACGGGTAAGGAAAGAGAAATAGTCTGAGGGTTCTGTGACTCGAGCTGGATTTAGGTGGTGTTGGTTCAAAGAGAGTCATGAACCAGTCACCTTTTATCTAAGTAACACTTTGCATCATTTAATAGGAAGGTGCCTCAGAGGTCAGCTCAGCACATGGAACAAATCCTGGGATAAAATTTTTACTTCCTCCTTTTCAGGCAAAATTCCAACAGCAGGATATTTAAAAACAGAGTAAGGGATTCCACAGCCTGCCAAGGCTGCAACCTGAAATCCATTACAATCTTCTGCTGTATTAATGCATTACTGTTATGAAGACATCACTGATTACAACCAGATCATAGCACAGACTAACATCTGTCTAGTTAGGGGTTAGATACTTAAGGAAATAAATGAGTGTGAAATAGGAAAAGGAGCCAGAAAGACACTGCCAGGCTTAAGTTAGATTTAAAAATCCAGTATCTCCTTCCAATGGTGGCTGAGAAAGTGCCATATAAAAATCATAAAATGGTTTAAAATTCCATTATTCCTTTCATCTTTGTACTTGGAAAAGGAGTTTCTTTCTCAGTTAGCTTGGAAATGAAGAGACTGGTGAGGTTCAGGTATGTTCCAGTTGCATTCCATAAACTAATACAACTGACTGTAAATGCAACAGGGAATATTAAGGTTTTATTTCTAAATGATGGTATTGTTCCAGTCAAAACTAATCCTGGTAATATTAGAAATCTGTTCAAGGCACAAAGGTTAGATCTGGATCTGCACATCATTCTGCACTTTAGCAAGTTTGTTCAGATCCATCTCTAATGAGTAGGTTTGATCATCTTTGCCCCATCCCCAGCTGCCATTTGGTGGGGGTGTCCTTGTCCTGGCACTGTCCCTATAACTTATTTAGTTATTTTAGGCTTCACAGTGAGCTGGGACAAGGAGGGGGCAATGGAATCTCTTCTCTAAGAGGTCACTAATTCCTTCTTAGCATGAGGGCTGGGCTGCAGTTTTAGGGGTCCCGGATGCTCACAGGAGGAAACTCATTCTCATCATCCAGACAGACCGGTCCAGTTGCAAACTCGTGCTCTGGGATAACCTCCCCTCGCAGGGCTCCGCCGTCCTCCGAATAACCTGCCCAAGGAAAACCACAATGGATGAATGGATGGAAGCAGGCTGGAAACAAACAGCAGACACTATGTTATCACCCCTTTAGCACAGAGCTCTGGGGGGCTAAGGAGGAGGAAGGTATCTCCACTGTCACTGCGGATTAGGGATGGACTAACAGCAGCTTTCCTTCTGCCAGGAACATGAACACCAATTTCAGAGTAAGATCTACAGCTGTATGTGGGCCTTAGACTTGGGAATACACTAAGATAGTCGCCCAGTCTTTTGCTGCAGCAGTTTAGTGCTGGCTTTGTGGGTAAGGTATAACAGGTTTGGAGAATCTGTAGCGATCTCTCCACAAAAATAGTGAGACCTGAGTCCTACACCCACGGTTTCAACTCCTGGAAACCACCAGGCAGCAGCTGCTCTCTGACAAACTGGGACTCGGATGTGGTTCCTTCTCTGCCCAGGGCCACTCTGGGGCACAGCTCTGCACATGAAGCAGCAGTGCTGGCACAGGGTCCCAGGAGCCAGAGCAGGAAACGCCAGGCCTGCCTCTCTCACAGGTGAGCTGCAAAGTCCTGCTGCCCCAGCCTGCACTGCACAAGTGGTGACTCTGGTTGAACCCTTGGAATTTGGGACACTTCCCACTTTGCCCCAGGTGGCTTTGTGGCTTCTGCCCGAGGAAGGCAGATGTGCTTACCTGGCATGGTCGAACTTGAAGGCACTGTACTTTGTCTGGCTACAGTTGCTGCATAAGATTGAGGTACGGGATGCTGAAGGTCATTTTCTTTGTTCTCCTCCATCTTCCCTGAGCCAAGCAGACTAATTTTACAGGAGCAAGAGGGGAAAGAAGAGTTAGTTCTGATCCCAGCTGTTCCTCCCCAGCTCCAGATAAGACAAGCTCATGCATCCCCATCCTGAAGCACATCACCCATCCACACCACCACATCCATGCCCTGCCTGCAGCCCCAGCACTGCTGCAGACAGGGGACCATTGTGCTCCACAAGCAAAGGAAGGGGGAAGCAGGAGATAGGGAAAGCACCACTTCAGCTGGAAGACAATGCTGGCATGGGAACAGAAGGGAACAGATTGACCACAAAAGCTTTAGGTTACAAAGGCAAACAGTGTTTCTAATCACAGAGGGGGCTCCAAAGGCCTTCCAACAGGAGAGGACTAGACGGGAAAAGCAGCCCTGGCTAGTTTAGGACAGAGTTTAAGCAGAGATATCGTATGATGTAATGTAACTCATGACCCAAGGGCCCTTTTCAGCCCTCTGATGCTCAGAGGAGCCCACACATGACAAAGCTGGGGGCAGGCGGGCGGCCGGCGCGCGCTGGACAGCGCAGCTTTGAAGTGCTTTTTTTTTGTGGCTTTGCAAAAAGCTGCTGGCATTTTCCTGGCTGACAGCCAACTCCTGGCTCAGAGCACATGTTGCATCACACCCCACCCCAAAGGCTTCACATCTGGAGCCAAGTAGCCCAGATGTGTGCGGGGGGGGCATTACGTGCTTAATGGAATTTGCATACGAACTGAACAGCAGCAGGGAAGGCTCTGCTTTCACAGAATCACTGAGTCATTGAGGCTGGAAAAGACCTCCAAGATCATTGAGTCCAACCTTTGACTGATCTCTACCTTGCCAACTAAACCAGGGCGCCACATCCAGTCATTTCTTGAACACCTCCAGGGAGGGGGACTCCACCACCTCCCTGGGCAGCCCTTTCCAGTGCCTGACCACCCTTTCCATGAAGAAATTCCTTCTGCTTTGGCACTGGAGAAGCTCCCAGTGCCACTCCAGATCATCCTGAGCTCAAAATCAGCCTGCCAGCACCCACTCACACCTGGAGAAGATGCTTTGCTCTCCTGCCACCATGATGGTCAGTGCATCTCCTGAGGCACAGCCTGCCCACCTCTGCTGTCTAGGCTGAGATACCCCACAGCTGCCATGAGATCTGAGATGTCTCTGGTTTCTTCTGCAAGAAGCCCCATGTCTCTGCCTGCTGGTAGGTTCCCACCCACGTCTGTCAGATCAGGCAGCTCAAATCACACAGTCAGTTCTAATGTTTTTGCTCCTATATAGCTCCATTTTGTGCTGTGAGATCTTCCCCTGCATGAGGTGTGACTGGAGGTACAGTTAGTTACCTGTGATTCTTAATTAAGACACACTCCCCTCCATCTTGTGGGTCCAAGTTATAGATATAGAGATGTCCATCTGATGTAGTCACCAAGAGCCGAGGCAGCTTCTGAATCCTGGTGAGAAAAGCATCGTGAGCCCAAAAAAAAAGCTCTCACACAGACACAGCAGCACCCACACAGTGTGCCCTGCAGGTACAGGGACGAGAAAAGGGGCCAGGGTGGTGGCGTTTGGCAGAGACAGTTGTGGCTGCTGCCAGGCTGGCCTGGCACAGGGGTGCAGGGTCAGTACATACGTGGACAGGGCACAGATGTTCCTTTGTCCGGAGATGTTCAGGCGGACAGTGGCAAAGGCTCTGTCCTGGCTCATCATGCCCGACACCTGAGCAGGGAGGTAGTTGGTGGCAGCCTGGAACATCTTCCCCATGTAACCACTCCAGGTTGGAGGCTCCTCTGGACGGCTGAGGGGGGTCACAAAGCAGTATCAGTGGGGTCACCACAGCGTGACAAAACATCAGGAACAGACCAAATGATCCTAATCTCACACAGGCGAAGGGTTTGTTTGGGGCAAACCAGCCTGGCTGGTTACACAGGAAGGAGGCAGGGGACAGTGGCAGCTAATAAACCTGGAGCAGAGCTGAAGGGCCTTACAGCACGCATGCAGTGTGTGACTTTTCAAGGAGTGAGACCCTCAGGACACAAAGCCAAGGAGTTTGCAGCTGGTATGTACACGGTGAGGACATGGAGGCCAGCTGTGTGAAGGAAGACCTGGGAAGCAGAGTCAGTCCTGAGGCAGGCAGCTTAAGCCAGGCTAATCCCCTCACCTGTCTGTGAGATGTTCCAATTTAAAGATGTGCACGGTCTCCGTGTTGCTGGAAGCACAGAGGAACTGGGAATCCATGCTGAACACCAGGGAGCTGATGTTCACATACCTAGAGCCAAGCAAGGACATGACTGGTCACTCCACGGCACATTGCTCAAGGGAACTGCTGGGTTGGCTCACAGAGGATGGGGAGGAAGGAGACCCATCCACTCTGCCCAGCTGCTGCCGAGCCTGTGGGCTCACTGACCAGCATTCCCTAATCCCTTTGCTCAGCAGAACTCGGCTAGTAACAAACAGCCAGAGAGGTGGAAATGTCCTTGCTCACAGAGCTGCCTGTGGAGGGAACATCTGTGCTGGCCTCATTAAACCTTCTGGTACTGCAAAGGCCAGGGAGGATATCCGAAATGCTGGATGGCGGGATACATGCAGCAACTCCTGCACAGGTTCAGCAGGGACAGGGTGCCTGATAATTTTGGGGACTTCATTGTTTGAAGTGAGAAACAAAAAGGACAGAGTAAATGGAGTGGCTCCACCTCTGTTCCGTGCCACGGCCCTGCTCTGTGACACACTGAGGGGAATCACTGAGCTGGCCTGAGGCTGCCTGGCACAGTGACATTTTGAGCTGATACGTTTGCTCTTGTTTTCCTTCTGCAACAGATGCCAAAGGCACCAGGATCTGACATTGCCCTGTCCCTCTGTTTACGTTTTGGCTCCGGGAGCCCTCTGTGTACTTGTCACCCCCAGAAGAATGAACTGACCTTTTCATCCCCCGCCGGAATTCATAGAGTTTTTGCCCCCCAGGAATGGAAAATACACGAATGACTGTGCCCTGCAAAAAATGCAAATGGAAATATCACGCAGGAGCAGGCCAAGGAGCACGAGCCCTTCCCCTGACACACCCAGGAAACTCAGGATGTGCAAAGGCTCCTCCTGTTTGCCAGCTGGGCTCAGTCTGATCCCCACACACTGGCAGTGTATCCTTCAGTGCCCCTTCTCTGCCGGATGTGTTTCAGCTCAGAGGTCCTGACACACCAGCTCTGGCCAGAGGGAGGGTGCTTGCAGCCACACTCACTTTTTCAGAAGCACTTGCCAACTTGGAGCCGGTGGAGTTGAAGGCGAGAGCGGCCAGAGGCCCGTCGTGGGCAGGAATGGTGCAGGCTGTTTTCTGCAGGGCAGAAGGGAACGTGAGTGCAAAGGGACACGTCGCTCCTTGGAGTGTGTGAGGGCAGGGCGTGGCGTTCCCTGCCTCGCACCCTATCCGGGTCTGCTGATATGGATTCACGGGACCCATTGGGCTGAGGGGATCCCTTCAACATCCTCAGCAGTTTATCTCTGCCCTGCCTTGAGCTCACTCCCCACCTGTGGTGGCTGCTGTGATTACAGACAGCTCAGCTCAGGGGCAGAGAACCTCAGCTCCCCACCTCTCCACGTTTCAGGATTGCAGCTGTGCCCTCTCTGGAGCCTGGCACATCTTTGTGAGGATCAGAGCTGGCAACCTGCTCTGCTGCACAGCAAATCCTGCTGTGGTGACACCTCCCCGATGCCTCAGGGAGCCCGGGCCCTCCCTGCACCTCTCCCAGCAGCAGCAGCAGTGTGTTTTCCCCCTGTGCTCTGCTCCTCCCCTGCTGCAGATCCTCAGCTCCCGCTGCACGTAGGGAGCCACAGCCTTATGTAATCCAAAGCCCTGGCATAAACAGCAGATAATCATGACCCTGCATCCAGCCAGGGACAGATTTCCTGAGGGGACTTTGGACACTTTGCCCTCTCAGTGACTTTGGGTCCGGCATCCCTTCCAGCCCACGGCACGGCAAAGCAGCTGCTCCCGGTTCTGTGCTGTGCCTGGAGCAGCTCCAACCCTTCCTGAGCCATGCTGGTCACATCACTCCCATGGGATACGCTGCTGACACTCCTACAGGAATACCAGTGCCAGCCTGGCAGTGCCCCTTGGGCTGCGGGGCAGTGGGTCACGTTTCCCTGAATACCCGTACCGGGAGATACCCTGAATCTCCCAGGCTGTCAGCTCGGAGCCAGGGGGATGGGGAATGTGCCTCCCAGGCAATTCCCTTGCAGCCTAGCTCGGTGGAGTGTATTTATTCATCCTTCCCAAGGGCCCCGTTGGCTTTGCCGTGCCTCTGTTTGTTTTCAGTCGGTATCCAAAGGCCGAGCTTCGCACTTACCAAAGTATTTCCGTCGTAAAGCGCGATCTCTCCGCTGGTCGCGCTGCCGGGATAAGCCAAGTAGGAGTTGGCGTGGTTGATCGAGAGAGCGCACAGACCTGGCAGGGGGACAGGGACACGGCTCGGGCTGCGAGCTGGGGCAGGACGGAACGCACACCCGGGGCCATGGACACGGCACGGGGCTCGGGCTGTGTCTCATTTTGGGACCGTGGAGCGCTGGCAATGCCTCGGCCGTGGGGACACCTGCTGGTACGGGACAGTACGGCTGCCACCCTCCTCCCAAACACAAGGAGCCCGGGTCCTGCTTTTGGGCTTCTGCCACTGCATCATCTCCTTGGAGAAGGCGGGAAGAGGTGCATGAAAGAGCAAGGGACATTTCAGTCTGAGGGCTGACAGAACCCATGTCCAGGCATATCTGGGCACATCCAGATGTGCACAGGGTGTAAGTGCTGGGTTGGAGGCTCAGAGGAGCAGCGCAGTGTGGATGCAGACATGCAGCCTGGCATGTGACAAGGCAATGCCATTTCCTTCTGTTCTGAATGGAAAAGGGAAGCAGAGAAAGACAAAGGAAACGTCCCAGCTGTGCAGGGAGTTTCCGGCTCACAAGGAACTTGAACGTAGCGAAATTTCAAGCACGGGGAGAATTCTTCCCCATAAGAGCCATCTGGTTTTGTGCCAACATGAGCATAAAGCGTTCCCAAACGCCCCTTTCAAAGCGAGAGGGAATTACAGGATGAGACAGGGATGGGATGGATACGTGTGTGGTTGCATCCACCCGCTTGTCCCCCAGGTGACCTCGGAAAAGAGCATCTTTTCCTGCCTCTCGTTCCCGCTGCTGGCCGAGGATCCATCCCGCTGAATCCTGTCACATACGAAGCGTGTCTCGCTTGCTTCCTGCGCCACATCCGCGCGCTCACTTGTCCTCCCAAATCCGACTCAAGGCTTGGGCGTGACCTGAGCTTCCTGAGCTCCGCCGGGGGTCCCACCTAGTCCCACGTGCGGAGGAAGCCGCGGGGTTAAAGGCACCGGGGGTGCTGCCACAGCCCCAAGCAGGACACCCACACGCTGCACGTACTCGCACGGATGTGTCCTGCAGTGCAACCCCCCCACCGTGTCAGGACACGGCCCTGGCCCCCGCCCAGGCAGGGGGAGAAGGATCGGCTGGAGCTCTTGTTTTAGGTCATTGTTTATAACCAAACCAAGAGACCACGGTGGAGCCAGGAGCTGCAGGATCAGCCAGGGGCCCCAGGAATCCGCTCCCACATCATGCCAGGGATGGCGCACCGGGGAGAGGCACGAAGAGCACGGCAGTGGTGAAGTGCAGGCGGTTAAAGAGGGAGGAATAGGAGGAAGGCAAAGACAGCTCGGAGACTTTGCCCGTGGCGAGCATCCTGTCTTTCCCCATGGTGTTCCCCCGGCCCAGGCAGCAGGGAGGCATCAGAGCAGCCCTTTCTCCCCGTGGAGGGTTTAGGGAGCGCTGGAGCGGAACAAAGCGAGCTCTGAGCGGCTGCGGTGAGTCACCCTCTCCCTCTGCTCCCGCCTGGCTGGGAGAGGCGGCCGGGAAACCGGGCCAGGGGAAAACACAGATGTGAGTGTACTGGGCTGACCTCAGGGACACACAAAGAACAAGGATCACAAGGGCCACGGGCAGCCTTTGAAGGCGCTCCGCTCCTCTCGGCAGCCCCACAAGCCACGAGGAGGGTTGGTGCTTGCAGCGGTGGGCTCAGGAGGGAGGAGGCAGGCTGGTGCTGCCCAGGATGGTACCTCTGAGAGTGTCACATCACAGGTGGTTTCCTCAGGCAGCATGCAAAAATGCTGCTGTGCCTGGGAAGCTCAGCCTTGGCCCCAGGGCAGCAGGTCCAGAAACATCTGGGGCTTGGGGGGAGGCACATGAGGTGATTTCCAAAGCTACGGTCATTCCAGAGGTGTACCCTCGTGGCACACTTGTCACCACAAGCACTGTGACCTCCTCAGTACAAATCCTGCCCCTGAGATGAATCACATGAAAAACAAGTGTCTTGGCCACCGTGGACATTTTCCTCTCCTGTGAGGAGGAGGCTGGACTGGGATCCAGGTGCTGGCCAGGAACAGCCAGAGACCTCACTGTGACTGGTTGGTGTGGGTACAGCAAATCCTGGTCCTCCCTGTGCTGGTGTTACCGTGTCCAGGTCACACACTTCAGTGTGGGGTGGCTTTTTCGTGCTCCTACATCCCCCTGGACAGAAACCCACTCCAAAAAGGGTTGTATAAAGAGCAGTGAGGCTGGACTGGCTTGACCTCCTATACACACCATCCTCAGGGTCAGGGTTGGGACCGAAGCAGATGGCCCAGGGACAATGGGAGCATGCGTGGCACTGTGCTTGTCACTCAGCTCATTTCAGTGACAGCTGCTGCAGTAAAAGGGCTTTAAAACACTAAGCCCATATGAAGCCCGTGATCCTCAGCAGCCCAGTCCTGCCCCAGCTGATTGCTGCTGCTCTCAAACCATGCCCTGGTCCCCCAGTCCCACTGCAGAGCAGCTCCAGCCCCGGGTATCCTTGCCCATCCTGCCACTGCTGGGCCTTCTTGGGAAAGGTTTTAAACTTTAATTATATTTTCAGCATTTAGTACGTTTAATCCACACAGAAAGGCCATCTGTTGAGACCTGAAGTAGGTCAGGGGAGCTGCCCGGAGAGCATCCCTTGAAAGCCCAGAAGCCAAGTGTGAGCACATCAGCAAACTCCCCAGCCACCCACCCGTGAGACGACGCAGTGGCCACGACTGGCGGGGATACCACAGTGGGCACCTGGCCAGGCTTCCCTCTCCACTGCTAAAAATAGCTCCTCTCACAGCAGCAGGAAAGCCGGATTCATCCTGTGAGGATCTGTCCTGGGGCCACCTGCCCTGCCCCCTGGGTTTGCAGCGTGCATGGAATAATGTCAGGTGGCAGCTCCTGGGAACTCCCTGGCAGGGAATTAGTGCTGTGCCTGGCTCTGGGTTCTGCCCTGGGTGATCTTCACAGCACTCAGCACTTTGGGGGCTGAGCCAGAGGAGAAGTCCAACCCTGCTGCCCATCTCTGCTCTCCGTTGATGCTTCTGCTCCAGACAGAGCAGGGCTTTGCTCAGGACAGAGCCAGGTTTTGCTCAGGACAGAGCTGAGCTTTGCTTGGGACAGAGCTGGGTTTTAATCCAAACAGGGCTAGGTTTTGCTCCAAACAGAGCAGGGTTTTGTCCAGGACAGAGCCAGGTTTCTGCTCTCCCAAGCCCATGGACTGCCTCTATGCATTTCTGGCTCCCCAGTGTTGAATTAGCATACACAAGTCACAGCCTGGTTTAAATTCTAACACGAGTGTTGTGGCTCTACAAAGCTCCCTTTCACATGGTTCTTCCACACTTACCTGTTGTGTTTGGGGGTGTATCCATAATAGTCTTCAAAAGCTTCATGTCCTTAATGTTATGGATGTAAATTGACTCTTCCAGGCAAACAACCAGCCTCTGCAAGGACACAAGGGACATGCACAGAACCTCACCAGCATCAGTGCCTCTGTCTGCTGCTCCCACAGTTCTCAAACCCAAATCTTTGGTGTCAGAAAAACTCACACACCAAAATATAACAGAAACGTGCTCTCTGTTTCTCCATCCCCTCTCACTGGACAACATTTGGGTTTGTATGACTCTGTTTTTGAGACTTTTTGCAACTCATCTTGCTTTGGAAAGCAGGTAAAACATCATCATTTCTTCTGGGCTCCTCTAGAGCTGATCTTCCACATCCCCAGGAAGACACATCAGGGTTACACCCAGGCATGGGCTTTGATTGCCTTCTGTGCCTACCCCAAATTTTCTTTGCAGTTCACAGCAAATTGGTAAAGACCTGGCAGCAGCGGCTGCAGTCCTGCTTGTCCCTGCCTCCAGATGGGAACACAGGCTTTTTGCCCTGACTTTTTTCTTAAGTTGGGAGCAAACATGTAGGTGCTGGGCCTCCCACTGCTGCTAAAACTAATGCACCTGTTCAGTGCACTGATGTTTGTTCCCCATTCAGAACCAGCAGGGGATACTCTGCTTTAGGTGCTCTGCAGAACCGCACAAACACAGAGCTGGGAAACCTTTATTCAGGGACAGTCACCTTTACACCATCCTGGCTGAGGGGCTGGGTGTTGCCAAGCTCAGGTGCTTTTGCCTCTCCTACTGACCTAGTCAGGAACACCCATCCAGCCAGGATAAGCTGCCAAGCCATGGGGTGGAAAGGCAGAAAGGAAAAGGGAAGCCTGATGCACTGGGCCACCATCTCCATGGCCACTCAGCTTTGTGTCTCGGTCTCAGATCTTGGTCCAGATCTCTATGTGCTACCACACAGGCATTTCACACAAGAGGCTTTTTTTGGGTCTGGCTGAAGGGTTGTGCCTCCTAAGTCCAGCAAGTGCAACAACTTCACCTCTGCTAGTGCCAAGTGTCCAGAAACACTGAAAACCTCCCAATAAACGCCTCAGGCCGGACTCCATCCAGGCTCCTCATGTTGCAGCACCCAAATCCATGTACAGGAAGCCTCCACCTCTTTAGAAATGAGGCCACTTATTTAGTATCTAAATGTGGAGCTTAGTCACTAACTTGAAACACCCACATTAGAAAATCTTTGCCTTGCTCCACCATTACTCCCAGATCAAACTCTTTCCCACTTCTATTCCTGCTAACCACAGCATCTGGGGCTGTGTCAGAGCCATTTTGCATTTCCAGGAAGACTTTGCCATTTCTACAGAAACAGCCATCAACTTGCAAGCAGAGTAATATTTATACAGCTGATTTCAGCAAAGCCACCATGTGCTTTCCCAGAACGGGCTGCTATTGATGTCCAGGTGAAGGGAGGTTTCCAGAGGATGGCAAAGCAAAGCATCCAGAGATGTTGGCACCCACAGGGACAAAATCCAGGGAAGTGATGGGTTTGGGAGGTGAACAGGCAAAGGAGGCCTGGACAAGCTCACCATGAACTGGAGAGGGCTGGTTCTCTCCTCCTGCCCTCCATGCTAAGGTCAGGGGGATGGGTTTCATCCTCACTGTGCACACAGAAGGAGCCTCAGAGAAGGTGCTGGTGCTGTGATTGCTCCTCAGGGTTCAGGCACTGCTAATGGTCCAAAAAGCTCACCAGCTTTTTCTTTAGTTTGACACGGATCGGGTTGGATAACTGGGCTGTGTTTTCAGGGCTGAAATGGGTTTGGACACAGCCAGAAAAACACCCCAAAGCTCTCCAAAGGGCCCAGCAGGGTTTCAGCAGTGACTGAAAACCCAGGGAGGTTCTGTGAGCTTCCCAGCAGTCCCACAGCACAGCCTGACTCCCCACTTTGAGACAAATCCCAGTCAAACTTAGCACACTTCAGTTATCATGGAGCTTGGAACAAAGAATTCCCACAGATCAACAACCACTGAGGGACCTGCCTGTTTGCACAACGAGGACTTTTTCACAGAGAGTTCAAATTGAAATATGCACTGTTTGTTTGAGACCTGTTCCTGGTTTATTTGTTTATTTTTCTGTGTTAATGCTTTGTATGGGATTTGTCCTTCTGTGGACTTCCAGTGCAGTACAGCTTTCCTGCAGAAGCTCAGGCAAGGGTTCAAGTGTCACAGCACATGCTGAACATGACAGGCACCATGAATGGATGGAAACAGCGATTTCAATCTACCCAAATCGCACCAGGGAGTGTTTAGATTGGATTTTAGAAAAAAATTACTCTTGTAAAAGGTTACTAAACATTGGAACAGGCTGCCCAGGGCAGTGGTGGAGTCCCCATCCCTGCAGGGATTTAAGAGATATATAGCTGTGGCACTTGGGGGCATGGGTTAGTGGTGGCCTTGGCAGTGCTGGGGGTGGGTGGTTGGATTCCATGATCTTATGGGTCTTTCCCAACCTAAATTAATCTATAGTTGTTTCTAAGCATCTGTAGCATCTTCAAATCTCTCCAGGTGTGTCTGTGTTACAGCCAGAGGATGAGCTCAGCCCAGGACTCGAACCCAAGGTCATAATGCAGCCCAGGAATGTGGATGCAAGGCTGGGACTGTGCATCACCTCCAGGCAAACTCCAGAGCAGCACATGGGGAATGGCCTGAACTTATTTTATTCACACTAATCTCCTAGAGCTGCGAAGCAGAACCTCCCAGTTTATTTTTATATACATGCAGCTATCTGCAATTCAAAGGAAGTCCCTCTTTTGCCAGTTCCATTGTAAGTTTAAGTGAAAAAAATCAATTTAGGACAGATTTAATTGCAGTACAGGAACTCCTGGTCAAAGGCAGTTTTACTGGAAGCTCAACCCAGTGAGTCTTACTGCAGGTCTCACTGTTGCTAACTGAGGAGAGCTGATTATATACAATTACCCAGACTGCTTATTTCTTCATTGTAAAATGTCCTCTGCTCCTTAAGGCATATACTTGGAAAAGAATTATGGACAAAAAGAAAAGATGACTTATAAACCTTCAAAAGAGCTCAGGGCTGCATAAAGCTATGTCAATTCAGGGAATAACACTCTAAAAGCCTTCTTCTAAGTGGCCTGGATGGTTTTTATACCTTTAAAAACAAAACAAGGCTGCCAGCAGTATTTGAGAAGCAGCCTTTTGCCTCATCCACGGAGTTCAAGTTACTCCTGGGTTTTGTTGCCAACTTTGAAGGTCTCATTTGCAACCAAGGTGGCAGAGGTGGGCCTGAAGTCAGGATGTGGAATCCACGGGAGGGAGGGAAGAGGAAAAGGTGTTTTTTTGGCAGAGCTGAATAGGCAAGAAGGCAAGTGACAAAAAGCCTTTGTGCAACCGCTACGAAAACTAAGGCTTGGCTTTATTTTCCTGAAGGAAAGAGCTGTGGGAGATGATATCCACAGCTCCTGTCAGAGGTCACTGAGCCTGGAGTGGAGCTGGTTGGAGAGGACAGGCACCCACTGCTCCAGTCCCACGTTCAGTGTCCCTGCAAACCTCCCCAGGCTGGTCCCAGCTGGAAAGGCAACACCAGCAAAGAGCCAGAGTGGGATAACTCTGGATAACCCCTTTCCCTGGCCTCTCACCTGCCGATTCAGCCGGATGGACAGGATGTTACTGGAATAGCTGTAGTTGCAGATCTCTGTCCCTTTCTTGAAGTGGTAGACATTCATCTGCTGTGGCTTGGCATGACTGACCACAACCACAAGGCTGCTGGAGAACAGACGCTCCACGATGTAAACGTCTGGGATTTCATCTGGGCACACAAGGAAAGCAAGGCAGAGTCTTTAGCCTGGCTGATGGCTGGTTTGAATGCAGCAACAAGGCTCAGCTCAGGAGGGAGTCGGGTTGGAAGGCCCAGTGCTAAGGTGTCCAACATCTGCTTTTGGGAAATGTGTCTCATACCTGGCACAAAGCAATTAGCTCAGAGCAGGAAGGGGTTAATGAACATTCCCCTGAAGGCTGAAATTAAGACAACCTGCTCTGACAGTGCACTTGTGCCTCTCTCTACTGGGCAGAGCCCTTCAGCTGAAGTCAATCCTTGGGCCCTCCAGCTGCAGTTAATCCTTGGGAAAGGGATGTAAAAGGAGGAGTTCACCTAGTTTGGTCAGGGATTTTCCTGGAGGGAGGGAGCAGGTCAGAGATTGCTGAGGCAAGGAATGAGCTGTGTGTGGCTCCCTGTTTATTCTGTATGGTGTCTGGTTTCTCTCAGCCTCCTTAGAGAAGCAAACAGTGGTTTGGTGTGTCTTGCAGAGGCTGTTTGGGATGACTCCTGTTGTGCTGAGAAAGCACCATTGCAATGGCCCTGGTGGACCTGCACCCAAATCATCAGGGACTGTGATTTCTAGTGTAGGTGGCCCTGAATGATGCTCAGTTTGGGCTGGGCTGTGTTGGGGGTCCAAGGGCTGCCCCATCACTGTGATGTGGGACTGCTGGTGCCTCAGCCCATTGCCCTGAGTGTGACACCAGCAAGGATGTGTTTCTCTTTGGCCCAACTGAGGATTATCTGAACTCCTAAATACTTTTAAACATAAATCTACAGTTTGCTGCTGTACAGCAGCTTAGTCACCCTGTGAGACAGAGAGGAAAGGAGCTTGGGACTCTGCTCAGATGATGCAGCTATGTCTGGTTGCTGAGGCTCCTTCCATAGCCATTGGAGAGAGATGAGCCTATCCCAGCTGGGAAGGGTTATCTTTAGAGCATCTCAGCTGAAACACTTCTGGCCTGAACCAGACTGGAGTCTGTGCTCCATGAGGCCAGACTTGTTTCGGGCTGTTAAGTGCATTGCATGCTGCTCTGAACACAAGTAATAGCTGCAGGCCTGCTGTGAATGACCTTCTTACACGGAAAACCTGTTAAAAACATCTTGCTTGTAAATACCACATTGGATTAAAAGCCTGTGAGTTATCCAGCAGCTGTGCTGGGAGCTTGTGGTCTCCTGTCCATGTATCTGAAACATGGTAGTGAGAAACTATCTCTGACTGCTGGTTTGCAGGATAAAGTGCTGCTGTCAGAGTGACAGCAGTGGAAAAGAAGCTGGACTGTAACAGAGGTGAAGGAGTCCCACAGGTTTAAAGTACTGCTGGTCAATATTCCTCCACAGTGAAACAGGACACTTACTGCTTTCGTGGACCTGGTCCAGTTGTTCCACAGAACTTAGGGAGAAGAGTCTGTATCCAGTTGTGGTTCCAATTGCCAGGGAGCTGCAAAGACAAAGCAAACACCTGCTAGTTCAGATCTTAAGGCCTCCAGGTGATGGCAGGTGTCCCTGCAGGGATGGTGTGCTGGTTTTGACAGGGATAGTCTTATTGTTTTTCCATCTTAGCTCATATGTGGCTGTGTTTGGGGTTTGTGCTGAACAGTGGTGATAACACGGGGATGTTTTCATTATTGCTGAGCTGGGCTTGCACGGAGTCAAGGNNNNGGGGGATACAAGGAGCTGGGAGGGCACACAGCCAGGACAGCTGACCCCAACTGACCCCAGGGATATCCCAGATCATATGGTGCCCTGCTCAGTGTGTGAAGGTGGGGAGGAAAAGGAAGATGTTGGGGGGCATGTTGGAAGTGATGGTGTTTGCCTTCCCTGTTATCCATGATGGAGCTCTGCTTTCCCGGGGATGCCTGAGCACCTGCCTGCCATGGGAAGTAGGGAATGAAGTCCTTGCTTTGCTTTGCTTGCACGTGTGACTTTTGCTTTCATTATTAAACTGTCTTTAAGTTTTCTCACTTTTACTCTTTTGTGTCTCTTTCCAACCCACTGGGAGTGAGGAGCTGGCTGGGGTTAGACCCTGACACAGGGGACATGGGTCATTCCTGGCCCAGTGGTCCGTGAAGGCACAACTTCAGTTCCCACTCTCAACCTAAACTAGATAAAGTAACAAACCCAAGAATTCAGTTTTCCATCTGAGGCTTTTGTAGCCTGCAGAAGGCAAGTATCCCTGTGAGACAGCAAACTCATCCATTCCTCTGGTCCTGTGGCTGCTGGAGGAACAAACAGGTTTGTGTCTATCTAGGAGGCTGCTGACAGGACCTCTGGGACACAAAAGGGGCTGTTTCCTAAGCCAGGGGCTGATCCACCTGTATTGACACAGCGACTTGTCAGGGCTGTGAAAGCTTTACTCTCAGTTGTAAGGGTCGTGGGAAGAAGTGCCGTCTCTGCTCAGTTCCAGAGGTAATAAACAGCCAGCCCACAACACTAACGCGCAGCGCCCAGCAGGACACCGCTCAAAGCACCCTTTGTTTGGCCACGCTGATGCAAAGCAGGGCGGCAAAGGAAACAATATTTCCAGGTGCGGGCTCGGTATGTCTGATCCTTATCTCGCCGGCCCCGGCCCTGGGCTGCGCCTGCCGGGTCCGGGTGTGACTCTGCCTGGGGAGCTTGGTTTGCTTGGAAACGGCCCTTCACCTGCGGCAGGTGAGACAGCAGGGGAGGAGGGGCTAGGGGGGGACCCTCCGTGCTCCTGCCACGCCCTGCTCTCGGTGCTGCCCCGGCCATCCCAAAAAAACGCCCCCCCCGGGATGCCGAACCCCTGCGATGCCCCTGCGGGTGCGAGGGAGGCACCGACCCGCGGACCCAGCCGGGGGGTTTTGGAGGGTTCTTTATACCGGGGGACCCCCGGGGATGATGCGCCTCGCCCAGCGCCCTCCCGGAGGGTGGGCTGGGATGTTCCACGGGGGTCAATCCCGCCGGGAATGTTATCCCAGGGGGGCGCTGCAGGGGCCGCGGTGGGGGGGGGGCGGACCCAGCCGGGGCGCTCTGCCACCACCATCACCATCACCCCCGCCCCGTGCCGCCCCGGGCCGCTTACGTGCAGTCCTGGTTGTAGGAGAAGCAGCTGAGCGCGGCGGGCGCCGCCGGGGCCTCGGCCGCGGCCTCCATGGAGCGGGAGCGGCGCCTCGGCCGCTCCGGCCCCCGCGCCCGCCGCCCGGGCGGCGCCGCCGCCCAGTGGCCCGCGCCGCGGGATGGACGCGCGGCGTGGCCAATGGGAGGCGGGAGGGCGGGGAGGGCCCGCCCCCCGGACTGACGGATCGCGCTGCCATTGGCTGGCGCCGGGGAGCGGCCGCGCCTGGCCACGTGGTGATGTTGTGGTTGCATCAGACGGGCGCGGGCAGATGTTGAGGGGGGGAGGCACATCTGGGAGCGGGGAGGGGCTGTGTGGATTCTGGCGTGGAGCAAAAGGGGGGGCACAGCGACAAGTGGCTGCTGGGGAAGCGGGGACTGGCGTTAGGGAAGCGGCGGGCGGGGAAAACCGGTGGTGTCACCGCGGTGACAGCGCTGTCCCACTGACCGGAAAACCAAACAGTCCTTGCCTCCGCTTCCTTGGATAAACAGTGCTTTGGGGAGTTTAGTCTCTTTGCCTTTTTATAGCACTGACATCATAAGCCTTAACGGAACAGCAGCGTCCCTGTGCTTAACACCAGTGCTGTCTGGTGGGGTCAGATCTTCCAGGGAAAACACCAAGGAAAACAAACCCCGGGCCCCGTCGCTAAATGACAAATATTCCACAAGTCAGTGCAATGACATTAACAGTGCACAGAAAGGCAGGGGCAGAGCCTGCAAAGCCCCTCATTAGATGAGTAATCCTCATGTGAGTGCTGAAGTCATTGGCCCCAGATCACTCGATGTGCACCACAGGACGTTTGGAAAAAGAGCCACATGCAATACCATCTCCATGAGGCAGGTTCCATGTGGACACATCTATCTGCCCAGATTAATCCCCCTTTGTAGCATGTGGGCCTTCAAGTGTCCATAATATCCCTGTTACAGAGTTTGGAACCTGCAACTGTGGAGATGATTGATTTTGGAGTGGAAGTATGAAAACACACAACTTCAAAACAGTGTTTTGGAGGGAGGTGGATGGTGGATCATCCCTAGGACACAAAGCACAAGAGTGACACTGCAGGGGAATAATTGTAAATACATCATGTTTTGGGGGGAAAACATCTATTCAAAGGGGCCTGGTGGGAAGTTCTAATAAAACCCGAATATTAAACAGAAAAGCTGTTTTTTAATGTCCTGAAACTGTCCCCGAGGAACAGCGTAGTTTGATTTATTTATTTTTTTTTTGAAACAAGGATGTCAGACAGAAAACAGGGTTATGGAGCTGGGAAAAGTTTGAAAACAAAACCAAACCCTCTCCAACAAACAAAAGCAGGGTAGCAGTGCCTTGTGTTTCAAAAAGCAGTTTCTGAGCAACGGCTACAGTTGGATTTTGCTGCTTGGGCAATCACCACGGTTTTAAAATGAAACCTTGATAAAGCATTTGAGACTTGGGCAACACCATTATTTTTGTTGCTTTACTGATGCAACCAAGTTGGTCAATCTTCCTTTGAGCTTGCTGCCCACAGTGGTTCATTAATCAGCAGAGGTGGGAGAAAGAAACAGAGTTCCTGTCCTCTGCTACAAGGTGAAAACCTTCGGTGGCCTTTGAGCAGGGGTTGCTGCTGAGTACAGTCGTGTCACCTCCATGGTTGGGGCTGTAAGACCAGGGCCAGCATCAGGGCAAGCTGCTGCTTTGGCTGGATTAGTTTCCATGTGCTGGTGAAGCCTCACAGAGCCCTTGTAAATATCAGGATCTGTGCTTTGGAAGTTTGGACCACTTGGGCACTGGGTGTGAAATACCGAGGCTGAGATTCTCTGTGTGGAAACTGTGAGTCTTTCTGGTAAAGAAATGAGGTGTCTCTGATGTCTCAAACAAAAAGAACTAGCTAAAGTGATTTTTCAGGAACACAGCTTTGAAGGGAGGTGATAATTAGGGTAGTAGCTAAATCCCGAGATCTTTCTTGGGATCTGGGTGTACGTCACACCTTGGGAAAATGGTCTGGCAGAGGCAGCAGAGAGCCATGCCAGACACCAGAAGGACGGTCCTTGCTCTGGTGCATGTGTTTGCTGGGAAGAATATACCAGGAGTTGGCCTCCCTTTCCTGACAATCCTGTGACTGCAGCAACTATTGACAGTAACAACCTCAACTCAGTCATTAACTCTAAACCCAGTCCCCAGTGTGACCATCTGAGCGTGAATATTCCTCAGTGCTGGAAACATGGTGTGACAGATGTTGGTTTGTGATCTCCACGCTGGGTGTTTCTGTTGAAGCCTGAGAGAGGAAACAGAGGTGAAGGAGGTGGGAAACCAGGGCCTTTCCCAGCCACGGCATCCTGCATGCTGCCATTTCACGTGGGAAGGGTTTGGTGTTTTTTCATAGCTTCTAGGCTTTTCCCTGCCTCACTGTTTGAACTCCAGCTAAGTTCTTCCCTCTCAGATAAAAGTCTGTTCCTACTGACGTGTTTGGTATTGTAAGTCTTCTACAAAATTAAAAAAAAGGTCTTGGCAGAGCTAAATCTATTAAATATCCTTCACTGGTATTCCCGATAACCAGGAGCCCTTTGAGGGACTTGAGACTTCCAGGGGGAAAATAGGCAGGAGGGAACACGCAAAAGGTGAATATCTACTAATGAAAGTAAGTGTTTCTCAGAGCAAGGAAATCACCTTTTGCCTGTGGAAGGAAAGGGAAGAGGTGACACCGACACATTTGCTTTGCTCTTTTCTGTTCCCCTTCCCGAGTGAATCGTGACCGTGGGAGGTGGAGGAGGGAGAAGAGGCTGCAGCCCGACCTTTAGGGGCTTTGATAGCACGAACTGTCTGGCGCTAAGCTGGCGGTCCCGGCTTTTTTAGGATCTCCAGACTGACAATAAATGCTGCCATCTGGTGCCCCAAACCCGGCCGCACACAGCCTTCGTGCCGGGCCGGCGTCCGCGCACAGCGGTGCTTCCACACGGGACTCGTCATAGCCTGCTCTCGGGATTAGCCATCCGATGGATTACCTGCACTTCCATTAGCAGGAGAAAACACTGACATCAGAGAGAGTAGAGCAGTCCTGCTAATAGAATGCTGCAGAACAGAAAGTGGAATTCATGCCTTGCACCCTCCTCTTGCTTTGATGAGTTACTGTTTATGTCAGGACAGATTAGGTTTTTTTAACTCTTATACAATAGAAAAGTGAGAAGAAAGCAGAGAGATGGATTGATATGTCAGAGGCCAATCTGAGTTTGGCAGAACCCTGATCACAAGATCTAGACACTGGAGAAGTCACCACTTCAAAGACTCTTTTTTATATCATGATTCCTCTATCAAATATAAAAATGTGGGGGGAAAAAAAGCAAAGAAGAGAACATATTTGTGATAGCAGACTAAATGGTCTGGACAGAAACTAACTTGGTGTGGGGAGGGGAAGGGGTGCACAGTGGAGGTGCGTGTGCCACGTGCACACGGGAACTCTGATCACACACTGCTTAAGGTACAGAAATTGGGAAAGATTCCTCAAGACCATGTGGTGGCACTGACACCACCAGGGTCAGGGCAGGACAGGGGCAGCCCTGACAGACTCCACAGCCATTCTGGATGCCACCAAAGTTCTGAGAGCTTTGCTTCTTGTAATGTTTCCTTTCGGTTTTATATTCCAGCCCTGTCCCAGATCCTGCCATGGAGTGAGCTGTGTTTGAGCAACCCTTTCAGAGGTGCTTGAAAAGGTCAGGGAAGAGCTTGCAAAATGTTTCCTTGTGAGCTGGATTAATGCTCCTTATCTTGTCCTTGCTCTAGTAAATACTCCATTTCCCTAAGTAGCATTAAGACATCACACTTGCCCTGGTCATGGATTATCTCACCGGAGGCTTGACACACTGCTCACAGGAGGGGGACACACTGAGAGTGGCTTGTCTTCCTGTCTCTTTGGGCTGCACACTGGATTCTTTAAAGTCTGGTAGTGTTTTTAACTGAGAATCCTAAGATCTGTACCACAGGGAGCAAAGGGGTTAAAACTAGAAAGGGGAGAAACTTTTGCCTTCTCTTTAACTCTTGATTATAGTACTAAGTGTAATTTCTCTGTAATTGTCTAAAGATCAAAAAAATGTTCTGACATGAGAGCTCAGAACAAGTAACATTTCAGGAGGGAGACTGGGAGCACGTGGAGGCCCTGACAGACAGAGGAACATTGGACTCCTGCACAGCCTGGTGTGACCAGAGCAGGGAGCAGCTGTGGAGGGATAACTTTGGGGGAGACAGGCTCACTTCCCAAGCTCCTCGCATGTAAGATCCATGACCTTGTTGAGACTTTCTCCTCTTTCATGCTAGAGAAGACAAGGAGGGTTTTGGAGGAGAAATGTCACAAAACATTACATGGATTCATAGCAGAAACAGCTTGGTTCTTGTTCAGAAAATGCAGGGAGCCATCTACATGCCCATGGGACTGTGGTGTCCACAGATCCAAAGCAGCCAGAGCCAGGGCCAGCCAGAGCCTCTAAGTTCATGTGGATGCAGCTTCCTGACTTCTTTTGCAAACCACGCTGGATCAGTTCTCCTGTGACTGGCCTAAAGCTCGTTCAAGTAATTCAGTTACTGATCCCCACTACTGGAGCATGCAAACCTCTGATGAGCTTGGATTCATCCTTAGCCCAGAAAGCGCTTTTATCCTCATTCTGCTGGAGATGGAGCAAGGCTAAGTGACTTCCACAGGAGAGGCTGGGAATCAGTAGCAGAGCAGGACACTAGAGCTACATCTTTCAATCTTGTTGCTTCAGATGTAAGTGTTACAGCTGGAGAATGACCAAAGGCTCTATCATATTCCTGTGGGCACACAGTGCAGCCCAAGCAAGCTTTAGCTGACATTTCAAAGACCTTTTGTTTTTCAAGTGGGTTCCTTCCATCTGGGAAAATGTTCTATTATCTTGGGGGGAGGGAGGCAGCCACTTGCATCAGAAATGGTTTGATTCTGTAGCCAGTTTGTCAGATGTCGGTCCAGACATTGTTTGGATGTCAGTCCAGACCAAGGACAGTGGATCTGACCGATGTGTTTACTTTGCCACCTGCTTTCAGAGAAAAGCACATAAGCAAACGACTGTTTTGAATGCTTTTATGTGCGTTTATCTTGCAAGAGAACTGTGTCACAGATGATGCTCAGAGAGGGAGTTCTCCCCAGACTATGTTAAAAGCACAAGAACTGAGGATTCTTTTCAATGGGGGTATTTACATTCTGTTACAAAAGAAACACTGGTAGTATTTCACATGCATTCCCGGAAAAGAAGTCAACAGTAGCCGCACACTATCTCACTGCTCTTTAATTTTGTTTGCGTCAGAGACATCCCAAAGTCAAGAATCACATTTGCAGATGCTTGGGCAGTTCATGAACTGCTGAAGCTGCCCAGAGGTTGTATAACATTAACGATGCAGAACAAAGACCGTTCACATCCAAACAGCAGGAGGCACAGACCTGATCTTTCCTCTCTCTGGAGGCTGAGCCTTGCAAGGGCTTTTTTTACCCTGCTTCAGATGCTCTTTTCTACCTCCCAGTTGTTGTGGGGCAGCCTAACCCTGCCCTGGAACTGTCTCCCACTGCACTAATCCCCATCCTTGCCCAGAGTTGAGGAGAGGGAGAGTCCTTGGAGTCCTTCAGCTTGTGCATAGACACCTAAGCAAGGAGTTTCCAATGAATACTGCCAGGAGGGTGCTCAGAAAATTCTTGTCCCACTGTTGAGGTGCAGGTTAATCACTGTCTTAGACACAGCTCCTCAGGTGAGAAGAGGGAATGTTGAGTTCAAGTTCAGCAGCTGAGTGGCAGGAAGAGCACCACCATCAGTGCCAGAACTCAATCAGGATATCATGGCTTTTTCAAAATGCCATTGAGCCCATTGTTAAGCAAACTCAGGACTGCTGTATGACATAGCTCAGATAACAACGACACCCTGGTCTCCCTCACACTGAGCTCTTCAGCTTTGACTCAGGAGGTAAAAATGTTCCCAACGTTGCCCCCTGGGTACGGGAAGCCTTCCAGCTGGGAACCACACTGGGTATCTGATGGGCTGTGTTGCAGCAGGCACGTCTGGCAGATGGGAATGGATTCCCCGACTGGTCTATCTTTAAGATCTGGGCACTTCAGGGCATTTTTTTCTTGGCTCTTGGTTCCTCTGTTTTGAGCCTTACCAGCCATTTTCTTCTTCAAAGTAACATATGGAAATGATTCGAGATCTGCTCATAGCAAACTCCTTCTGCACTGGGGACCATTTCACACAACTGGCCTTCCAGCTGACATGACCAAAGCTTCCACACACCATCTTTCAGGGTCCAGAGGAGTTTTCAGCCCACAGGTCGCAATGGGGTTAGGGCAGGAAGCTTGAGTGCTGTCTTTCAGCTCAAACTCCCTGACAAAACACTCTGCATTGCTGGGTACTGGGTGGCAAGTGCCCTTCCTCTCTCCTTGGATGCAGGTACACTGAGGTGTCAAGTTCCTACAGTCAGCTCCAGTCTGGCCTGGAACCCAGAAGCCCTGAAATAGTCTGCTGTTAAACAGGAATACATCTGTGGATCTTCCTAAGAATCAGACTGTCTGGTTGCAGCGGGGCAGGGCCTGCAGCAGCAATAGAGGGTTATTTTCAATGCTGGTTAAAGCTTACACAAAACACAAGGAGACATGCCCAAAGGACACGGTGTGAACTCTGCCTCTGATATATCACAGTCCACAGTGAGCTCACGGGTTTTAATTCCACTGACTTTCTGCTGTGGATTTTAGGGCTGTTGGGGCCATTGGCAGCTTCCGTTGCTAGAAGAAACCTTTCTGTGCCAGTAAAACTTCTTTATTCCCCATTCACTCCACCCCAAGTACACACGCAGCAGTCACCCTGCTCAGGAACATGTTCTGTGCCTCTTGGGAACCCCATTTGTACATCAAGGGTAATAGATGTGCATGATTTAAGATGTAAAACTGCGTGGGACAAAAACATTGGCTGCCTCAAGCTGCCTCTGGTTTGATTCATTTCCTTCCAACTGCAGTGGTCCGAGACAACGATTCCTCACAGGACATGGCACTAAGCTGGGGTGGCACCTTCAGCAGGAGCCCCTGGTACTCCAGCTCCTGTGTAGCCCCCCAGCTCCCCACAGACACTCTTCATTTTCCTGCCACTAATGTACCTACCAAACAGCATTTTCTGTTCCATGCACACAGTGGGGGTAGATGACGTCTGTGCTCTTATTTCCCATCTTGACTCACGCCACTCTTTCCCCCTGAGCTGCCCCGCTGTTATTCCTGGCACTGTGGTTGCTCATGGAGGTGTTTTTTCTGGCCTAGTGTTCCAGGATTTTTATTTTTTTTTAATTCATTTTCCTTTCAGATTTACTTCCTCTGTGAACACTGCCATGTTTGTGTTTGCAGGGTGATCCTGAGTCAGTATCTCTGTGGGGTTTACATCACTGCATGATGGTGAGCAGAATGCAAAGCCTTTACTTTAGGGAGATGATTCTTCCCCTCTGCTCTGCTCTTGTGACATCCCACCTGGAATACTGTGTACAGTTCTGGTGATCCCAACATAAAAAGGACATGGAACTGTTGGAGCAAGTCCAGAGAAGGCCAGGAAGTCGGTAAAGGGATTGGAGCACCTCCCCTATGGGCACAGGCTGGGAGAGCTGGGGCTCTTCTGCCTGGAGAAGAGAAGGTTGTGTGGAGACTCCTCAGCACTTTCCAGTGTGTGAAAGGGCTGCAAGGAAGCTGGAGAAGGACTTTCCATCAGGAACTGGAGTGACAAGACAAGGGGGAGCAGGCTCAAACTGCAAGAGGGGGAATTTAGATTACATATTGGGAAGAAAGTCTTCCCTGTGAGGTTGCCCAGAGAAGCTGTGCCTGCCCCATCCCTGGGAGTGTCCAAGGCCAGGTTGGACAGGGCTTGGAGCAACCTGGGCTAGTGGAAGGTGTCCCTGCCCATGGCAAAGGGGTGGAAGGAGATGATTCAAGGTCCCTTCCCACCCCAACCATTCCATGATTCTACTTCTTTCCTTCCCAGAGACCATTCTTAGCTTCTATTAATGTTGATCCCTACGTTGATAAATAGCACTGTAAAAATTAGAGTAATAAATCCAGCCTTTGTAAGAACTTCTGGGAAGCTTTTTTAAAAAACAAACAAATTATCTTCCCTCTTGGGATATTTCAGATGCTTTTTACAGACAAATTTACGAGTCTTTCGTATGAGACCAGGAATATGTATCCTCCATGACCTAATGCAAAATGGAGAGGAACCAAATGCCTAAGAATGATGAGGTGGCATTATCACTCAGGTGATGAAGGAATTGTGATCATCTTGAGGAGGGCTGCTGGTTTTAATCACGAAAATAGTGCTTTTGACTCCTTACAAGGCTGCAGCAGAAATTGCTAAAGACACAAACCTAACAGTACTTTACAAAAATGAGAGGACATGCTGGCCCAGGATCTCCGAGGTAGTTTGGTAGCCAACTCCTCTTAACTTTCAGGGACCTAAGTGTTTCTGGACACTTTCATACAGAACCTGCCCAGAAATACCATTCTTCAGGGAGTGTTTCTGGAGTTAAAAAGGAGAGCAATCAGGCTGCTAAAAGCCAGGAAGTCCTACCTGCAGCTTTCTGCAAGGCCATGCATGTGGTGAATCAGAGCCCCTGCCTGGGGACTGATCTCATCAACGCTCAGGTTGTGCCAGTATTTACCAGTATCAAACTAGATGTCCCACCTGGACATGTGGTGGTCAGTGTCACTGAAATCACTCCATGCCAACCCACACTGCTTCCCATTGGGAACTAGATTTAACCACCAGGAACTACATTTGTCTAGAAAACTAATATAACTGTGCTTTAGCACAGTCTCTGCTACAGGATAAGGAAAAAACTGAATTATAAAAATGGTTCTGTGGAGTTGTTATTGAATGGAACCAGAAGCAGCCAGTGCAGTCCTCATGTTACCCCTCTTTATGGGCTGTGTCACACCGTGTCTCTTGTGCCTGTTGTACATTCCCTGGCAGGCTGGGCACCTCTCCTCTGCTCTCCAGCAGCCACAGCCCTGGGCAGTGGATTGCTCCATGAAAAACTGATGCATTAAGTTGTTTGAAATGAAAGTTGTGGGAATAGCGCTGACGGCAACGCGAGTTATTTACCCAGGAATGTTTAATTAGATGGCTAAGAGCAGAGTCTGACTGTAATTCAGACCAGACCAAATGGAACAGGGCTTTGTTTGTTTGTGAATTTCTCTTACGTCTTCAGCAGTGTGAGAATTAACACATGGAGACACAGGAACATAAACTTATGGAAGTGTGATTTAACTTGGAAGGATCAATCAGTGCTGACTCACGGGGAAGTTGTGCCCAGTGAAGAGGAGGGACCTCGGGCTGGCATCACAAGGCTCCTCTTACAGCTGGTCCTGTTCCCTTCCTTCTCCTGCCTCGCTGGCTCCAGAGCTCAGGAGAGGATTGCACCAATGCTGCACAATGGAATGCCTGTTTTCCTAATAAAGAGAACGTTGCAGAACAGGTTTTGGGTACTGGCCTGAGCTTTGTTCCAGATGGGATCTATCCCAAAACAGCACCGGGACTTGCCCAAACAAAGAGGAGTGAGATGTGACAATAGCAGGCAGCTGCAAAAAAAAAAAAGGGGAAGATCAAAAGCCAAAACAGAAATGTGTAGGTGGGAATGCAGACAACTTTTCTGGTGTTCAGAAACTTCTGGACTGGTCATGTCAGTGTTGAATTGATGCCTTGGTGGGTCCTGCTCTCCCTCGGGATCCCGCACTCCCCATCCCATGCCATGCCATCCCATGCCATGCCATCCCATGCCATGCCATCCCATCCCATGCCATGCCATCCCATGCCATGCCATCCCATGCCATGCCATGCCATGCCATGCCATGCCATG
>JAWWEU010000041.1:2283528-2323974 GCA_035583155.1 Acropternis orthonyx | reverse complement strand
GATGCCCTTACAGAGGGTTCCCGGTGCAGGGGTGCCCAGGAGATGCCCGCGGAGGGGGTGCCCTTACAGAGGGTTCCCGGTGCAGGGGTGCCCAGGAGATGCTCGCAAAGGGGATGCCCTTACAGAGGGTGCCCAGGAGATGCCCGCGGAGGGGATGCCCGCACAGAGGGACGCACCTGTTCCAGCGAGCCGCCTTCCGCCGGTAGTAGCGCAGGGCTTCGCGGGCGCCCAGCAGCGGCTCGGCGGGGCCCGGCGGGGCGGTGCGGTACAGCGGGTGGGCGAAGAGGCGGCGCAGCGCGGGGGCGGCGCGGGGCGGGGGGCGCGGGGCAGGGGGCCCGGGCGGGGGGCGGCAGGGGCAGCCCCCCGGGGACAGACCCATCTCCAGCTCCCGCCGCGCCCGCGGCCAGAGGTGGAAGTAGAGGTCGGCGGCCAGCAGGGACCCGAGCAGCAGCAGCACGGCCGGGCGGTCCCGCCGCGGCCCCGGCATGGCCGGTGCGGGGTCCCGGAGCTGCGGGGCAGGGACGGGGACGGGAACGGGGACAGGGACGGGGACAGGGACGGGGACAGCGCCGGGCGCGCCGCCGGCGGCTCCCGGGGCAGGGCGCACGGGGGAGCTCGAGCGGCGGAGCCGGGGGGTGCGGGCACCTCTCGGGGCGGGGACCGGGCAGGGCTGCTCGGGGCCCCGGGGCGGGGGATCGGGGGTGGGAGGGTGGGAGGCCGGCAGCGTGGGGTTCCACCCCGGGGAAGGGTCCTGGTCCCGGTGCCGGTCCCGGCGGGGGATGCTCCCGAGGCGGTGCGGGGACCGAGCGGAGCCGCCCCGGGCTCTGCCGCCCGCACCCCCCGGAGCACCGCCCGGCCGCCCCCCAGCGCGCCCCCCCCGGCAGGTGGAGGGTCGCCCCGCCGGCCCCCGGCTCCTTCGGGGGCTTCGTCCCCTCTCCCGAAAGGTGGAAAGTCCGCCCGGCGAAACCTTCGGCAGGAGCTGGAGGGTGGCGGGTGTCGCTGCCGCGGGGGCTCGGGGAGCGGGGATGGGCTGCGGGATGGGGGGGCTCCAACACCTCTTTGTGTCTGCGGGCTGGACCCCCACGGCTGGGCTTGCAACCCCTTCCGCCGTGCTCTCTTGGTCCAGGCGTCGCTTGTATTTTCTTAATTCCTAAAAAACCCCCACATACAGTTGAGGAAACTCCTCCCTGCAGTTTGCTGGGAGAGGCTGGGCGGTGGGGATGTGCTTGGGCTGGGACCCATCGCGCTCATCCTGGGGGGATGGAGAGCCCGGCTGAGAGCGGGGTGGGGAGCCCGGCAAGGAACAGGTCGGAGAGCACCAGGCCAAGGGAGGGGAACGGAGCAGAAACTGGCTGTAAACAAGGGGAGCGTGACCAGACTAGCCTGGCTCCTGCCCTGTGCTGAAAGGAGAACAAAAAATAAACTGCAGAGAGAGGGAAAAGTCAATTATGTTTGGAGCTGGCTGGAGCAGGGCTCGGTTCTGCGTGCAGCACGGCAAGGGGAAGATCTGGGAAGTGAGCTGAGATGAAGGGGTTGGGACTGTGCAAATAGGCATCAGTGAACCTGCTGGTCAAGCACCTATCCTGGAGCCTGAGAGGGTCCTTTGGTCGAGGAGGGGAGAGAAGACAATTCCCTGAGCTGAACTGTGGCTGGAGAGACCTGGCGCACAACTGTCCCCTTGGTCTCTTGAGTTTTGGAGGACAGAGGCTGGTTTGCGTTCTCATTTAGAAACGCAGTTTCAAAATTCCTTCATCTTTTGATATTTGAAGAGTTCGGGTTTCAGGTTTTTGGGGTTTGCTCTGAACTTTTCTTAATGTATTTTCCACAGCATGACAGGAAAATCATAAGCACAAACTGCATTTGGTGCTTCTGCAGTCAATGAAGATGGATGGGAGCAAATGAGGTGCTCCCCACACTTGCTTGGCTTTTGGGGGCACTGGCTGTGCCTGTCCTTCTTTGTCCTTTGGGGACAAAATTGCTATAGTGATTGCACTTGGATTCTTGCAGGGTTTAAACCCAACATGAGGTATCAAGAGGGAAAATTTCCAACACTACCTGTGTTGGAATGGCCTGGGGTGCACTGGGAGGGCAGGGATTCTGCTCAGAGGTGTTGGATTGGGGTCTGCAGGATGGGAAACCCTAGAGCTGATCCTCCTGATACTGAAGGAGAGAAGAAGCTTTCAGGATATAAAATTGGATGTAAATAAAGGGAGAAGAGATCTCCAGCTCTCTGGTCAGGTTGCTTAGGAGAGAGCAAAGCATGTTGTGCTGCAGCTGCACACCCTGTCCGGGAACACCGAGGTCCTCAGTCCCTCCACGGGCCAGGTGACCTGGCACCTTCCCCAGACCAGTGTCATCATAAGCCTGATACTAAGCAATAGCCTAACAGGGACTAACAATAGGATCCTTATTTAAAAAAATAAAAAAGATTAACCAGCTGAAGTTAAGAAACCTTGGAATTCAGCAAACCCAGATGAATCACCAGGAGCAAACCCTGCTCCGTGGCTGCCAGCCTGCTGAAGGGCACTCATTGCCTCACTTCAAACTCAAAGAGCAACTTTCGACAAACACTCCATCAAAAAACTGGCTAATACTTGCTTGGCTCCTAATCCTCCTCGAGCTATTTCCCCATTGCTAATCTCTCCCAGGAACCATTAATAAATCTTGCCTGGTTTGCAACGCTAATTCTGAACAAAGGCACTGGGAACCAGCAGTGCCCGGCCCGTGGCTCTGATATTTGCATGCTCTGCAGCAAGACTGTTTTGCTTTTAATGAGGCTAATTAAAAAGAAACAAAAAAATAATAAATCAATCTCATTAATCTATAATAAATCGAAGTGCTACAGTCCTTCCCAAAGCATTCAGTGACTGCCAGCTCCCAACAGGCTGGAATGCAAAATCACTGTTATGATTAGATTATCTCAGCCATGCTCTCTAATGCCAGCACTACCTGGGCTGTGCCAGCCCAGCGATGCTTCCCTGCTCATCCGTGGCTTGGAGTCCCTTGGGAGCAGCGGGGATCCCTCTGGAGTTTGTCTCCATCCCTGGTTTCTTGGTTGGAGGCTCTGGCTGCCAGGCTGTACCTGGCTGTGCACAGCCACTGCGGTCCCTGGGCTGCAGCTGAGCATCACTCCCCACCCCGGGGCTCTGCAGGGCTCATCCCAGCAGTCTGGAAAGGGTGGATGTGTTCCTAAAATTAACCTGGAAATGCTGCTTTGATGGGCCACTGACAGCTACAGCGGAACCAAATTAGCGTTTGGAATTACCATGAGATAATTGGCCTCATTTACTATTTAAAGATGGGGGGGAAAAAAAGCTCCCTCTTTCACACAACTGCAGTGGAGAAATGTTCAGGCATAGATGATGTCCCGAAACATATCATTAAAGCTTTAAATAAATGTGTGATGACATCTCATGTTAAAAAAAACTTCCTTTGTATTTCAGATAGGAGCCAGCAATCCTTTTCAAAGTAATTTTTTTAATAAAGGATATTCCTCTTGTTTTTCCAGACACACAACTTACAATATTTGGACTTGTAAGGGTGTCATTTGAATTCTTTCACACAGTATGGATTTAAAAATCATCTTCCTTAGAGATGTCTCTTAACTTGCCAAAAGGTAAATGCCTCTGTCTGCTGCTTTTTGTCTTTTTTACTTGAAATGCTGCAGAGCTGCCCTGGTCCCACCCTGCAGATTGTAATGTTTGGAAAAGGGAGGAGATGACAACTCTCCCTTTCTCACTGTCATTAATTACAACGATTATACACCAAGGCAGCTACACAACATTATGGAGAAAATAAAAATACAAGTTCTAGGAGCCAAGTTCTGCATTTGCTGCTTCACAGTCAGGATGTGCCTGAGCACATCGTGGCACGGACATGCCAGAAGCACATCTCACAGTTCCAGTCCTGTTCCTGGCCTGGCTTGTCCTGTCAGGACTCAGAGCACCACATCCACCTTCTCCCTGCACGATGGTCCTGGTGGCGAGGGTGGTGGTTGTTTTGTTGGTCATGGTCATTGTGCTCCTCAAAGTGCATTTCCCACCCTCGTGCCAGGGCTGGGGTTTATTTCCTAGGGAAGGTGGTGCCTCTCACAAGGTGTTTGGTGGAGTCCCCTCTGCCTGAACCCCCCAAGACTGGGTGTTTTCCAGCACCAGGTTGTGGGAGATCCCTCCCCAGTGTGTGCTGTGCTGGTTTGGTGGGAAAAGTGCTCGCTGTTGCTCTGGGCTGTCTCACGCTCTGCCTCGGCTTGTAATTAAAAATGAAACATTTGGGCTAAGTGCTGAAATTAAGAACACATTTTTGATAGCTAACAATACAGAGAGGAAAGCCCTGGAGACCTTGATAGGGCAATTAGTGCCTCTCCACTTGCATTGGAGATGAGTCTTTTGAGAGAGGAAGCCTGTTCACTCCAGACGATTTTTTTTGGTACAAAAATGCAATTACAGTGTATAAAAGGAAGTGTTTAGAAACAGGCAAAGCAGGAATGAGTCTGGAGTTTCCTTTGCCACAAGACAGGGAAGGCAGAAGCTGCCCCAGGCACGACACCTCTAACTCTTCCCCATCCAACCTGCCGGGGGCTGGCAGCAGCTCCCGTCAGCTCATGGCTTCGTTTCCCTCCTCCCATCTACCTCTCCTGGCTGCTGTTCCCGGCTCATCCCGCGGCCTCGGCACGCTCCCAGCTGCTCCGGGCTCGGGAGGCCGGGCGGTTCCCATCCCACTTGGCAATCAGCTTTTGCACTGCTAAGCACAAACCGGAGGGATCCGCCCTCCCGGTCCAAGCGAGGGGCCGTGGCGTGCCGGGGCCGTCCCCTCCTTCTCTCCCCTAAGCATCTCTGGAGCTGGTGTGGTGTTTACAGCAAAGCCCTGAAGGGCTGTGGCAGCTTCCCGTGGTCAATCCCAACACCAGGCTGTTGTCCCAGGAAGATGAGCAAGTCAAGAACCTTTGTGCAGCCTGTGGGGCTGAGACGTCTCCGCTGCGTTCCCCGTGCTCCCATCTGAAATCCAACTGACGGACACCAACCCTGGGAGCCTAAAGGAGGTCTGTAGCAAGCAGAGCTCGTCGGGAAAGGTGGTGGTGACCTGCACACAGCCAGAGCAAGGGCAGGGCTGCCTGCACGTCCCTGCAGAGTGGGTGACACGGGGCTGTTTGTCTTGGACGTGCTGGGATAGACTGGAAAACAGCGCTGACCTCTTGAGCAACACTGGGGGTTTTTGGCCTGCCGAGCAGTGGCTCAGCTTGTGTTGTGTTTGTAAGATCTGATTTCCAAGATAGTCAAACCAAAACAGCCCTCTGCAACATCCAGACTCGCCCTTGCCAAGGAGGAAGGGAACAGTCGGTGTAGTTAAAGGTTAAATAACAGCAAATCACATTTCTCGTCTGCAAACGATGCCGAGCTGTGTGTGCGCATTATTTAATCAGTATTTAGTTTGTTGGATTACTTTTATTGGTAGTTAACTGTGTAGTGGTCTCAGTGGAACATCTGGTCCATGACTTGGAAAGAATATTCTTCAACCCTTGCTGAGTGTAATTATTTTTGGAGACAAGTGGAGGCTTTAGAAGCATTAAGAAGATAAAATGCATATTGTTTGCAGAGGGTTTTTATGTTATTTTAATGGCTTTCAAAGAGCGGAACTTTTTTGTTGTTTGTTTGTTTGTTTACTGTTAGCAGACAGTCCAATGGAAATCCACCAGAAGGGCTGGGAAGAGGTACAGATGTTCTCTTTGCCATAGGCTGGGCCAGGCACCCAAACCCAAGGCAGAGGGTTTGAACCTCCCTCCAAAGCTGCTGTTAACAGTTTCCAAGTCTTGCAATAGCTCCTCTGCCCACCAGTTTCTCAGTAAAACCACTGAGAGCTGGTGCAGGACTCCCTGTATAATAATTTAAAAGTGCAGCAGTGGATGGGAAAAGGATAGATTACAAGGCAGAGAAAATGAAGGGCTTTGTGCTTCCTTCCACTGATGGGAAAATCACAGATGGATCCCAAACCTTCAGCTCTCAACCCAGTACCAGTTCATCCAGACCAGAAAAGGAAATGGCCAGTCTCCTGTTTTTTGGCATGGGAGGCTGTGATGGAAGTTGAGACACTTTCATCCTTGAGAGTAAATACTCTGAAGAAAACCCCAGCATTAATTTATTGGTAGCTAATGAGTACCTCATGAGCTAATTGTAGTGTACATGATATCCCTCCGTGGAGGAGGCTGCCTGACTCCTCTGTGTCTGCACCAACAGTGATTTCAATTATTTAAAGGAAACCATACAACTCTGGTTGCTGTTTGCTCTTACAGTGGTGCATCTTGTCCCAGGGAAATCCACAGGCAGACGGGCTGGAGAATTATGGCAGTTTTTAGGAGTAGAACTGTTAAAGCAGGGAAGGATGGATGCTTGTGTATCCTGGGGGAGTGTTATGGGCGAGATCATGGATTTGAGAAGGGCCTTGGATGGCTTTGGAAGTGCCAAGGGGTCAGTCAGGGGATGGAGGGGACACTTTGGCTTTGTGTGTTTTCAGGTGACAAGGGAGGTATAGAGGGAGGGGGAGGAAAATGACAGAGGAAATGCTGGCTCCATAACCCTTCCCTAAAAAGTTCCCGAAAAGGTTCAGGTTCAGGGCTGTGTGGGCACTTTCTTGTGCTGGCTCCTTGGTGGGGGCATCTCTGCCAAGGCAAGCGTTGTGTCACTGCAGGAGTCCCTGATCCCCTGAACCTCCAAAATGCTTCAGACCTCACCTGTGGCTGCACACAGAGGTTGGCTGGGGAGCAGAGCTGAGCACCACAAACCTCAGCCTGAAGGCAGACAGGCACTTGTTTGGGTTGGGGCTTAGTAACAAGTTTTGAAAGGAAAGTCTGCCTAATAATATCAATAATAATAAAAATGATAATGCAAACATAATTAGTAATATAATTCATCATCTTTGGTGTTGTATTCCAGCACCTCCGTATGTCTTGATTGGCCTCGTTGGGCTGGGAGGGCTTTTCCATCCTCAATGTTTCTGTGATTCCATGAAAATGTAACTCTATATGCTAAATTATATCTATATAAAATATACCATATAAGTTATACATATTACATATATGCTAAATTACAGGGGGAATTTGGCCCAGGGAATGGCTATTTGGGCTGCAGAGTGGGGAGCTGGCTGGTTGGGAGGGTCACTTGGAAAGACCTGGGGTCTGACTCTGTGGCACAAACCGTTTCCTCTCTCAGCATCTGGGAGGTCACGGGCAATTCGTGGTGCTCCTTCACCTCGTGGGGGACAGGGACCCTCAGTGAGCACAGGGGCCACCCCTGGGACAGGTGGTTGTCACCTTCCTCTGCCACCATCAGGCGTGTGTGTGTGTGTGGCTTCTGCCCGGGGAGGGGGCACGGCTGGAGCGGGTTTCTAATTATAGCTAATTGAGGGTTGATACTCTCCGGGTTTGGTCTGATACAAGTCAAGTGATTTCCTGTTGTTCTGCACTTTGCAGACACCTAGCCAGAGGCACAGGGATAGACGTGTTCCCTGAGGGCATCCAGCAGGGCAAACACACTTCTCTTCCCTTTCCTTCCTGTGCAGGGACCGTGATGGAGCGAAGCACCCCGATGCAGCCTCACTCTGTGCTCTGGGGTGATGTTAGCACTGTGTTTTATTAAATGGTGGAGAGTCCCTAAACCAGGTGAAATGGTCAGGTTTAGTTAAGCTGAGGGCTCCTGGTGACTTGGCCACACTGAGCTTCTGTGGCTGGAGCTTTGTGGTCCCCCAAAGCAGCACCTTTCTCTGCACAGCCTTTCAGCTGGTGTTGCTGGCAGCACTTTGCCTCCAGCCCTTAGGAAAGCTCTCTCACAGGTCTACTTTCCAGAAAAACAGGAGCCAAAATGTCTTAACTGTGTTTCCTGCAAGGGGACTTGGTGCATGAATTGATTAAATATTTACACAAGCTTTTAGAGTCAAATGCTGCATATGAACTAAATTTTATCCTAAGTCATTAAACTCGTACTTTAAAGCCCATTTTTAATGTCCCCTAGTGGGGACATTAAAAGCATATTTGATGGAGTTGTTATAGTTGTAGTTCTGTGCTAAGATCCCGAGCGTTAGAAGAGGAACTCAGCCCAGGTACTGGGGACACAGAAACAGGCAGATCTCAAACACAGAGAGGGTCAAAGTTAGAGGTTTAAGAAGAAAAGCAGAAGCTCTTTGAAAGGAGTAAGGTGAATTTGACTCCAAATGTAATTTTATTTTAAAAACTTCGGCTTTCACACAAGCCAGGATCCAGAGTGATGGTTTCATAGCCTTGAAGACATTTCAAACAAGCAGTGTTATCCACTAGGAAAAAAAACGTCCCCCCTCTCTCCCAGATGCCCTCTGCAAATTGAATCCACAGTCCTGAAAACGCTGAGCTGATGCCAAGCATTTTAATCTTACCAAAAGTAAACAGTGAGCACCAATTTACATAAAAATTGACTTGTAAAATTATTTCAACGTTAGCACTGTGACACTCTAAGTTTATTGGGTGACTTTGGGGCTGCTCAACGCTTTTTAAATGGATGCTGCTGCTACAACAGATGCCGGTCATGTTTCTTTTCAGCTGCTTGTAGGAAATTATGTGGATAAAAAGCTCTGCTTTAGGAAAAGCCCAAAGAAAAATGAAATGAAAAGAAGGAGAAGATTCTCCAAGGCCCACTGAGTCTGGAGATCTTCTGGAGGTCTTCCTGTCAGGATGATTTCAGCAGGGTGGGAGGTTTTGGAGCCTGGAGGATGCTCACCATGGTTGGTGGGGCTTCCCAGAGGTCTCAGGTGGGCGACATTTGCTGGCACTGAGAGTCTCCCAGTTTTGCTCACTGGCTTTTCTTCATGCTGTTCTCCCCATGTTGTCTGAGAAAGCTCTGGGAAGGCAAATGGGAGTAAAATCTGTTTGTGAGGGCAGGGAGTGAATTAAAGAGGGAGAGGGGCCCTGGCAGCAAGAACGGCTGGAGCTCGGCTGGCCTGTGGTGTGTCACTCATTGCAAACAGCTCTAAATTATCAAAACTTCAGTCACTGGGTGAAAAATTTTCGCTTGTGGTGAAGAGAAGCTCACAGGAGATGCTTTCGTGGCTGCTTCTGATCTTAAAACCAAATAGTCCCTGAATTGCTGCCCACGCTGAGAGAAACATCCCTGGCATTTACTGCATAAGGATGTACTGAAGTATATCCAAGCACAGAGCCTGTATTTTCAGACCTTCGGAGATTACTTTTATCTTCTTCCCTCTATTAAATATAGCTCAGCTCTGCTGCCTTTCCCACAAATAAAATTTCCTGGCTGTTACTTCCAGGAATCATCACTTTTAAAGCCCCGTTCAGTGGCGTGTTTGTGCTAGATGGGATCACTGTTGTGCAGTGCACAGTGTTCCCTCTGCACCGGGATTATTTCTTGGCTGGTTTATGTAGGAAAAAGGCTTCACTACTTCTGTGCTTCACCACTTGGTGTGGGTTTTAAATCTGAATATGCTGTGGAGAAGTTGTGGCTGCTCCATCCCAGGAAGCGTCCAAGGCCAGGTTGGACAGGGCTTGGAGCAACCTGGGCTAGTGGAAGGTGTCCCTGCCCATGGCAGGGGGTGGAATGTGTTGAGCTTTAAGGTCCCTTCCAACCCAAACCATTCCATGACTCTGTGATTCTCTTGTCTGGAGCTGAGGAGTTTTGCCCACGGGTGGAATCATGGAGTGAACAAGGTCTGAGATAGGGTTAAGATCTCACCTGGTGGTCTCTCAGGCTGGAGGTGCTGTTTGGTGGTGGGAAGGGCTGATTTTCATGGTTCCCTTTGAATTACTGTGGCTGGGAGATGCTGATAGGGTTGGGGAATCAGCATGTGGTCCCTGGTACCAGCAGGGAAAGGGCAGGGTGAGGGGGAGCAGCTCCTCATCCCTGCTGGAGGAAGGATGCTCCGCTCGTCTCCTGAGGAGAGCCACGGAAGGGAGGAGGAATCACACACACCCAGTGCCAAATGGCATATGACTCAAGCGAAAGAGAATCACACCTCTTTATTACACAGATTTATCTCTGCGTCGGGCCTGACAACCCCCACCAGATGCTCATCTTCTCAGCTGCTTTATTGGATTCTGGGACATCCTCGTAATTGCTGCAAGTGGGAGATGATTCCCCAGCATCTGGCATGTGTTAATACTCGTCCAGATTGCTTATCCATCCACTTAAGGGAAGCATGGACGTGCTCCCTGTGCCGGCAGAGGCAGCCTGGCAATTCTAAAGCACCATTTGATCCTTTTTTTTTCCTTCAAGTTGCTGCTGAATGGTTGAGTCCTTGCCACCAGAACTGCTGCAGGTTGAACAGCTGAAGGTGGGGAGGCACTGCCCAGATTTCATCCCAATTTCTGGTGATGTGTAGGAAAATGCTGCCCAGTTTCCCCCAGCCTTGCCCCCAGGTTGTATTTCAGGAGCTGCTGGAGTGTTATCCCTGCACAAGTTGCCCCTCAGCTCATGAAAGCCCATTTAGCACAAGAGAAATCTTTCAGTAAATTAAAATTACTTCTATTTTAATTTTTGGCTTAGGTTCAAAAGGTCTCTTGCTTCCTTTGAGGCTTCCTTGAGGCAGATATGAGGGAGCACAGCTGCTTGGACACTGCCTGCAGGCCTGTGGGGGCAGAGGAGTCTCAGCAGGTTTCCCTGCTTAGTTCAGAGGGAGCAAAAAGGAGGAATAAAGTAGCTAAAAGCAGATATTCCAAGAATTGCTCCCAAGCTGCTGCTTTCATTCCAGGTAGGAATAAAAACATGGGGTTTAGGCAGTTTTAAAAACTCTTCTTCATTTCCTCTGAGCAGCCTGGCAGGGTTTGGTCAAACGAGTTCATGCTGGTGGGTGCAGCAACTCTGGCAACCTCCTGTTTTCCAGGCAGAGCTTGGGAGGAGGAGGTTTTAGAGGGACACAATGGTGCAAAAGGGGGAATGAAATACTTCTCTGCATCTCTCCTGCTTGAGGAATGCTGCTGGGTGTTGAATAGCACATGAGGGCAGGGAAGAGAGATTCTCCAGGCTCTGTCTAGACTTCATAATGCAGTGGTGCCTTGAACTCCTGCCACGGCCTCTCAGCGCATCCTATAAATGGAAGCGGAGAAGTTTCCCACTGCCAAAGCCTCAGTCATGTTAATGAGACCCCAGTTCCTGTCGAATCTGGCAACTTATCCCTCTAAACCAGTGAACTTGCAGCAGGTGGTAGCAAAGCTCATTTCCTAAAACCACATCCCTCTGGAAGCAAAAAGCCCCACCTGACTTCCCGTGGCGGGGTGACCATTTCTCCCTCCAGGCTGATGGGGATGCCACGTGTGGGGATGGATGTTCCTGCACAGGAAACCTGGACACCACCACTCCACAGAGATGGTATCTGGGTTGGCACATCACTCTTTTCATCTTAGAAAGGTGGCACTTGCTGCTGCTGGATGTGGCACTGGCTGTGTGAGGCTGCAGCCACCGAATCGAAATTTTGGGTGTTTCTGTCCTCTCTGGCTCCATCAGAGCTCATCTCTGCAGAGTTGGTTTGGGCCACCAAGTTGGTTTGGGATGCATTTCCTTCTCCACCCTCCTTTCTCCCCTTTCTGGGCTCAAGTTTCTTGCAGCTAAGCATGGTCTTGTCTGTTTCCCACTGACGGTTGAAGCGGAGCTTGGTCACCTCTGCTTTTCCAAACCCAGCCCAAGTAATGAACATCTGCCAGGAGGCAGAGGTTTTCCTAAGCCTGTGGTTTGAATAACTCGTTCTTTGCAGCCTTGCTCCTCTCCCAGGCACATGCTGCCCACGAGGAGAGGGAAGGAGAGCTCTGACCACTGGATTGCTGCCTCCTGTGAACCCAGGGACCAGGATGATGGGGATGCAGTGCTGGCCACGCTCAAAGCCTCCTCATTTCACTCTTGCTGGAGTTGTGGTGTGACCTTTCCCATGGCACACAGAGTGGAGAAATGCCCTCCCTGCTCTTACCACCAGAGGAATAATGAAGTGGTTGAAGCAGAAAATGACCCATCAACTTTCAGGTGCCAACGCCTTCCACCCCTGGCTCACAGACACGGGTACCTGGCACAGCACTGCCCTAAACTCACCTGACCAGTTCTCTTCCTGCAAGCCCAGAGAGCCATCACTGCTCCTGTTAGCAGGAAATTGGAGTTTCAGATGTGTTTTAAGAGCCTGAAGTTTCCTGAAGTGATTTGTGGTTCATGTGCTGGCAGTTCTGGCTGCCTGGGAAGACATTCCTTTGGAGAGCTTTGTTTTCCAGGAGTGAAGTCCCAAACAATGAAGGTCAGATCCCTGCTTTTCTGCATGTAACAGTGGAGGCAGCTCAGATCTTTGGTCATTTTGGTGCATGTTCCTCAAAAGGCAGAACACACCCGTGCAAAGCTCTTGGCTGCACCTGCACAGGCAGAAGTGGAATCAGTGAGATCCTGCCTAAATCCCAGTTAGGAGGTTCATCCCCAATGGGAATTTGAGCTTTGGATTAATGAGCCTTTCAGATCTGCTGGAGCTCCTGGCTTGTGGTACTTTTGCCTCTTGGACTGACACACCACATGTGAGTTACGCACCAGGGACTGACATGTCAGGGCCCATAAAAAAATCCTGTTGGCCATAGGAATGTGCTCGTCCAGCCTGTTGTGTGTTAGGTCTGTCATCCCAGGAATGATGGAGGAGGTGCCCAGACTGAGCAGGAGGATGGTCTGTCAGGGCCTTGAGTCTTGGATGAGCACTCTTTTCCTCATTTGCATGGAGGAAAACGGGCCCAGAGAGCTTCTGTGCTAAACTCCGTAACAAAAGCTGAGAGAACCTGCAAAGTCCTGCTCCCATTTCCTGCTCTAAATCCCTCACACCAGCCCCTGATATGCAGGGCTGGGAGCCAAACCCTCTCAAGTCAATGGAAAGATTCCCCTTGACTTTAATGGTCTTTGCATGAGTGCCTAATTCCTTCCTGTTCACAGGCTCTCTTGGACTCGGTTATGGAAACAACTGCAGCTCTGAAGCGCTGCAGTGAACTGTAAACCCTTCAAAGCAGCGCGAGGGCAGATCTTCCCGTCCTCCCAGACAGCTGGAACGGGTTTTGTTTGACAAAAAAGCCTGATCTCTGTTCCTCCAGCCAGCGTGGCCACAGCGTGAACGAGCGTTTTAACAAATATATTCCTGCAGACAGGGCCCGTGGTCAGCCCGCCGGGGCTGGAGCCAAACTCTTCCCAGCAGGACGGGGAAGGCGAGGCTGGAGCTCCGTGGCTTTGGCGTGCCAGCAGTTCTCAGAGCCGTGGTCCTGGGCCTTGCAGCTTCTAGGAACTGTTTCAGCTCCCTCCCTGCAAAGGCCATCTCACTGGTGGAGACTAGATGCTGCCCAAATTTGTCAGCTCTTGGTGAAATGGAAGGGGTTTGCCCCAGCCCGTGGCACCCTTGGCCACCTTTGTGCCTCACTCCAGAAAACTCTGGCAAAAACTCAAAGAAATGTTTAACTCTAAGGATATAGAGTGTTTCACTGACTTCTCTGGGGATTAAAAACGTTTGGCTGGGGAGGGATCTTGGTGGATATGGCTGTGTGATGCCAGCAAGGGGCATGTGGGATTTCCTCTTGACACCGGGGACTATTGACTGGCACCTCAGATCATGAGATGTGCCTGCTCCAGTCTCATCATACAGGGAGCAAGAGCAGCAATCAGATTTTTGAGTCTTTATCAATCCCAGAGTCACCAAATCTGGCTTAGAGGAACAGTGGCTTTCACAGGAGTTCTGCCTGAGTGTTTGAGAAGATCAGAAAGTGTTTTCCAGTGCGGAAGGTTTCTCAGCTGGCTCTTGGGGGAGGGGAGGCTGATGGTGATTGCTCTTTCTTTCTTTATGCCCTAAATACTTTCTAGATGAGGGGTTAGGTTGTTTTGCTTGTTGTTTGACTTTGCTGTTCAAACACTGGATGGGTTTCGCTGGTTTTTTTTTTAAAAATCAGAGACAACTGGGTGTCTGCCCCCCACACCTGCCCATCCTTCTCATCATGTGCAGCCTGAGCCTGAACGTGATCCCAGCGTGGCCTCAATGGCTTGGGCACAAATCCCCACTCCTGGAGCCACGTTCTGCAAGAGGAACCTCGACCTCACTTTTGCAGCTGTGCATTCCTGAGATGAAAAGGGCAGTCAGGCCTGGGCCGTTCCCTAGCAGAAAATCAGACCTGGGCAATTTTTGGAAAAGTCTGGCAGCTGCAGGAGCTGGAAAAATCTGTGGTGAGCTCCGTCCGTGTCCCCTCCCGGCACCCTGATTTGGGGAGCTTTCCCCCATGGATTTTGGAGCACTTTCCCATGGGTCTCACTAGAAATGTGGCTGTATGAAGGCTCCATTGAGGGATGCAGGAATTACAGAGTGCTGGCTTGGCTCTTTGGAAGGATTATTTGCTTTTTAAAGTCCCTGTCTGCAGCCCAGGCTGATCGTTCTGTTGCACAGGAAAATAGGCAGCAGCCTGAGACTTGGATGAAGGAATGAGTTCATCTCTCTGCAGTCTAGCCAGGTACACATTTTTTTCTCTCCCAGAACTTAATTAAAATGCATACATCTTTCCTCACATTTTTATGAAGCTCAGTGGCAAATAACGGTCACTCTGTAATTACACCAACATTAACTTGTTTTCATGGCTGGAAAGGACAGATCCAAGGGCAATATCCTTCCTTCCCCTGCGTTTGCTTACTCTGGGCTGTGCTATCTCCAGAGAGCAGTCAGAAACCTGGGTTTTATATCTGGGCCAGCACTCCCATGGGCTGGACTCTGCTGGGGAGAGAAGGAGACTTGTCCACTGGAAAATATATACGTTAGTCAGGGATGGCTGATAAATCCTTACCTGGATCATCCTCTCCCTGTTCTGTTTTGCTGTCATTGGCACTGAATCCATGGACTTTATCCTGTCTGGGATCTGGAGCCCACTGGCCACAGTTTGTTTCCCTCTTAGAGCCCTCTCAGGCCTGGACCCTTCCCGCTGTTCCCTGGGCTCTCTGGAGAAAAGGAAAACAAAAATCTGAGCAAGTCTGACTGAATAATGAGTTTAGTTACTTTACCCAGCCACAAAACTGGGCATATTTATCCAGAGCAAGATGAAACGGGGGCCCTCTTGGTGCAACACAATCATCTGTCCTACAAAGGAAACCACCAGCTCCTTTGTGGGAAGGGTGTAAAGCTGTTGATGGAAACAAGCATGCCATGATCCTATGGCCTTCCACTCCTCTGTGATTTTGGTTACTCCAGACTGTGATCAGCACAGCCAGAGCAGTCCTCACCCCGGTCCAGCTGGCTGCTGGCACCAGTGGTTGCGGGTGAGCGTGGCTGGCTGCCGTGCCTGCTGGCAGCTTTCACAGGGAGCTCATGTGGTCTCAGAAATGTCTTTGTGCTCCTTTGCAGTATCCATCCAGCTTGGTTGCATCCTGCAGGGCATTGGTTATGAAACAGCTGGTTTTACAGTGACATTTTAAAAATTCAGCCCTTTTTAATATGGAATTTGTTTCTAGTGGCATGAATATTGCAGTGCTGTGTTCTGCTTGAAGTGATGCTGCTCAAACATGCCAAAGCTCAGGGGTGGTTTGTTCCATTTTCTCCTCTAAACCTGACCAGTCCCATGAAATCAGAATCTAACCTGGAATTCTAAAGCTGCTGAAATTACACTTCATGCATGGGAAATGAGCACATTTGGATGTGTTGCCAGGATGGTTGCACCAGGAGAGGAGGCTGTGGACTGTGAGAGAAGGTTATGCACTATGGGAGGATGTGCAAGCCCAACACGACTCCACCGGTGGGTGGTTTGGGTCTCGTCCAAGGAGAGGAGGTTGGCAGGAAGCATGTGGCTCTGCTTGGGTGCTTTGTGGCCTGACCATCTGCAAGGAGAAGGAACAGGCACCACCCCTGCCATCCACCCTCCGATTTCATGCATGCCTGGAAAAGGCAGCGGGGTAGGTGCCGTCAGGATCATAAATGGCATCCGGATGACAAGTGGCTCATCCCTTGGGCTTTCCTTTGAGGCTCGGGAAGTTGTGGCCAGAGTGATGGCAACAACAGAAGAGGTGACTGCAGGACCAGAGGGTTCAGGGAGCTTGGCTTGGCTGCCTGCTCCAGGAGGAATTAATGAGCTGCAGCACATGAGGGCTGCAAGGCACGGTGATGAGCAGGAGCATACGGAGGGGGAAGGCTGGCTGGTTAAAAGAGCAGTGGTGGTGGCACAAAAGTCCTTCTGGCAAAGTGATTTATTAAGCTGCGATGGTGTCTCTCACATTCAGTGGCAGATGCCTCATCCTACATGACATTTAAGGCAGGATGAGAGAGGTTTCACTGTAGGAAACCATTCTGTGCCTGCAAGGGGGGCACTGGGCGGGCTGGTTTGTGACTGCCACGCTCGCAGTTGGGAAGGGAATTTTCTAAAGCAGAATTTTATTAGGTGTCTAATTGACTCATCATCCCTGGCCCCGCTCCGTGCACAAACATTTGCTCTGCCCTGAAATGTGAGATGAGCAAGGCTGGCGAGAAATGCTTTCTGGTTATAGCTGGGGAGAGAGAGGACTGAGCAGGGTGAGGAAGGAGCAAATTCGTGCCATTTTTTAAAACAAGATCGTAAAAGACTGTAAAAAAAAAAAAATCCCATATAAAAAAATAACAACAACAGAAAGAGGTTGTGGTTTCTTAAGCCAGTTTTCATTTCTGGAAGTTGATGACGCCCTGGATTACTGGTGTTTTTTTAGATCTCTTTCAATTTTTTTTAGGATAGCTTGTCTGTAGTGTGGGTATGTGTGGGTAGAGAACTGGGAAATATGCAGAGGGAAAGAAAAAAGCTAAAAATGAGCAGGAACAGGCTGGCTGCATATGCTTTTTTTTTTTTATATAAAAACATTTAAGAAAGAGCTTGAAGGTGCTATAGATTTGGGTTTGTGGGGATGGAGCACAGGCAGTGGAAGGTGATCCTGAAGACCACATCTAATCCAGGACATTTAGTGCTTCATTGAGCATCATGCCCCCCTTGACTGCAGGAGATCTGTGTCTCAGTTTGCAAAATAATCATCCAAACTTCTGATTTACATCCCTTGGAAGCTGCTTTGCTCTGCAGGGAGGGGAAGGAATGCAGCCAAACCATCCCAGGGCGCTGGATGGTGTGGTGATCTTGCAGATCTTGTTCGGTGCCACCAGGAAATTGGTTCCTTTTTGCTGTCCAGTTTGGTGTCACATCTCATTTTGGCATTTTTGCTTAGAAAACAGTCCTGTTCCTTATAAATATTTCTTTTTTTCTTTCTTTATTTTGTATTTCTTCGTGCTTACCCTGAGCTGAGCCCCGCTGGTCTCCGCAGGATGCTCCTGCTGCTTTGCAGGAACTCCAAAAAAACGGAGAGTTGGCTCAGCTGGTCCCTGAGTGGGACAGAGGTGGGGTGGGGATCGCAGGGCCAAGGTCTCCTCCCACTGATGTGTGTGTGTAACAGCCACAGCAGCTTCTGCCTATTCTGCTGCTTTCCTCATGCTTGCTCTGGATTTTCATTGCTTGCACGAGAAGAAGGGTCTGGTCTGTGGTTTGAACATCTAGAGGGAAATTAGAGGGGAAAAAACCCCCAAACCCAGTTATTGCATCATTGTCTGAGGGTGAAATAGCATCTCCCAGCCCGCCAGGCTGTGTGCTGGATCCTGGGAGCACGGATGGCTCTGTGCTGGCTCAGGCACTGCCCCTGTGCCCTGCTCGGGGGTGGCAGCAGGAAAAGGTGTGGGGGCTGTTGCTGCCAGGTGAAAAACACCCATTAAATTTTCACTCCAAGCTCTTCTCCACCCTGGAACTCCTTAGACATGCCAAGGTAACATTATTTTTTGATTTTTTCCCTGTCACCAAAGCAGAGACTGACATTCCCAGCCGATGTATCCAGCTGGTTCATTCTTTGCCTACTGCTTGTTTCCAATAAAAGAAGTTTTTATTTGAAAAGTTCAGATTAATTCTCTTCTTTTGTTTCTCACAGCTTGAAGTTTCCTTTTAAAACATTAATATCCATATTATTTTTTTTCCCCCAGCAGGTTAATTAATACTTGATTCATTACCTCAAAAGCTAATGGGTATTTATCCAGATCATGAAAGAAATTAATGCCTGCTATAAATAACTGTGCTTACTGACAACCCATCTTTATTTATGCTCCTTCTTCTTTGAGAAACAAACTCTGCTTGGCTCTAGAGGAGTTAATCCCAACCTTTTCCCAGGGTTAGTTTTGAACTGGTCTGGCTCGATGTTTTCCTACTTGAGCATTACTTTGTAAACCTGGTGCCTTTTTATGGGGAAAAACGTCAGCTTTTGTGGAGAGAGACCCAGACAGCTCAGCACAATCGCTCCAGTCTGGGTCAGCAAAGGCCATTGGAGACTGTGGGTGGTTTTGTGGGCTGGGGGGGCTCTGGCTCTCTCTGAAATATTACTTAGTTTTGGCTATAGGAGAGCCCTTTCCAAGGTCTCATCTGCTTCTAATAAATGGTGATTAGTGTCTTTGTCTCCAGCTCCCCAGCTATTGTCATCGATGACCTTAATTAGGAGCATATTAAAAACCGTGTCTAATTTGCCGCTCACACATGCACAATTAAAAAGTCATTATTTACTTTTACTGTTAACTCCCATGTTCCTCCTGCGTGCTGCTCTCCATCCTGGCTGCTCCCTGGAAAGTCCTTGTTATCCATGTAGGCGTCAAGGGCAGGAAGAACTGGATGGGTGGACGCTGGAGACCAACCAAAGCACGACCTGGTGCAATGTGGTGCCTTGGCTTTTCCCCTTGCTCAGAGCTGGGTTTACACCACGTCCTGCATCTCTGCTGTAGGTCTGATGCTGCTCTGGTGGCTCCAGGGGTGGCCGAGAGTTCTTGTGTGCTGCAAAATGTTGCTGGCATCATTGCCAGGCTCCTGCCCTCGCTGCAGGAACACCCAGGGGACGGCCTGGCCCGGGCCCCGCAGGGTGGGCTCTCTGTCATTCAGCAGTGACACTTGTTTTGAGGCAGGGTAAGAGCAACCAAATGAGCTTGTCCATCCTTTGGGGCTCAGTCTTTGGTCTTCACCAGAAGTGAGGCCATTTGTGAGGCTGCCACAAGGAAGCAGCAGCCTCTGGAGTCACCCAGTTGTGTAACAATCTCAGCTTTTGTACATTTTCCCATCTCTCATGAAAGCATGAGCTGAAAGTGTCAAGCACAAAGGAGCAGCCAGACATTTTTATGATTGCTTTAAAAATCCATGCTGCTCTACATGATGAACTTTTTTTTTTTCTTTTTCCCAGGGACATTGGCTCATCAATTTTTAATTCTTGAGCTTGGCAGCACTGGCTGAATTAGAAACAGAACAACTGATTTTAATGAGCATAAGATTAATGCAGGTGAACTTGGCTGGAACTGCGATCCAGCTGAGGAGAGACGATTGTCTCACTCCGCCTCCCAGCTCCCTCCTCGGTGGGCTGTTTTGTCCCCAGCATTAGTGGAGCAGAGCATGTTCTCATCACAGGCCTTCACCTGCAGGAGAGATGCTCATTAACCAGCCTGAATCACACAGATATTTTGCCCATTAGCCCTTGGCAGCTGCTCAGGACCCTCCACAGTCCTGCAAGGTGGCTGTGGCTCTTGGCTGTGCAAGCAGGGACGGAGGGGGGTGAGGGTGGATGTGCATTGGCGAAGGGAAAACCTCCCCTGTGTGTCCACTGGACGGGAAGGAAAGGATTTTTGGCTGTCACATGAGGCCACCACAGCTCCAAGAAAGGTTATGATCTACACCTGTTGCCTGTCCCTTGGTGGAGAGCTGTTGTTGCATTTATGGGTCATATAAATAATATAAATACGGTATAAGAGAGACCAGAGCACCCCTCAGTGGGCAGAGCTCTCCCACTGCCCCACATAACCCCTGAGCTCAATGACTTGCTTTCCTGTACACCTGAAATTACATATGTGCATAGCGGGTGGTTTTATTACCAAAGAAAGATGGGGGGAGGGGGGTGCTGAGCTGAACTAATTTCATTTGATTCTGTGGGCAACTGGCAGTTTTATGCAGCTATTTTAATTTTTATGGAATCATCCAAACACCTCACAGCCCAAACCCACAGGTTTTTCCTCCCCTGTGTTCCCCACCCACTGGTGTGTCCTCAGCCTCTCCCCAGCCAGACTGTGCTGCTCACCTGGCCAGGTGGAGATGTCAAGACAAGGAATTCTTTTGGCTTTTTTCACATTTTCAGCTTGTTAACAACAGCTGTTCCCTTCACATTTGCCAGCTCAGGAGAGAGCCGCGGCTTTAGCTCTGTGTCGCCAAGGAGAGCTTAAATATTGCCATTAAAAAATTCCAGTCCTGCATCATCTCCTCAGACACGCAGGAAGAAACCTTTGCAATTAGATTCCCTGTGCACTGGCAGGAGGGCAGAAGTTCCTCCTTTTTCCTCCATTTTTTCATACTCTGTGATTTTAGAGCATAAGAAAAAAAAAGAAAAAAAAAAAGAAAAAGAGGCCTGTTTGATTTTCCTCATTAAGTTAAGCCTGGTTTTACCTTCTGATTGCCAAAGCATGATAAATGGAACAGAGATTACCTAGAGATTTTCAAAGATTTGCTTTCAATTTGATTTTTCCTGAGCCTCATTAAGCCTGCAGGTTTTGTCTGCACTTTGTTTTTACAGTGGAGTAACATGACCATATATTACTAGGCATATTTTTTTCTTTTGAAATTAAAACCAGATAGAGGCTTCTCATGCTTTGCTTTCAAATCCTGTTTTAAAAAATATTGATCATGTGTGTGCTGTTTTGCTTTCCCTCTGACCCTGCTGGCTCTGTGAAGGACATTCACTAGAGAAATGCTGTCAGTGCTCGATCTCTGGGCATTACTGGGTGCAGTTTTGTGGATTAAGGAACATATTTTAGAAGGTATAATGAGTAGATAAAAGAAAAATGTGGCTTTCAACAGAGAGGCAGACAAGAAAAATAAGATTTTAAAGCAGAAGCTCCACAATTAGGGTTACAGAGGAGCTTAGACAGGATAAGATAACCTGTGATGCGCCCAGGTGCATCTCTCAGGAGAAAATGCCACTGGAAGAGAGCTCATCCTCCATGATTTTAGGAGAAATGGCCAATAATCATCTCATGGCTGAGAGCCCCCAGGCCCAGCCTGCTCTCTGAGAGGGGCTTGGAGGAGGCTGGCAGGGACTGGGCATGAGGAGAACACGGGACACACACACAAAAGCCACCCTGCCATTCCTGATGGTGTTTCTTCTGCTGGACCTGGGAGAACTGGACCACGTTCTGTGTTTTCCAGGTGCACCTCTTCCTCTGTCTGTGCCCATCCACGAGCCCACAGAGGTCTTGGGGCAGCTTGAAGATGTGATGGAAAGGTGTCCTTGTACCTGGTGAGGAGAACAGCTTCCTCATGTGCATGGGGACAGCGTGACAGTGCAGGAGCCGGCTATGTCCTCCGCGTCCCCGGGGAAAGGGCTGGAGATAAAAAACCCAAGGCAAGTTGCTCTGTTGATGCCCTGCTTTGTCATAGGAATGGGAAACATTCCTATAGATGGAGTGGGGTGAGGACAGACCACCCTTAGGGTGCCACGACACCAACCCCAGTGAAGCCCTTCATCCCAAGACCAGCCCAGACCTGTCTCCAAGATTCAAGGTGCCTCTTGTGATGTTCTCCTCCAGACATGACCCCAGGAGCTCTGCTTGAACTGGAAAGCAGCTCTTTTAGAAAGGTTCTCTATACTCAACAAGCTCTAATAATAATAGTAATAATGAACTGCCTTTCTATTTATAAACAAGAACAATATCGAGGAGCTGAGCTCATGGGGCCACCACATTCCCAGTGCTCCCTCCCCACCCCGACGCTCTCACCCTCTGCCATCGAGCTGTTGGTCTCTGCTACCCTGCCAGAGCCCCATCCTGCAAGGGAAAGGGCATTTCCTGGGGCTCTTTCCTTTGGATACACACACACATGGGTTTTTTTGTTGTTTATAAGGGAGATGTTTTCTTTTTGAGATCAGGGATTGTTTTTGTAGCGGCTCCTAGCCGGCTTTGTAAAGCAAACATTTCCCAAGCACTCCGTGTTTCAGATGATGTTATGGTTACTGGAATACCAGTGGGAATATCCAAAATGTACTTCTTGGTGGAGCCTGGGGATTTTGTGCTGCCTGGCTCCAGATGTGGCTCCAATGGGTCCTTTTGGCTGAGCCAGCTGGACATGGCCTGTGTTGGGACTGAGCTGGAGAAGGATTGCTGTTCACATCTCCTCTGCTTCCACTGGGTCAGCTCAGGCTGAGGTTTGGGGCAGGATGAAGGTGCCTTTGCTGGTTCCAGTCTGACAGGGACTGGGCAGGTGCTGCTGGTTCTGGTTCTACCCACAGTGTTGCCTCTGCTCCCCTTACAACAGTGCTGGGCTCTGTACCTGCCCTTCTGGGAGAGACTGGAGAGAGTTCTCCCTCTGGAACATCTGCTCACTATCCCTGCTAGATACAGGATGCCAGATTTGATTAAAATGCTCTGATCTATTCTGACAAATCCTCTGTTTCTAAGTAGATAATAACCAGAAAATCTTCCTAAATAAATCCTGGTTTCGGATCCGTGCCCACACTTGTTATTCTTTTTGTATCAATTAAATGCTCCTTCTTGCCCTGAACTGGGAGCATCCTCAGCCCCTTGAAGGAGTGAGGAGGCACAGATTTATGGCTGCTGAAGGCAGTGTGGGACCAGGTGGAATGTTAAGACTGTAAAAAATGAGAGTCTGATTTAGCGGCATCGAGGCACAAGTGACCAGAAACTCTCTCCTTGGCTGAGCAGGGATTAAAAGTTGCTGATATCTATAATCCCAAACTGCAGGGAAAAGTTCTGGGATACCTTTCCATCATACAGAATCATAGAATGGTTTGGGTTGGAAGAGACCTGAAAGGCCATTTAGTTCCAAGCCCCCTGCCATGGGCATACCAGTAATTCAACAAAAGTGGCACCTGGAGGAGAGAGAGGAATATATTAGAATAACACCCGTTCATTTTCCCCCTCTCTTTCTTCAGTATCGTTGCTATACTTGATATTGAGATGCCCCTTTGGTAAAGGGGAGTCCCGGGAACCATCTGCCCCCAAACCCAGAGCAAGGCTGATGGCACTAACGAGGTCCTTGCACGTCCTGAACAAACGGAGTTTCACCTCGGAAGAAGTGAACATCCCTGCTGCACTCCTGTGGCCACCGGCCACATCCACATCACCTGCAGCCCAGCTTTTTGACCTTCTCTTTCCGTCTGTGAACCCTGGGCGTGGATCCAAAGCCTTCGGATGGCGGCGCTGAGCTGCAGAACGAGGGGCCGGCTGGTAAAATTTAAGCAAAAAATGGGAAAAAAAAAAAAACCAACCCAAAAGCAAAAAACAACCCTGGAGCTGCAAACCTGCGTGGTGGCCGGTTTTTTGGGGGAAGGGATGCAGGGATGCTCGGGGCGTGCACGGCGCGGTGTCACCAGGAGGTGGCACAGCGCGAGCGGGGATGTCGCGCCGGGTCCCGCACCCCGGGCCGGCACCCGCACCCCTCCCAGGGCGAGCGGCGTGATTCACCGGTTCCACGAACGGGCAGAAAAAAGGCTCGGGTCTTCTTTCCCGGAAAGCCATTGTGCGGAATCCTCGCGCGTGGAAAGCGAACAAACAGACAACAACAACCACGAAAAAAAAAGAGGCACAAACTCCGCGTTTGAGTCGGAGAGAAGGAAAAAATGAGCCCGTTTGTTCCCGCTTTGAGGGCACGCAGCTGTCCCCGTGGCCTTTCCACAGCAGCAGAGCCTCCGCTGACCCCTGCTTTCCCCTTGGTGCCTTCATTCCATTCTCCAAATCCCAGCAGCCTGTTCCTTAAGGACACTTCCATTCGTGGCTTGCATCGTGTTCACAGCCAACAGCTTGCAGAGGTTTTCCCTGCAAAAGCAGATCCAGCAGCAGCACGACAGCAGGAGGAGAGAGGACAAGGTGTCCTATGGCATCTGAGCCTCCCTCCTGCCTGCACGTCTCCATCTCCTGGTTCCCAGGTGGGATCAAAAGCGTTTTCCCCACAGGACATGCTTAACCTTTGTGGGGTCAGTCTATAGGCACCTGAGTCTGAGGTGAGACACCTGGAAATGGCAAATCAGCATTTGTTCGTCAGCAATGGCAATTTTCCATTCCTAGCAGAGCCTGCAGAAGGAAAAGGTCAGCCATCCACAGCTGGACTTGATCTTAGAGGCCTTTTCGCACAACAATTCTGTGATTACAGAGCAGAAGTGTTTGTTTTGAACGAAACACTGACCTGCAGCCCTTCTGCTGGAAACACTGCAAATCAAGAAAATTACTGTCTGTATTTCACTTGAACAGGTGATTTTGAAGTGCATTGGGTTTGGGTTAGAAGGGACCTTAAAGATCATCTTGTTCCAACCTCTTTTCTTGCATGAACTTCACCAGGTGCTTTTTAAAGCCAGCTCAGCTCTTGGCTCATGGCTGCAGTAACTTCAAGTCCTCTCCTCCAGCCTCAGGCTGGAGGGGCTGGTGCAGGACACTCCTGTGAAAGCGTGCAGGGGGACATGGAGATGCTGCTGCTCTGCATCCTTCCTACTCAGAGTCCCCATCTGTTTGCCATGTATTTATTTGCTGCAGCAACTTCCAGGAAAGCCCCAGGATGGGAATAGATGTTCTGCAAATGCAAGAAATCAGATGTCAAAGATGTTGTGCAATAATTTACTCACCAGAGCCCGTTTTTCCATCTCAGTCCCTCACAAGAGGCTATCACAAATCTCTGTGTGAAATGTGGTGTAGGCCTATGACATGATGTTGGCAGGAGGCTTCTGTACTGTCTTGAGAGGGGAAACAAACAGCAGTTTCAAGGCCAGTTATTTGTCAAATTAAAGGAAAAAAAAAAGAAAAAATCAACAAAAAAAATTCCCCTCTTACTTCTTCTTGTTATTCTTTCTGAATTCCTACTTAGCATCCTGAGAACCCTTTAGAGGATTTAAATGTACAACATGAAATGAATTTCTCACAATGAGGCCAAAGAAAACCAAGGTCTGTGGGTGGAGGAAGCTGCAGCCCATGCCAGCAGCCAGTGCCAGCAAGGAGGTGTCCTCAGCTGCCTGAGGTGGGGCTGAGCACTGCCTCAAATCCTCCCCTCATCCTACGGCACTTGCTTCAATTAATTAATTAATTAATGTTTGCTGGGATTTGGAACATAAGGAATATTTCCAGCAGTGCAGATGCTGCCTCTTAGTTCATCTGTGGCCACAGTACTTAAATAGCCGAAGCAACCTGAAAAACCCACGAGTCCTGACAGCACTAACCTCCCTTCCCAGCTGTGCTCCAGCTGCTGGATTGCTGCTGTCCATCACCTCCGTGGAGACCTCATGGGTGGCTGCTGGAGGCTGGGATCCCACTGGGATCTGGGGCAAAAATGGCCTTGTTCGTGTGCCTGGGTGAGAAGGGAGATGTCTTGGGTCATCTTGGAGGGTTCTGTGGTTGGAGGAGCTGATGGCTGGGCTGGCTCCTGGCTCTCAAGGCTTTGGGGCACAGCAGGAGACAGAAAAAGATGAAATAGATAGAAATATAGATAGATAGCTAGACAGACAGACTGAAAGAAGTTGCCCCAAGCAAGGGCCAAGCTGATGGGGCCACCTGCAAGAGCTGATTATTTATTTGCGTTATTACCATTTCCTACAGCTGCACCCATTTATCTGGGAGAGACAGGGGTGATGGTGGGAGTGACAATTCTTCCAGCAAAGCCATGATATTTTACTGCCATGACAACACAGCAGGGACTGTTCCAGTGTACCCTAAATTCATAGGAAGGATTTGCCTTTGGCATCTGTGCTCCCACTGACATCCACCAACCATCTCTGACCAAACCCAAGACCTTTTCAAGGACATTACTGGACTAGATGGCTTCTGATACTTACAGATAGCCAAAGCACATCCTGAAAAGCATGAATCCCTGCAGGAGGGATGTGTTCCATCCTCCTGCCAGTGGCATTCACCGTGACCACAGACATACAGGTGTGTTTCTGGCTCGGCTGCTGCACAGCCCATGTCCCTTCTTACCTGTCCATAAAATACCATCTGACATCTATGCCGGGATGAAGATCCACAGGAACGAAACAAACACCTCCGTTTTGTGTAGAACACAAGTTCATGACCTCCTGTTGTCATTCAGGGCTGCTCTAATTGAAACATCATGTCTTACACAATCATCTCCTTCTCTGTCCCCTTCTTCCACTCTTTTAAAAATCATTTCCTGCTTTTTCCAGCTGGACACGCTATCCTTCTTCCTGCTTTGAGGCAAATATTTTGTTGGGTTTGGCTGCTGTCACAGCCACACATTGTCTTCTGCCTGATATTTTATCCATCTGCTGCTAAAGAGAATATTTTGAGGTGAAAGTCTCAAAAGGGTTTTGAGGTGCTGAGTCGAAACAGGAAGCACCAGTGCAAGAGGAAAATCTCCTTCCTCAGCTTTCCTGTGCATAGTAATCCAAGCTGAACCGCCTTAAAAATTAAATGCCGAGAGACGCTTGTTGCAACATCCTGGTCCTCAGTGCTGTGCTGGTTCACATCAGCTGAGGGCTGATACACCCCACACAGCCCTCCACGCGTGGACACGGGATCCAACTCTGATTTCCTCTTTAGTCTCAAGTGAATGGAAAAAGAGAACTGCAGTCCTGCTCTGCTGAGATTGCCAACATCTGCCTTGCCTCATTTCTGCTGCTTGAAGAACATCTGGCTCTGCTCTGGGACAGGCATGCCTGGCCAGTGGAGCTGGGTGCACTGTGATGAAGCCTGGCTGGAGATTCTCATTGCCATCCTGGCATGGGGCACTCCATATTCATGGTGCCTTTCCTTCCAGAACACACACAAATAACTTTCTCTTTGATGCTGGTCCTACCTCCTGTTTTTTCCCCCGCCCTGGGTTGCTCTGAAAAAAAAAAAAAGGATGTTTTTTGTCCAGCCAAGCTACAAGATCTGGAGGTGCCTTTCTGGAGGAAGCAGACATGGCCATGGCACTGCTGCTGGGAAGGGGGTACAGGAGGGGCTGTGAGGAGCTGCTCAGGACTGGGGTGTGTTGCCTTCACCCCACAGGGTGTCTCTAGGCAGGGCACCAGCCCCTTGCTTGGCATCCCTCAGCTTTCCCCTCCTCCCACCCTGCAGAAGTTGGTCTCGCAGCTGTTTTGGCGTTGTGTGGCTGCTTTTTGTGAAGTTCCTTGGAATTCTCAGAAATACCCCTTTTTGTTGGTTTTGCTTACTTGCACTGAAGGGGAGTTGCTGAATTAGCATTCGAACTAGACAATGTCCACCTCTGTCACAGCTTTGAGGAGACCTGGAAAGCCCTGTCATTCCTCTCCAGACTGTTCTTCAAATACCACTTGGCTCCCCAAAATCTTGGGGTGAAACACTGTCTCCAAGCTCCCAAACCTCGAGCACACACGTGCCTTGCTCCCCAGCACTCAAAACCTGCCATCTGGCACTGTTTTTCTCAGGAATCTGGAAGGTTTGGGCTGCTCCTCGCTGTTGGGATGCCCCTTTGGGACACGGTTCTCGGGGATCAGAGCTGGACACAGCTGGTGAATGGCCCTTTGTGTGCTTTGTTGCTTTGCTGCATAAAGAGGGCATTATTAAATCTATTAAATAAGAATCTCCCTGTTAATAAGATTAAGTTATTGCCTGAGTTACTGTGGGGAGCGTGTGGCATGTGCAGCAGGAGCTGCCTCAGCCACTTGGTGCTGGGATGATGGATACATCCTCGGGCACGGCCAGCACTCCGGGTTCAGCAGCAAAGGGCACGGAGGGCTCGTGCTGTGCAGCAAAACAGGGAGGAAAACCAGGGTGTCAGCCCAGTTCTGGAGCTGGTTCCATGCTGGAGCAGATTCCATCCCGTGGGGATGCTGTCAGCCCCTGCAATCCCAGAGCAGGTAGAGAGACTGCAGCTGCTGGGGATGGTTTTCCTCCTGCAGCCCTTCAGCTCAAGGCAGGGGAAGGGACAAGGGTGGAGGCAAACTCCAAAGGGGATATTCAACAAGTCAGCTCATTTCCAGAGAAATGTCTCTCTTGTTCTTTTTTCTTTTCTTTTTTTTTTTCTTTCCAGTGGAAAAGCTAAGTCCTCGTGAACTTTTTGAGAACTTTTGTTCATTCCCCCTTGCCAGCTAAGCTCGGCTTTGTGCTGGTGACAGAACCCCTTTCTCCAAGCACTGGCCATGGGCCAGGACATGGAGATCTCTACTGTGTGCTGGCAATGCCACAGGCCCTGTCCCCCTTCCCTCCAGGCTGAGGCAAAGCCTCAGCTCCAACCAGCTCCCCTCTGGGGACCCTCTACAGGTCTTTTTCTTTCTCCTCCTTGTACAGGAGGTGATGGAGTGAGATCTGCTGCTTCATCTTCCTCTGCAACGGAAAATGTCAAATATCGTGGGAATAGTCAGTGAAAGCTGTGGAAGGGGAGGGTGCAGCGCACTAGTGGTTCCTTAGAAGACACAACTGTACAAGCAGTGTTGGAAGGAACTCCTCCGCCCCTTTCCAGCTCCAGAGATGTTCTCTCTAAGACAGGACTTGTTTTCTGGGGCTTTGAGTACTGTTTCCTGGAGCTGAGTGTACGAACAGGTGACAAAAATGTTTGGTGAATTCACTTACTCATTTCTCAAGGGTCTGGAGTAGAAAGGGAGCTGTTGTGCAACCAGAATGGAAATAACCAGGATCTCTCTAAATATCTGTCCTCCAACTGCCAAAATATGTTTTGAAGCTGAGTGAGGAATACACACAGGCAGTGATTGCGACACAGCCACCACTGGGATTGTGAAAAGAGAATTGGAGTTAATATTTTCTGTGAGAGTTTTAACCTTTGCTAGTGAGCTGGGCACAGGGATAACAGCAGGAAAATCACAGAATCACAGGTTTGGGTTGAAAGGGACCATTAAAGGTCATCTAGTCCAACCCCCTGTGGTAAACAAGGTGATTTTCCACCAGACCAGGTTGCTCTAAGCCTTGTCCAACCTGGCCTTGAATGTTCCAAGGGATGGGGCAGCCCCACCTTCTCTGGACACCCTCTGCCAGGGCCTCCCCAGCCTCACTGTAAAAAACGGTTTCCTAATATCCAATCTAACCCTGCCCCCTGTCAGTTTGAAGCCATTCCCTCTTGTCCATCACCACATGCCCTTGGAAAAAGTCAGGGGAGAGCACTTGCCAAGCCAGGCTGGCAGAGACAGGTGGGCTACAACTGCCTGACCACCACACCTGAGCCCTCTGCAGCACCTCCATGCCCAGGGGGAGTTGGAGCTGTTCCTGGTGGTCCCCAGCAATGACAACAGATGAGAATGCTGCTGCAGTTTCTATAGAGACGTTTATTGGAAGGGTATAAAAATAGAGTGCAAATTTCGATAGATGTATTTGAACTCATCGTAGGAAAATAGTCCCAGACATTGGTGGGAGAGGAGCCCCAAAGGTCAGCAGCGTGTCAGAATTCCTCGATGCCCCCAGATCCAGAGACACTCGATCCCCAGGGATGACCATTCTTTCTGCAAACCTTTCAGTCCCTCTGTTGCACCCTGCTCTTCTTGACAAGAGCTCTCACCATTGCAGGCACTGCTTTATCAACCAGCCATCAGAAGTGCAACATGGGTGGAGGGCTTAAACACTGCAGAGTTCAGGTGAGACGCCTTCTCCTTCAGAGACGGTCACTGCAGAGGCAGAGCCTGCTCCCCCTCTGTGGTACACTGATAGTGGCAGTAAATATGTGCATTTGGTTAATACTGAGTAATGCATAAATGAGCATCTGAGGCCTTTAGCAGTCCTCCTGCTGGAGCTGTTTCCATTCGAAAGTCCCATCCAAAGTTAGATCAAAATTATCCTTTTCCTGCTCTCGGGAGAGTTCCAAAAACACCTGAAATGTGCAAGATAAAACTCAGATTATTTCCCTGGCTTTCACTAGATGCTCTGATGCTCCTTTGCAGCTCTGCATCCTCTGTGTGAAGCAGCTTTCTGTGGGAGCAGGTACGTGGTAGCTGAGAGTCGTGTTCTCTGGTATAACCTGCTGAGAGACACCACTGCCCACAGGAAAATCCATCCAGTAGGTTTGATCCATCAATTAATTGACATAAACGCTCCTCACCTTTGCCACCAGCCCTGTACGAGCAGCAATAACCTGCTGCTTCTGGAGCTGTCAGAGAGGCTGGGCATGGGCACCTACCAAGGGCATCCACCCCTTGCTGTGTCCGTGTCTCAGGGGAGGGGAGTCTCTAGACTATCCTCTAGAACAGGATACTTTATCCAGACTTGTTCCCACTATGCTAAATCCCAACATCAAAAGAAAACCAAACCAATTATGACCACTTTTCCAGTTGAGGACCCCCCGCCCAACCACCCTCAGGCAGTTTTTTGGTGGAGCTGCCACTGCACCAGCCCAGGTTTTGGTCCTGCTGAGGTCTTTACGCACAATTAGCCCTGAAATCACCTGCCTGAGTCAAAGTATTCCAGGAGAAGCTGTACTCCTCGAGGTTGCAGCTTCGTTTGGCTGTGGAGAAATGTGAAGAGAGCCAGAAATTAGTAGCCTGCGTTCCACCTTTTCAAAATGTCACCTTGTTTTGCTCTTACCTTCCTCTAGCTTGGAGAAAGACTGAGACAAGGGCAGTGCATCTTCCATTGGGACCTTGTAGACAAGCAAAGAGGGGAACCTTCAAGGAAAAGAAGGAAAGGTGATTCTTGCTCTATAATAAGGTTCTGAGATCAAAACCTTATGGGTGTTTGGATGTTTTGCTGCTGGGATCACAACAGGGTTGGATGTGGTGACATTATCAAATCAGGTCTCCATACTGGGACTCTGAGCTGGTCATCCTTCTCCAGCTGACATCCTGTGTCTGGCCATGGCACTGGGCATACTTTTAGGGATGAGGTAGTGTTGGAACCACTACTCATCCCATAATTTTTAATTACCGCTCCTGACAGGCTGCACTTGGGAAAATCTTCAAAATCTCAGCATGGAGAAGATCTGTGTGCTCTGGATCCTTGACCTTGATTTCCAGCAGATACCCTTTGCCAAACTTGTTCTTCAGGTACTGAGTGGAGCCAATGCACCTGCAGGGGAGGGAGGAGCAAGGAGAGAAGTTGGTGTGAAACCATTGCCACCTCACTGCGTGCTCCTTCCCAAACGCTACATTTGGGGAGCGCTTCATGAAGCCCACGGTGATGGGCTTGGGCAGGTGGGGCCAGAGGACAACCATGGGTTGTTTCCCAGCTCTGCCGTGCGCTGGCAGTGCTGTCACCCACCGCAGCTGCCCAGACACCAGGATGGCCACCCGGTCACACACGGCCTCTGCCTCCTCCATGTAGTGCGTGGTCAGGATGGCTCCCGACTCCTTGGATTTCAGGGCACCCCGAATCATCTTCCTGAGGATCAGAGGGGAAAAGAAAAAAAAAGCGAAAAAGAAAACCTAACACTTCCCAGAAATATCAGACACTTTCTCTTATTCCTTTGTCCCTCCAAACGCCTCTCCCCTAAAACAAATGTAAAATCTTCACATGGAGCAACTTTACATTGATGAGCACATGGGAGTACTTTGAAATGATGGCAAAAAAAGACTTTTGACTCAAGTCTCTTTATGAACTCTTCCAAACGCTACTTAGGACTGTCCTAAAATTTGCAACAAGGATGAAGGTGAAATGGTTCTTCTCCCTCCCTACTCCTGCTTGAGCTAGATAGAACCGAGAAAACGGAGTTTCCAATAAAACCATTGGCAGGTGACGAGCAGTGTGAACCACGGTGGGGTAAAACACTTTTTACCCACAATTAGGCATCTACTTTTGGCTTCCCACCCCTTCACCACTGTGGTGGCACAGTGCCTGGGCTCCTACTCACCACACACAGCGCTGCCCCTTGGGGTCCATGCCAGTGGAGGGCTCATCCAGGAGCAGGACGGAGGGGTTGCCCAGCATACACACCGCGACACACAGCTGCGGCAGGGAAAGGGGGTCACTCAAACCTCCTGCACTCCTTGGCACTCTGTCTGCAAACTGCTTTGGTTTGGGGGGTAAAGGGTCTGATTTATAGGAAGGGCCACTGTGGAAAAGGCTCATTTCCATCACCCCGCCACAGGGAGCAACACGACGCTCTCCTGGGCAGCTCAGAGCACTCAGGGCACAGGTAGGTCCCTCCACTCATGGGAGGGGGCTTTTAATTTGTGCTTTGACCTTTGCAGTTCCCATTATGGGTAAACCAAAACACACCTTTCTGATTATCCCAGCAGATAATTTTCTGGCTTTTTTTTTTAAATAGTCTTGAAGCTGCAGAGCGTTCACTATTCTGTGGGGAGAGGGAACCAGTGAGAAAAAGAACATTTTTGTTATTCTAAATCAATACTCTCATCAAGGATTCCCAAAATGACAAGAAAAAGGAACTTTCTTCCCCTTGCTCTTCACTCCTGCTTGTTTTCATTAAACATTTATTGTGTTATTAAAATGTAAGTGACTATTTGAAGCAAAGTGTACTGAATAAGCCACAAGCTCTTTTCTAAACCCATCATTAGTGTCAAGAGCATTATAAATCCCTTCCACCTTGCCAGAGTCAGCTGAGCAGGCAGTTCTTAAGCACCCTTTCTTGTTGTGCCAAACTGTAGAGTCTGAGATTTTAGAAACCTGCCTAAAGATAACATAACATACCTACAAGGACATTAGTGGTAAATTAAAAAATATTATTATCCCCCACTGAACACACTCGGGAAAAAAGCACTTTCGCAGCTGCACTTCCTGAGTTCCTTTCCATGTTTACTCTGGCTCCCAGTGAATTTCCACTGTCTGGTGCCCTGCCCTTCAGGGGATAAACCCCTGGAGATCCCCCAGCCGTACCTGGTGACAGCGGCCGCCGAGTCCTCCTTGCACAGCCCCTTCACGGCCGCGTAGACCCTCAGGTGCTCCTGCAGGGTGAGGTCCAGCCAGAGAGGGCTCTCCTGGGGGCAGTACCCCAGGAAGGCAGGCCCGTGCTCCTGGGAAGATGCTCCAACTCCCCTCTTCAGCAGCACCTGCACGACCAGGATGGTTGTTGTCCTCTCACCCAGCCTTGCCCACGCACAAGGGGGTGCGCAGAGCTACGGGCTTTGCTGGGGGGGTCTAGGGAAGGAAACCCCAAGGGCCAAGGAGGGATTTCACAACCCTCATTTACACGGCTTTTAAACATAAACATGGCCATTTAGGGGGGATGCAAATGCTTGTCAAAGTTAGAGGTAGCTCACAATACTTTTTGTTAATACATTGTTTAATTTAGTAGCACAATGAATTAAGTTAAACCCTTGATCACTAATAATGCTTTGACAAAATTTATAGCTTAACCTCGGTGCAGGGTTTGCCTTTTTATCAGGGATCCATCCCTTTTCTCCAGATGGCTCCTACCTGCCCAGCAGTCAGGGTTGTCTCTCCAGTGATCATTTTGATAGCTGTGCTTTTACCAGCCCCGTTGGGCCCCAGAAGTCCTAATACTTCTCCTGGAAACAACACATATAATTTCTTAGGAATACTCTCCATTCAAGAAACATATCACAGTCCCACAAAGAAAAAATAAGAAAGACAGCATACTACTACCAGAGATCACATAAAACAAATAGTTTTGTGTATAAAATACGTGCTCTGAGAGCCCATAACATTTCAGCTCTAACTGATGCTGTGAGTCTGAGCTTTGCTCCCAAAAGCCACTGCTAAAGGGGTCCTGTCTCTCCAGGATCTACATTATTTTAGATAACGGGTACTCAAAGGTAACTAATAGGATGGAGCCACATCAGACAGTTAATTAACACATCAACCCCACACCAAACATACCTTAAGTGACAGAGCAAATAGATTTGACCTTTATGTCCTTGCTCAGATAACTGAGAATTAACTCTCTGGGTGTGATCAAAACAGGGCTAGGAGAACAGTCCCACTCTCACCTTTTTTAACACAGAAGGAAACATTTTTGGTGGCTGTTTTCTTCTTCTTCTTAAAAACAAAACCAGCTTGCTTTATTTTATATTCCTTGCACAGATTGCTGACTATAATGACGGATTTCTGCAGGCGAGAAGGAAGAAGCAAGATCAGTTTATCTTGGACAGGATTAATCCTTCAGTAATATTTTTCCATTAAAAAGGCAGAAAACCTTCTAAAGTTCTTTGTTTTATAGATCACCAAGAATATGAGATGCAACAGGACACTTTATTGCCCATGTTCCTCTTAACAGCTTTCTCCTCTCTCCTGACGGAACCCACACTGTACTTCGGGGAGTTGTATTTTCCCAGTGAGAGCAACACAGCCAGAGCACCTACCTGTTTGTGTTTTACCTGGTATGAAATAAAACAAAACAAGAAGGACAACACTCAGTTGTACCTCCTCCTGACTCAGAGCTGCTATGGCATTTTTCACTGCTTCTCGTTCAGCTTTAACATCTTCATCTTCCTCTTCCAGCTCTGTGGGGTGCTGGTGGCTGCTTTCTCTTCTTGGGGAAATCCTGAAAACCCACCAGATTTGTCTTAGGATTTAGCTCTTTGCCGTATTTCTCCACCAATGCATTTTGGATGGATGAAGAGTGAATGTCCCTCTGATTCAATGTTTCTTGTACTTTTAAATCATTTATAATTACTATTATCATCATCATTATTAAAATATTTATAATATTTCTATGTTGTACAAAGACCCAAGCTGGCACATCCCAGAGCACAGACAACATCACGTGGAGGTACATGCAAGCTTGAGAGCTGTTTTATATTATCACAGCACTGCAGTATTTAATGGGCTGTTTTAGTCAGTAAAAAATCACCAGTATTTAAAAAAAAAAAAAAAATCCCTATTTTAAAATAAGGAAACAAAGGCAATGATGCCTTTAAGGAAAAACAGTGTGGCTGGAGTTTAGATCTCACATGTGCCTCTGGTGCCTGTGTGTTTATACAAACCTAAATATCGGGTCCTTTCTCAGAACCGCTCTTCCAAATTTTAACTCCAAACAGCGAAGAAGGAAAATGAAAGCCACAGAATGGATATAAGGCTGGAAAATAAAGAGGTTTCCGCATTAAGAGCCTTGCCTTCCCCTCCTCCTACAGCAGGCACCGAGGTGGTGGCAGCCATACAAAATATGTGGGGGGAAAACACAGTATGTGAAAATAAAGTCCATTAACATCTAAACACAGGGCAGTCCTGAAGGCTGTGAACTCCATTATCACTTATCAACACTGCCGAAAATGCTAAGGGCAGAAAAAACCCCCCAGTTTGTAAAGTAACAGGGCAGCATTATGTGATCTGGGGTTATTCCCTTTTCCCTTTCCCATTTCAAAGGTGCGAGGTTACTTTAGCACAGACCCACCCACATCCTCCTCCTGCCTGGAAGGAGCTCAAGGTGTTTCATAACTGAGGAGGGGGTTTAGGAGACCCACATTCCTAAATATAAGTAATGTTCAATGTTTTCTTACTGCAAAGACAGCGACTAGTGCATCATTGTCTGAAGTCTCATAAAATAAATCAGTGTCATCCACAAAAATCTGTAAGAATAAAAAAAAATTACAGAATGAAACCCATAATTCTTTAGTCTCCTTCTGGCTAATACAATAACATTCAAAAATGCTTTGAAAATGTACAAAAGCTTCTGATTTGCCCCAAACATTCACCACACAGATGAACAGATGCAGATGTTTGGCTTTGGGCACCCCAGTCCTATCCCAGAAAAGGTCCCAGCCCTCAGTACAAGTACCAGGCTCTCCTTCCAGGAGTAATGTCCTATCACAGGAAAACATCTGGTCTCCTCTCCTTTGGGTCCCACTGGAGAAGAGGTGGAAGTGGGTGGGACAGGACAGAGGAGGAGTCTCTTCTACTTGGACTTCATGCCCAAGTCATTTATCCTTCATAACCAGTCCTGCACGTAGCTGGAAGGGTTTTGTTCTCATCTGACTTTCGGCTACCGCCCTCAGCTGACACAGAGTGAAGCACCTTGGGAGTATTCCCAATTGTCACTCAGTGTCCATGCAAAGCCAGATGTGTGACTTCAGAATTCCTCTTAGGACTGTTCAAGCCAAGTTGCTTGACTTTGTGACTGCCCTATCCCTGGAAGTGTCCAAGGCCAGGCTGGATGAGGCTTGGAGCAACCTGGGCTAGTGGAAGGTGTCCCTGCCCATGGCAGCGGGTGGGAAGGGGATGAGCTTTAAGGTCCCTTCCAGCACAAAACATTCCATGATTCCGTCCCATGATTCCATGACTCTGCATGGAAAGAATTAAGAGTGCACAGCTAATCGACACCCACAGCTCAACTGCGTGGGAAGGAGCCCCCAGCCCTAATGGACAACTGCAAAAATGAGACCTGATGTGAAATGCTCATCTAATGACACACTCCAGCCCTTTGGGAAATCCCACTCGGGATGAGCCTTCCCAGGCTTGGCTCACAGGGACCCACACTTGTGATTTATGCCTCTCCTCGCCCAGCACCACCACTCACCTTCTGGTTGTGTCTCACAAGACCCAGCAGTGGGTACACGGGAATCAAGAGAGACAGGACAGCCATGGTGGTCCTGGGCTCAACTGAAAATTCCATAATTCTGCTGATGAAAAGAGAAATAAAGCACACCTGGAAATAAAACAAGAGTGAACTTAGCTGATGGGAAGGGTCACACTCAGTAGCCTTTAAAGTTGTGTGGGTCTAACTTTGCAGTTCCCTGAATTTATGAAAATGGACAAAATATATAAACAGTGATGGTTCAGGAGGTTCTCAGCTCTCTCTGCCTGGGGTAGGCTGCTGGTTTGGGTGAGCTGGGGAGGCTTCTTCCCAGACACAGGGCTGCTTCAGGCAGAAGAACGAAGCATGGGATCCCCTTCCATTAATTCCCAGCCAACCTCATGCCAAATAATCCATGTCCTTCCAGTCTCAGGTGGTCTGTGTCTATCCTATCTCAGCACCTTACATCTCTCGGCTGGGAGGTGTTTAGCAGAGTGATAAATAACTCCTTTTGCCTCCATTCCTGCGCCAGGTTCTAGCTCAGGTTAGATCCAAGTATTTCCCCGTGTCACAGCAGGATTGTGGGAACAGCACACGGTGACACAAATTTCATACAGAATTGGCTGCTATAAAACACAACCCCCTGTGTGTGTTCCACATCTATTCTTGATGTTTTGATATCTAGGTCATCCTGAAGATCTCAAGACACATTTCTGCAAAGCCTACAGTGAATTATCCAACCACGTGCTTACCACGATCAGGATAAAAGACCAAAGATCACAGTTCCATCCTTTGCGAGAGTTGAAGGAGATCAAGTAGATTAAGAGAACAATAGAAATTCCATAACCCAACGTCCCTGTGACCTACAGAAAGGAAAGGGCTTTCATTGCAGAAAATAGAGTGACCTAAACCACCAGAACCCCACATACAGCAATGGGGTTGGGTGTAAATGGTCATACATTAAAAGCAGAGCATTTAGAATTACCCCAGATTTATTGCCTTTTATTTCCAGCTGGAAAAATCCAAATTGCAAGAGGCGAAACAAGGAGAAAGTCAGTAAGGGGACCCAGAGATGTTCCAGAACCATCTGCCCCCACACCTGCTCCAAGCATTACCTCAACCCCTCCCTAGTGAACCAGCAATCACCAGAACGGGATGTACCAGCAAGAAGAAGGTGCTGACGTTCCCAGAAATCTTGTTGCTCATGGCAAACTGGAGCCCAAACATGGAGAAGAGCAGGATCCAGCACAGTGGGATGTCCACCAGTGCCTGGCCACACCAGTACGCCGAGGGGAAGAGGCCCGAGACCCGCAGCTGGGCATAAGCTCCCACCTGGGAAGGCACAATGCAAAGGCGAGTTTGTTGTCAGTGCCTGGCTGGCCAACTGCACCCATGGGAATGGCTCCAGGCAATAAAAACATAGGAAAAATCTGTCACTATTGAGATACTTGCATAAAATTCGACCCCTTTTCGTCTTTTAATGTTTTGCTTGCAAAGCTGTTCATGGCAATGCAGATCAAAACACCTCAAGCTGTTCATGGTATGGTTGGACTCGATGACCTCAGAGTCAACCTAAATGATCCTGTGATCTGTTCCAGACTAAATGATTCTATGCTTTTGTATTCAAACCTCCTTGTGGCAATGCAGTTGTGGCCCCTTTTGCCCAGCCCAAATTGCTCAATTTCAAGGAATTTACCTTGTAATCCTGCATGTAGCCCATTGCAAAGTGAGGAGGGAAACCCGGGAATAACAGCAGCATGTAAACGAGGTAAAAGGAAATAAAATAATCCCAGTATTGTAGATTGTACAGCTGAAAGCAGAAGAACAAAGCATTTGTAGAAAACATCTGCAATGTGATGCAACCATTCATCTTACTGCATTTCTCGTGGGTTACTGGGCACTGTGAACAAAAAGTGGGATTTGGAAGCAAATATTGGCAGGAGGAAGGCTTTCCCAAACTATAACCCTGCAAAGTGCTTGCCGCTGGTCAGGAAAGATGGGTGGTGCAGGTCCTATTCCTCCATCCCAGACTTGGGGTGAGCTCTCTTTAATGGGCCATAGCGTGAAAAACATAGTGTAGGGAATAAGGAACCTCCTGGAGAAGCCCTCCCAGCCACCCTCTCTGATCAGCAGCCCTTGAGACCCACGAGGAGAAAATCAGCTTCAGTTTTGCTGAAGTCAAACGTGGTGGTTCCAGAGGCACCAGTGAGGAAGGTGGGTTTCCAGGCACAGACAGCCCTGTGTGGCTCCCCATTAAAATCTGAGGGCTTACTGAGACCTTGAAGTGTTTTCTGACACCTTCTGGCTTCACTTACAGAGAAGAAGGGATGGCTCCAGATGCGGATGTGGCCGGTGGAATTGAGGGTTCTCAGCAGGGCGTTGCTGATGACATTGACAAGCACAGGGAAGCAGTTCACGGCCTCCAAGTGGCACAACACGGTGAACCTGTAGCTCTTCAAGGAGCAGGAAAACAAGATGAACATTCCCAGCTTTCCCCCTCTGCAGGGAAGCAGTAGAAAAGGAGCACATGGGGAGAATCCAGGCCTGAAACAATTTTGTTTATGCCTTGTTTGCTAAAAACCAAATGATGAAGTGTTGGAAGTCTGTATGGCTGTGCCAAAGAAGGTAAATTTTGAGGGAGATTAAGTCTCCTCTAGCATGTGGTTTACTGGTTATAACAATTTCTAATCTTTGTACCTGTGGGTCTCAGTCAACAGGGCCATCCCACAGGGAGAGCTGAGGAGGCATCTTGCTTAATTATTCAATTGCTGGGAAGAAACCCGGGGAAGAGAAGGCAAATCCTCACCTGACCCTTGCGGGACACTTTTATAGCCCCATTGTGTTTTAGCTCCTCTGTGATATTTTCCTCGCTCGTTATTTCCACCGTCAGGTCTTGGCTCTGGAGCACGTGGATGAAATCGTCAATGCCTGTGCCTGGTGTGAAGGCCAAAAGCAGAGGAATCATAATACTGGAAAACAAAAGGCTCTTTGATGGTTTCACTTTGATTTTGATTTTTAAATCCATGGCCACCAAACGAAAACAGAGGAAGTCCAATAAGTGTGGACATCAGCCAGCACACGCGTGGTGGATCACTGCATGTTAATTTTTGTGAAGTTAACAGATTTCAGTCCCATTTACTGAATTTTTGCAGTCATTTCCCCCCGCATTTCTTGAAATGCTACAAAATGTATTCTCCTTTGTGATGGTCTGATGAAGGTAACCATGTCATACTCTGGTCAAATCCCATAAAATAGGATCCTCTCATGGGAACGTTGGAAGGCAAAACTGGAAGTAGCCCATTAATCTGACTCAGCATTAGTGAGACCTTTCTGGAGTGTGGTGTCTTGTTTGAGAACCCCACGCTCTGGAAAGGCAGAAATTGCTTGGATATCTATTTCTTGGATCGAGACCTGGATTTGAGGTGGGGAAAGGACTCTGTCCCATCTCATCTCATCTGCTGTGATATCCCTTTTCACATCTCACATCAGGATCTCACCGGTTGCTGGAGCCAGAGTTGGTTTCCCTCACAACCCTTCAAAGACAATTCCCAAACCCTTCATCCCCCCTTAGATCCCCTACATCCCACAACCACCTGCCCTGTCACGTATTTTCCTTTGGAACAGCAAGAAGCCCTGGAGCAGGGAAGGGTGAGGAAAGGCTCGTTCCCCTCACCTGTGTTGTTGTGGACCAGGAGGGTGGTGGTCTCCAAGTAGGATTTCTTCCCCAGGGGCAGGAAGTACCGCGCAGACGAGAGCTCCCAGACACTCACGCTCTGCCAGGCAGCAACCAGGGACAGTTGCAAAACCAGAGGAAGCAGAAAAACCACATAGAGCAGCAAACTACATTAAGAAAGAGATGAATAAACACTCTGAAAACAGACATTCGGCAGAAATGGTTTTGCGTATTGGAGATGGCGGATGATATGCAGGTTACCCAATGCTCTTTCTGGTAAAAATTTTGGTAATTCTCATAGAATCATAGAATGTCTTAAGCTGGAAGGAACCCAAGTTAACCATGGAATCCAACTTCTGGTCCTGTACAGACACCCCAACAATCCCACCCTGTCCCTCAAGAGTGTTATCCAAAC
>JAWWEU010000041.1:2198385-2283428 GCA_035583155.1 Acropternis orthonyx | reverse complement strand
TTAGCAGGGAGAGGACCTCACATCTGGAGTGCTCAACTTTTTAGGGCCATGAAATGCCTTTCAGACTTCCTTTGGAGACAAGTTTTTCATAAATTAGCACCTTCCTTTTGTTTCTTGTGCTCCACCAGAGAATAACAGCTGGAACACCGATGGGGCCAAGTGAGTTCAGACACTGGCAACATGAGAGAAGTTTTAAAAAAAAAAAAAATGCAGAGGAAGTCTGAAAGTACTCTCTGTACACACCAACTTATTTTAAAACCTCCTCTTCCATCTGAAATACAAGTGTTTCTAAATGATTCTTTTCTTCAGAAAGAAAATGGATTTCACTTGCATAAATTATGCATGTAGAAAAGAAATACACAAAAGGGAGATTTTGTGTTACTGGCACTGGCAAGGAGGAAGTTTTCCTCTCCTCTGAATGCAGATTACCAAGATCATTCATAACCCAGACCTGATATCAATTAACCCAAACTCCATCAAAATAGAGGTGTGAAAATTGTCCCCCCGGTGCGGTCGTGTCCCGTTCCGGATCTCCAAGGGAGAATCCCTTTGGTACTTACATCGACCGCAGGTCTTTCACGGAACTCTTGAGCTTTAAGAAGTGCACCCATGCCATGGCAGAGGCTTGCTGCCTCCAGAGCGCCAGGCCATCCACCGACACCTTCCCAGTGTCCGAGAGCAGGAGGGAGCCCGGCTTCGCCTCGTCGGAGCATCGCGGTCCTGCCTCTGCCCACTCCTCCCCAAGGCCGTGCTCATCTGCAGAGAGTCCCCACGTGCACATTTATGTCTGAGACCACCTTCTAGCTTGCAATTCATGAACATTTAACAGCCACCTTTAGGGGCCTGTCCAGGGGTTGTTTCAGAGGAGCTGATCTCTTTGGCTTTGGACTGTATATTCACAGCCACCACTGTACCTTCTTGGTCCACTGTGTCCTCTCCCTCCAGTTTCAGGAAGACGTCCTCCAGGGTCGTCATGTTAACTCCATAATTGATAATTCCCTGCTCAGAGCAGCTGTCGAGGCCACTGAACAGATCTGCAGGACAGAGACAAAACAAGGGCATGAACCCATGTCTCCAGAACACCTTGGTTCAGCGGAGTCAACCCGACTGAAGCATCTCCCGTGACAGAGCAATGAAAGTCTGGAGAAACACAAAACCACCAGATCCACAGCTCATTGGAGATGTTTTTCTGCTTATCACCAGCATCTCAGACTGTGCATCCTCTGAGCAGTCGGGCTGTGGGATGGTCAGGACGTGGAGGACACGGTGAGTGAGGGTCTGCCTGGTGCCCCTGCAGGCACAGAGTGGGACTGGTCTGTGGGTTGTCTCTAATCACTGTCTTTTCGTTTAACAGAAAGAAAACTGAGCTTTCACTAACACAGTTGAGCCTGCTGGGTTTGTCATTACGAGCAGTACAAAATTATTTGTTGCACAGTTTGGTCTTAAACACACGGATGATAAAATTGTGCGGAAAACCCAAAATGCAACAGTTTTGAAGTCCTGGTGTGACTCCTGTAGGAAATCTCCCTTCTCATTTCACTCTCCCCACATTTGTGATTATTTTTTCCCTATGAATAATTCTCAATTATTTTAATATGCATTACCTGGGAATTTATTCACGTTTTCTAGTGGCAGTTTGTATCTCAGCTCATACTGACTGTGCCCTGAGAACGTGGCATTGGGGATGTACCGTTTAACCTGGGATGTCACGTTCTCCAAGTCACAAGACTCACTGACATGGATCCTGTTGGGTTGAAAAAACACAGATGCTTAGTTTTGGAACAAAAACAACCAAAACCCACCTGAAGAAACAACAGCCACATTTTATTTGTTAGGATACATAAAAAGAAAACTCTAGAATACCTCATCCATTCCCTAATCTGGAGTAAAGTGCTGCTTCATTAATTTAACTGACTCTTTAATTCAGTTAATTTGCTTGTTTTGATGGCTCCTGCTCTACAATTCCCCCTTACATTAATTCTGGTGTCCCCTGGTACGTACATATTCCCAGATATCATGGATTGAGGCTGCAGGAGATACCTTAAATGGTAACAAATCCCCCATTTTTTCTTCAGGAACAGAGAGGAACCGACACACTTCAGCCTCCCATGCGAAATGAAAGCCTTGCGGTCTGAAGGAAGGAAAAACCGAAGGAATTCATAGGGCAGAGCAGTCATTCCAAATTTTTTTGGCAACTGCCCAGGGCTGTAGTGCAGAGATGCCCCGGGCTGAGCCCCTGCTCACCCGCCAGGATATCGGCCTCGTCCATGAACTGGGTGCTGAACAGGATCACCCGTCCCGCTCGGTGCTCCCTCAGGAGGCTCCACACCTGGTGCCTGGAGAGAGGATCCAGCCCAGCCGTTGGCTCATCCAGGAACAAAACCTGTGGAAGGGATGAAATCAGTCATGTCTCTTGGCTTTGGCATTCTGGAAGCCTCAGGTCCCCAAGGCGAGAGACCCAGGTCACCTTTTATGCAAGGGTGGCTGTTCTGGGAGCTGTGGGAGGTCAGGGAGCTCTCTATCTGCTTCAAAACTAGACTAGCAAGGAGAGTTGTGAATTTTAAACAATTAAATTATGAAATTTATTAATTTTAATGAATTTAAAGTCTGAAAACATGCACAAACTATTAGCCAAATACATATGCAAGGTTTTAGTTACGTTGGACCTGAATATTCCCTATATTACAGAGCTGTGCCTGCTGCCTTAGTGCTTTACCTGGGGGTTTCCAAGCATGGCTATTCCAATGGATAACTTCCGTTTCTGGCCACCACTCAGTTTCTCAGCTTGAGTGTCTTGAATGTTACTGATATCCAGCAGTTCCAAAATGTTTTGCACCTAGAACAGCACAAGGATGTCCACTCTGAGCAGCAGCTGCCCTCTCATCCTTCATTAGGGTAGATTTACATTTAAAATAGATATCAGGGAGAAATTCTTCCCTGTGAGGGTGGGAAGGCCCTGGCACAGGTTTTCCTGGAAGTGCCCAAGGCCAGGTTGGATGGGGTTTGGAGATTTGAATGTCAGAAGGCACGACATCCAAGCGAATCCTTTGAGCTTCCCAGTGCAAAGGGAGCCTCTGTGGAATGGTGGGGTTTCCTGCAGGCCCATGTTGCTTTCCAGGGGAACACACACTCACCTCTCTCTCCACCTCCTTGGACTTGATGCCCTTGATTTCTGCAAAAGTTTTCAGGTTTTCCTTCACTGTCAAGACTTCAAACTGTGTGTTGAACTGGGGGCAAATTCCAATCATGTCTCTAATCTCTTCCCTGTCTCCTATTTCGGAGAGTTTGTAGCTGTATATGGTGGCAGAGCCTGTTTAGAGGAGTGAAGGTGGTGAGGTGGAACGAACTGCTCTTCACAGCTTTGGGATCAAGGCCAGCCCCTCCCAGCATTTTCCGTCTTACCTTCTGAAGGAAAGGTGAGCCCACTGAGCACATTTAACAGCGTTGTCTTTCCAGCCCCACCGTGGCCGAGTAAGGCAGTGATCTGACCCTCATAAATATTTAAAGATAAACCTAGAATGGAAACAGTAAAAATTTTGGGAAGCAGTGAGGTTTCACTTGCCTCCACTCGTTGTCAAAGTCAGGAGAAGTCAAGAAGTACAAGAAGAGACAATAATTAGCCAAACATGCATTAAGCAATGTAGAGCAAAGCTCTGCAAACCTTTAACTAAAGGCATCAGGAGTTGCTTTGAATTTAGCAGAAAAGACAGAAATACAACAATTAAAAAAATCTTTCTTCTCTTTGGTCTTATTAAAATTAGAAAATTCAGTAAAAACTGAACCAAATAGCAATACATCACATAACATATTTTCAAATAATGCAAGTGTTTTATTTCATTGACTGGCTGAAATATTTGCACAACTGTTTTTTTTTGCTCATCTTTAACAGGAACTAATATCACAACTTTCATACCTCTTAAAGCTTCTGTCTTCTTGTCCTTCTTTTTATATATTTTTTTAATATTGTGGAGCCTAAAGAAAAGTAAGGAGGTTATCAGTTTGGGATTTCTGTAAATGCATTTCCCTGGTGCCCTTTTATATTTTTATGGCCCTTGAGTTACACTGACAAATCTGAGATTCAGAGGTTTGGCACCTTCTCTATCCAGGTGTGAATGTCACTGCCTGGCACCAAAAACTGGGCACCAGGCCTTGCAAAGACATGGCCAAGCCCATGGCAGTGTTCCTCTATGTTCCTCTTTTTGTCCCTAAAGAACATTTAAAGAGTCCATAGCAAAAAACAAACCCATTATTTTTTATGAATTTATCTAAATTTCACCATTAGTGACTGGTCTGAATTATCTAGTTATCCCATCTGCATTTTGTCTCTAATTTTTGTCTGTGAAACAAAGCGTTTTGCAGGAGCCTCATGAACATGGGAACTGCCTGGGGAAGTCAAACCCAGGCTGATGGAAGGATCTGGGATCTGTGCAGCGTTAAACCCAAGTACCCAGTTTAACAAGCATGAAGAGCAATCCCTTCTCCCTTAACCTGATGGCCTCCTTGCCCCTGAATTCGGGGGGCACCGGCTCTACATCATCACCCAGGAGCTCCTCAGGGTTGGCTGCGGCTCTGGGAATCTCCCTGGTGGAGCCTCTCCTGCTCCCCATCCAGTAGGAGGGCTTCAGGCAGAAGAGAGGCGGGTCTGGGATGCCGTATTTGCCTGCCAGGGAAGCAGAGAAAATGAGCTGCCGCTCACCAAAGCCACAACCAAGACACCATCCAAGACTAAACATTTAGGAGGTTCTAATAAGGGCTTGGCTGCCCCAAAATTGGTACTTTGTCCAAGTGAAAAATCCAGGTTTGGAGCAGAGATAGAAGAGACAAGAAGTTTGGCTCCAGGGCTTTAATAGTTTATGAATGAATTAAAATATTATCCCACACGTTTTTATACTGTAATGTCATAAATAGTTTAACAGCAGCACAATTAGAAAGAAAACACAGTAAATACTTTGTTGTCTTTGATTCTGTGGATTACCTGCATGTGCCAGGGGCAGACCAGCCAAAACCCAAACCCAATTTTGGTTGACTCAGAGCGGCCTATCATTTTCCTGATATATCCCATGCAATCCATATAAATAGAAAGCATAAAATAAGAAAGTAGGAGCATAAGCATAAATCAGACCTACCTGGCAGAACTTTGTCAAAATACAGAGCCAACAGCATGTACAAGACTGAGTCAAAGACCAGAATAATATAAGTTGAAAACAAATAGTATGCTTCCTCCATAAGGTTGGAAAAAGAGAAACCCATTCCATACTTTTCTAAGTGGAAAATCTGAAAACAAAGCACAAAGAACAACAACTTTCAGGCCAGAAAACTGCACATGCCATCAAACAATGGGTCCAATTGTCTTTGTTAACCTGGAAATCATCTGCAGCACTGACCAATTGTTCTTACTTTCTAGAGGGGAAGAGGAATAAATTTAGGGTGGATAAATTTTCTCCATGTGGAGATTTTAATGCTTTAATACAGAATTTCCCAGAACAATCCAGAAAGAGAAAGAAATATCAGAGTTTTAGGGGAAACAATTCAAGAAACATGACATTGGCACCCTCGATGTGACAGTCACGACAGAAATGAGATGATTTTACATAGTGGTTGATTTAACCATATGGCAAATTAGCAGCAAAATCAGTCTCTTTCTGCTGGTGCAGAAATCTCCTCTCCCAGGCAGATTTCTTTTTATATATATGAAGAAATAAATTATTAGATCGCTGGAGCTAGAAAGCATCACTCAGAGCTATGGAGATACAACTGATGGAAAACTGGGGAAGTGCACAGCGTTATCTAAGGTGGGGATGGAGGAAGGATGGCAGCTGGGGGAATTTCCAGTCTCTGCTGCCAGGAGAGTCGCTGCAGTGAGAGGGGAACGATGGGGCAGCCAAGAGATGATGTCCCTGATGTCCCCGAGTCAACTCCTGCCCGCCTGGGCCCAGCCCCGAGGATAATGGTGCTCTTGTGTGCTGGGATGGGCTCGCTGGGGCTTCCTCAGGGTCATGTGGGAGCTACAGAAGCGCACAACAGCAGGATTTTTTGTGACAAGGGCCGCGGTTGTCTTTGCCTTCATCTGCTTTTTAAGCAGGGGAAGGGGGTGGGGGCACTGGAGCCCCCTCTTTGCTGCCCAGCAGCAGCTCAGCTCCCGTGGAGGTTTCAAAACAGGGCGTGGATATGAGTGAGAAATACCTGGAGATTTTACAGCTGGGCTTTTGAAATAAGGCTATGCCTTTCTGTGTGAGCAGGGGAAGGTTCAGCTGCAGAGGTGCTGCCCTTACCTTGGCAATGCCGGTGTTAAATGCAAAGGGACAGAAGAGACCGAGAAACCACTTCAGTGGTTCTGGAACATTTTCTATCAGCACCGTCAGGCTCAGGCATCCAAAGACAAAGGTGATGAGGAACCCCATGGAACTGACAAGTGTGGAGGTCCTTAAGAGGGAGCAGAGCAGGAAAACCAGATGGATCTGTAAGAACAGAAGTTTCCTTCAATCGCTGAAGGAAATAATTATCTTTAACAGTAGCATGTCCAGTTGCCAGGCAAACAGAGCTCTGATGAGCTGAGTAAAATACAATACACTCAAGTCTTTCTTGGTGGGTTGATCTGAGTTTCCAATCAGGTCTTTTGTAGCCTGTCAGAGCTCCAGGCTGCAAATCAAATCAGTGCTGCTGAGTCACAGGAGCCACTCAGCTGTTTCAGTCAGCAGGGCCATGCAAAGCACACAGTCCTGAGCACTGTGCAAAAAGCTCTGGGGTAATGCTTAGGCACATCAACAAGGTGATAAATCATGTGGTGAGAAAATTTGGCTTTAAAGCCTGACTTACACACGCCAGGCCATAGAGGAAAAACAGCAGCAAGACCGCAGGGAAGCTGCTGCTGTAGAAAGGCTCCTGCAGCACGAGGGCCGTCAGCAGGCAGGAGATGATCAGCACATAGAGAGAATACAGCAGACTCCAGGAGAGCCTGGGGATGGAAAGGGGCCATTACACTGCTAGGTTAATTAACAACTGTTGTTACAACTTCATCTGCCACATCAGAATTGTTTCAAATGTAAGTAGTAATTATTTCCCATGGTCAACTCCTTCACGTAATAGGCAGAACATGGAGCAAGCTCCACCTTAGGAGGAAATACCCAAGGAAGAAGAGTACACCAGTGCCATGCTCAACCCTCTGGTTTGTTGTTAGAGTGTTGGAGAAAACTTATGAACTCATTTAACTTATTAACAGACTGCACAAGTGCCCAGGAACATTCTGACTTTGACAAACAGGTTCTAGTTAAAAAAGAACTCACCAAAATGCAATATCCTGCAGCCCCATTGTCTTCATCAATACTTTGAGCTTCTTCTTTTCTCTTGTGACATTCATTGATAGGAAATACATGAAGGGAGAGAAACACATCACAATAGTGATCATGAAATAGCTGTACTCGAGGGTAATCGAGAAAATGATGCTCTGGGACTTCATTCGGACTCCAGCAATTGATTTCATTTCTTCCCAGACAGAATGATTTGCCACCACCTAAAGGAATTCAAGGTCAGCATCTCAGTATTTCATTTACTTTCTACAGTGAGATGTGTTTATATAAGGAACCTTCTGACTCATCCTCCCCAGGTTAACTTTTTAATGCAGTTTTATTTTCTGACAAACCCATTTTTAGAGGCACAATTTAGTTCAGAACCATTTACTAATGATGTCCAAAGGAAGAGGCAAAAGTAGAGAGAAAGATGAAAAGCAAGTATCATATTTGCCTCTTCCTCTGACAACTTTGCAAATTGTGATTCAATTTCATAAACTTGAATACGAATGATTATAAACTGTCCACTTTTAGTCTACAAATACAGGTAGAGCCTCAAAGATGCAGACAAATCCATGCTTTCCTCTTTTTTACATGATATTCCCACAGGCCTTTGTCCTTCCTCTATCAAGTTTAAAACAAAAGGATCCTGAGCTGGGTTTACCTCTATGATAGCGGCATCAATGCTGGACTGCAGGGACAGGAAGCCTCTGTACCAGTACCTGGGACGGTTGCAGTGCTCCGAAGAGAAATTGTAGCAGCTGTCTGCAAGGTTAAGGGCATCACAGGTAAGAGCAGTGAAAGGGGGTTGATTTTCACTACAAAAAGTGATGACAAGAAGACATTTGCACTGTGGGAAACTCTTGACACACTGACAGAAAAACCCCAATAAACAAACCCCCAGAATTTATTAAGTCACTGAATATATATGGATTATTCTGACAAAGCAATGCTTGTCCAGGCCAGGCAATGACCCACTCAGAAATTCTCATTTTGTATTACCTATGTATCCAAAGACTTCATTAGGAATAACCACATCCGTAGAAGGAAACCTGAGGTGATAGGAGAAGTTGTCCTTAAATACTACCCCTATAATTTCATTATTCGAAATCCAGGCTTCTTCCAGGGCTTTCTCATTGTTCATTGCCTCTAGCTTTATACCTGTAGTGGGTAAGCAAAATACTGCAATGAGTTTTTGTAACTCATTGGAAACAAAAGTTTTGTAACATCCGGAAATGTGCCCATGAGCACTGGGAATATATTCTGCTTTTTCAGCATTGTAACTCCCCCTTTCCCGGTTCTCACTGAGATATTTACCTATAAATACTTTGTGCTTTACCACTTAAGAAGCGCAGCTATAAAAAATGAACCAAGGTGTCTTAAAAGAATTAGGGAATATCAGGTAAGGCAGAGATTTACAGGTCAGAACAACACGGTGGCCTAACCAGTAATTTAAATACCGGAGAAGAAATATTTGTGAAAATGGAGGATTTGGGGGTGACTTTTCTCTCCTGAGCGCTAAAACACAGTGTGTGTGCAGGTGTAACAGGTTAAAGAATGGCAAAACTCAACACTTAAAAAGCAAAACCTACCCGTCATGACAGAGTTCGAGGCCACTTTATCCATGATGTGCCTGGTGGTGGCAGTGGCGGGGGTGAAAGCCACGGTGACGCCGGTGGCATTGTAGGCAGGGTCATCCAGGTGCCCCAGGGGGCTGAAGGGCACTTCGGGGTACTGCATGTGGAACATGAACAGGGACACGATGAAGAGCAGGGGCAGGAAGAGCAGGGACAGCATCCACTCCTGGGCACGGGGGAGAGCAGGGAAGGGAATTTAGTGATGCATAAGCTATTTAGTACAAAATATAGCCTATTTTATAGGATAAAATATAGCATAATTTATAGTACAAATTTAATAATAATTTATACTATATACACTACTATACATAATAATTTATAGTATAAAATATAGCATAAAATATAGTATAAAATATAGCATAAAATTTAGTATAAAATCTAGCATATTCTTTGTGGGGTTAAAATATAAACAGAGGAAGTCAGTCACACCGGTTTCTTGGACACTGACTAAGCTGTTGATGAAGATGCTGAGACGCCTTGCATTGTGCCCATCACCTCAGGAAATTACTTTGCTCAAAGAGCCCACCCGAGCTCTCATACGTCACAGACCAGACATAAAAATCATCAGTTAAAAAATTCAGTCTCAAAGTGTTCATTGCCAGTCAGGCTCTACAAAAGTACTTTAACTTCTAATTTTACCCAGAGAAACTGGTGTCTAGGGACAAGGGGGGATTGGCCATTCTCAGTTATCTTTTTGTTTTATTTTTAACTTTTTCTCACCTGAAAGCTCTGCATCTTCATCCTCCACTTGATAAGGACATTTTTCCACAGGAGAACTTTAGTTTGCTGGATTACACTCATGTTTCTGTGCAGTGTCTTCATCTTTGAACCTACAAACAATCCTTTTTAAAAAAAAAAAAACCACAAAAAAACTTGCTAAACCAGCAAATGTGCAGAGTGACACTTTCTTTCCCTTTTTACAGCAAGAATGAGCTGAAGCATCTCAGACGTTGTGTGCTGAGCACAACCACCCCCGCGGCACGGGGTCCAAGAGACCTCATCACCCTCAGCACGCTCCAACCCTCCCAGCTCAGCAGCAGACACGGATTACAACCAGAATTCCAGGCTTTTGTGCTGTAGCGTGGTAAGGATGGGAGGGGTCATTCAAGAAACACCAAAAAAAAAAAAGGGGATATCATACTACATGGCCTGATTGGCTTGGGTGGGCTTCATATCCGAGGAATGACAACAATACAGTCAATTAAAATCTCTAAAATCCTCTTGCGTGTAATTTTAATTGCGTTATAGGCTCCACACCAAGTGTTGAGCAACTCCTGGCTGTGCCACGGGCTGAGCTCATTTCAAAAACAGAGTCAGTCGAAGGCAACTCAGAGCGATGAGAGGACACATTCTTGGAAGTGTGTTGGGAGAGGTGTCTTTGCTGGGATATTAATGAAAAATAAGAGGAAAACAGATAGCCATGAGCTATGGCGCGTTACTCCCAAAGATGTAGCAGCATCCTTAAAAAGACCTGGTCAGAAAAACGCAAGGAACTTGTGCCTGGATTAACGCTGCTGGTGGAAATTGCAATAAGAAGGCACAAATCTGGCTGTCAGACTGTTTTGCAGATGAGATATGTGCATATTAACCATGAATAAAATAATTATGAGTATCTTTAATGAGCAAAAGGACTGAGTACTCGTATGCAAAAGAGCTACACTCACATAACCAAACTGCTCTGCTGTCACATCTGTAGCTAAAATCTGCTTTCAAACACATCCTTATCCTCTATAAGTGATTATCAGGTAGAAATATCTGAGCAGTTACAAATCTAATCCTTTCAAGCCTTCCTGTCGTACAGAAGGAAGATTTATGTCGTCCTGTTCAAGCCTTCCTGTCACACAGAAGGAAGATTTGTGTTTTCCTGTTCCCTTGGGAGACAATGCCTCACAGTGCTGACAGGCAAACTGGAGTTTATCTTCTTCCAAATATTTACACTCAGCCCCTCGGGAGAGGCACGTCCCCAAGTAATGAGGCAGCAGGCGCTGAAGTGCTGGAAAAGCAGCTGCAGCAGATGGTCTGCCCGGGGCACTCACTGCCAACACGGGCACTGGCACACAGGGCAAGGGGCACGGATCTGCTCTGTTGCCAGCCTGTTTTACAGATGATCTCTCTAAACGCAGGTATACAAAAAAAATCTGAATTTAGCCTAAGTAGTAAGATCTAGACATGCTTGAGGAGACCAAAGTAAAGCTTGCAGTTGCTCGGTCACTTTTTCACCCAGGAGAAGGGCGGTGTGGGGTGCTGTTCATCGCCTGAGTGCACTCCCACCCTGACACGGGGTTTGTGTCACAGCTAAAGCAGGTTTCCAGTTTGTCCTTTGTTCTAACAGTCACAGGGATTAACCTGACAAGCTGACACACCCAGGAGAGCCTGGGTGGGATGGAGAGCTGGTACCCCAGATTCCCATCATGGACATCCCATGTGCCCCCACTCCAGGTGTCTGGCCCCAGCCACTGCTGCAGAGTTTGGGGAAACGAGGTAGGACTGATTTCTTTGCTCCTGCAGCATTTCAGGTGGAATTTTTAAGAGTGCAAGATGGACAGGAGTTTAAAAGTCAATCTTTAGCTTACACTGCCTGCGGGGAAAGAAATCTGTTCCTTGTGGGTGCTGGATTAAAGTACTCATCTGAGCTGAACCTACAGCATCCTCTTAGTGCCAAGAAACACTGGAAATAAACCTCTGCTGTCAACTGAGCCCCATTTATGTGCGATTTCCTCTCAAACTAAGATTAAAAAGACTCTATTGCCTTTAAACAGCCCCTAAGCTTAATCACAGACTTAACTCAGCCTGTTAGAAAGATGCCCGGTGCCCCACCTACACATTTGTATCCTCGCTCTGTGTTATTAACTGAGTTATGATTTACTGGGTGTTTTCATACCTGCAAAATAACATTTTTTATTTGCTTTAGGAAGAATGGTTAAGTCTTACCTTAAGGGGAAGGCTTAGAAGGAACCCAGAGCTTGCCCTTCACAGTGTGCCTGTGGAAGTGGAGATGCTGAGGCTCCCTGGGCTGGACTGGCCGGCTGTCCTGGCGGCTCTCAGTGCTCCTTTGTCCACGCACTCGTTTTTTCACTCAGGCACTTCTGCAAAAGGCATTCCTCACACCATCACTTCTCTTTTCCCTGGCTTCCTTCCCCCTTCCTCCTTGGCAGAGTTTCAGCTTTATTTGTGTTATAAAAAACAAACAGAGCACTTTGCTGTTGAGTCGCTGGAGCGGATTCTCTGAAAAGTTGCTCAGGAAATTCTTGAGTCTCAGCCAAGAGAAGAAAAACAAGCCCAACAACAAACCACACAAAAATCCTTTCTCTGGCAAACTCCATTGTGTTTCTCAGTGCAGCAAGAGGGGCTGAAGTCAACAGCGATATCACGGCACAGGCAGGGGGGCAAACGGTGGCTCTCCCTTCTCTCCAAATGGCAAAGGTCGTGGTGGAAAACTGCTCCTGTGCCACCATCCCTGGTGCAGGAGCAGTGAAATGCTGCCTCCTGGAGAGTAACAGCTCTTCTGGTTAAAAAACATATTGTAAACTTTGAAATAAACTTCTCTTGATTAGCTCTGAGCTTCTGAACGGGATGGATTTGACTCCCTGCCCAGGCTGTGGAGCGCGGCTGCCCCTTGGTCTCCCATCGCAGCATCCCGGCTGAGGGACCTGTGGTGGGAGGGAGCATGACCAGCTGGAACAGAGGCTGGGCTTGGAAATGTGGAGGAACTGGATTTGCTTCCCTCTGCTCTGCCTAGCAGGAAGAAACAACTCCTAAGATTTAAACAATGTTCTGATGTTTCAGAGCGAGGCAAACTGCAGAGGCACAGTAAGTCGGGACACAGGATGAAGTTAAGACCTGCCCCCAGTACATCTCCTGGGTGTCCAAACCTTCTCCACCCCTTTCAAAGGGAAGAAACCCCAACCCTTAGTTGGAGAGGTGGCTGTGCCATTTCTCAGTCAGTGAACCTGAAGCAAAGACACCTCCCTGCCCACCTCTTTGACAGAGCACTGATATTTGGAGATCCACATGGAGAGCAGCTCTCTGGGGGTGTGAGTGGGTGGCTGCTTTGGGGACTTTTCCTGGTGGCAACAGCCCATGCCTGAGCCACGGCAGCCACCCGCTGGTACCTGCTTGCCCACACCCCTGCCTGCATTGCCAGCCTAAACCTCCTTACCTGTATCATCTGTACCTGTATCACCAGTGTCATCCACAGGAGCCAGGCTAGGTGAAGGTCTTGCTGCTCTGTCCATCCCATGGGATGGCACTGCCCCTGTCCTCCAGCAGGTCTCCAGCCCAGCCTTTCCCAGAGGCTGAGGGTGCTGGAGGACAGGACAATAAGGCACCAGGACAAACATCTGGCTGCCTGAATGTGGGGAGTTTCTATTATATTTAGCATTCTTTTTCTTTTAAATTTGTTCTTTAAATCTAGCCCTGGCAGGCAGATGTTTAAGAGGTGATGCTGATCTGCTCAGACAGGGTCAGGGTGCTGGTGCTTCCCCTGATCTCCCCACCAGCTCCCCCATCCCTCCCAGGCCCCCACAGGGGTGGGTGCTGTCAAGAAGCCCACCCTGTCTTCTCAATGACCAGTGCAAGATTCAGCCTGCTGTCCTTCTTCAGCGTTACTTTGGGTGAAAGCATATCTCATTTTGACTCTGGATAGTAATTGGGGTTTTATAGATGATGACATAAGAGCTGCCAGTTTTCATTACACTTTTGCAGGTACTGCTGAGTCCTTTCCTCTCTTTGTGTCCCCAGTCACAGGGACCAGAGAGGGGCCGAGGTGACCTGAGCTGGAACACACAGCAACAGCAGCTTTTCTGGGTCAAAACACAGACCCACATCCCTCCACCAGAAATCGCCACCTCCATGGCCACGTTACACCAGCCAGAGAGATGCTTTTCAGGACTGAGCAAGGCAAAGCCCTGGTGTCCTCCTGCCATAGATGAATGAGGTGTCAGAGCCTCCTCTGAGTTTGAATATGCCCCCAGACACAGCCACAGTCTCCCTCACTGCCTTGGGACCAGCAATTCATCCCAGCAGGGTTATTCCTCAGCACAGAGTCAGTCTGAGCAGGGGTACAGGAGAACATCAGGCATCAATTTGTCAAAGGATAAAGGATTTATTTATTAAAATAATAACTCTTTTCTTCTTTTTGAGGCAGAACACCTTCAGAGCTGGATGTGTTGTGGCGCGGGTAACCAGATTCTAAGGCTGCAGCTGACCACAGGGATCAGTAACACTGATGAAATACACTGAATATTCTCAGTGTGGCTCCAAGAGTCAGGGCTGAAGGAGCCTCTGCTCCACAGCCCTGCTGGATGCTGCATCCAGGTCATGCTCCTCTGCATCCCTGGTGATGTCCACAAAGATCTGCAACATGACATAGAAGAGGCAACTCATTATTGCCAAGGACTGACAGTTTTTGTGCTGGCCATGGATTATTTCTTCCTTTTGTACAGGTAGTTTCTAACCTGGAACTCCCACATCAACATACCTGTTGCAAAGTGTTCAGTGACAAGCTGTACTCCTCAAGTCTGAAATTCCGTTTAGCTGCAGAGAGATGGAGAAAGGATCCTTAAAACCCAAATCCATATAAACTATTCGAAAGCCATTTCCTTAATTAATTGTTTCCTCTTACCTGCTTCTAGCTTGGAGAAAGACCGAGACAGGGGTAGTGCATCTGCCATTGGTATCTTGTAGATGAGCAAGGAAGGAGTCCTGAAGAGGTAATAAAAATGAACTTGCCATTTTGTGAATCAGCATCAGAGTTTGGGGGGGGGGTTGTAGGGTGGCTGTGCTCCCGGGTAACTCATGGAGCAGGGCCAGTGGGAGCAGCAGAGCATCCCAGCCCAAATCCAGGCTGCGGTGCAGCCCACAGGGCACTCACCTTGCCTGCCGAGCCGCGCAGGGGAAGAGGTTCAGAATTTCAGCGTGGAGAGCATCGCTCTGGGCCGTGTCTGTCATCCTGATTTCCAGGTGGTAACTTGTGCCAAACTTCCTTTTGAGATCCTCAAGGGAACCGATGTACCTGCAGAAGAGGGAAAACATTGCTCAAACCACCACAAATGAGCAAATAAAGCAGCCTCTGGGGCTGAGCAGCAGATGCACATCCTCTTATGGACCAGCTGTTTTTGTGCTGCTGGAACACAAGAAAACTGGTTGTTACACACTTGGGAGAACCCAAATCAGCGTTTTCTATGAGGCTGGGAAATAAAACAACCCAAATAGAACCAAACAAACCCCACCAACCCCCCCGAGACTGAAAGCCAGGAGCCATCCTGGTCAGGGGTGTTGCCCTGTGCCCACCGCAGGCGCCCCGACACCAGGATGGCCACGCGGTCACACATCGCCGCCGCCTCCTCCAGGTGCTGCGTGCTCAGGATGGCTGCCCGTTCCTTGCTTTTCATGGAGCTCTGGATCATTTTCCTGGGAACAGAGGGATCACAGTTACTCCCCAGGAACAGCCAAAGAAAACCCTCCTGATTTGTGTTTCCCTCCCTAAAAAAACGACTGAAATGATCAAATTATTAGAAAGGGGATGACTATTTAAAAGACTTTGGTTTTCTTGCTTAAAGATGGCATGGATGCCAATGCCATGTTGCAATTTGTCATGTCAGCATCCCTCCAGATTTTATGCTTTTGGTGTAAACTGCTGGTGAAAAGCTAAAGCAAACACTGGGGCCGAATGGCTGAAGGAATAACTACCTATCATTTTTCCCTTTCTCTGAAGAAAACAGGAATTTTTGCAATTTTTCCCAAACTCATGGGTTCAGCTGGTGTCTACTGAGATTTTCTTTGGGGTGCATTGCCATTTAAATTTACAGCAAGGGCTTAGTGCCTGCTGGGTGAGGAGCTCAACCAGTGGTGCCCCATCCCTTGGGCATTAGGAAAAAGGGAAAATACAAGTGTCTCTGCCACTGAGGCAGAACCTCTTTGCCTGCCCAAGGGTAAGACCCATCCCCGTCCCGTTAAGCCTCTCGTTTCTGCTGCTCACCACACGCGGCGCTGCCCTTTCAGGTCCATGCCCACAGATGGCTCATCCCAAAGCATCACTGCTGGATCCCCCAGGATGCTCAGAGCAAAACACAGCTGAAATGGGAACGACACGAGGCCAGGCCTGCTTTACTTTACCCACAAGACTGAGTTGTTCTGCTGCATCTTAATCCCTGTGAATCTTTTCAAAACTGAATCTCCTGATTTCAAAGCGCAAGAGGAACAGGGATTAAAAAAACCCAACGCATCAGGTGTTCTCAGTTAACATTTTAATCTCTCAGAAGCATACTTCCCCCACACTCCTAAGCCTGCCAAAGATGAGAAAGTGCTTTTCCATCCCATTTACTGGCAGATGCATGTGGTGGGGCATGAAGAGGTGATTACCTTGTAAATCCAATTTGTGGTTAGCACTTATTAAAAACACAGTGCAGGAGAGCGGGGAAAGAGGAGGGAGGAACCTGTCAGGCTGGATTCAAAAGCTAAGGATGAAAATAAATTATGCCAGAACTCAGGCAGCTGAAGGTTTTCTGTGCACCACATCCAAGGAAAAGCAAGCAGGGTTTGCTCAAGTAGCAGAGACAAATGTGACATGTACCTTTTTGGCTTCTCCAGCAGGTAACTTCCTAGCTGGGGTTTGGAAATGCTTCAGGAGATCCAAGGCCTTTGCTATGCTGTGGGAATGGAAAGGGAAAGTACCAAAATGACCATCTTGGTCTGCAAACACTGTGGTCAGGGGTGCTGAGGAACCAGACAGTGACATACTTGTTTTGGCTGACACACACCTTGGGTTACTTGGTGATTTTATGCCTAACTTGGAAGGTAAATTAAGGAATTTTTGCAGAAATTTAAGGCAGTAAGTGCAGCTAATGAGAGAAGCAAGTTATTCATGTAACTGGCCATGAACTGGATCAAGTTTAATTTTTTTTCTGACATTTTCTAGACAAACAGGCTAAAATCTTCATTGGCAAGGGATCAAGAACAGCACACAGTATCAGGTCTCATTAGGAGATGCTGTTTTTGCAAGGTAAAGAGGCACTGAAGGTTCTGTCTCTTAATCACAGAATGTGCTGAGTTGGAAGGGACCTACAAGGATCATCAAGTCCGTTTCCTGGCCCTGCAAAGGACCATGGCCAAGAGGATACTGCCCAAAAGCTCCTTGAGCTCTGCCAGCCTTGGTGCTGTGACCACTACCCAGGTCTGTTAGCAGGAAAACCTTTCCCTGACCTATATAAGAGCTGGGGCTGGAAAGGACCCTTCCTCTGCAGGGAGGAAGAACGGAGAGCTGAGACCATTTGGCTTCTTACCAGCCGATGGCAAGAGCTGCATCTTCTCTCCTCATCCCTCTCACGGCAGCAAATGCCTCCAGATGCTGGAGCACGGTCAGGTCTGGCCAGAGCAGGTCCCGCTGTGGGCAGGAGCCCAAGCCCCCCGTGCTGCCCTGCCCTGGGGAGGGGGCGGCCACGCCGCGGTCCCTGAGCAGCACCTGCACAGACACAGACACACACACACACACAGAGCCGTGCCTGGGCCGTGCTGGAGTCACAGCATCACACAGTGGTTCGGCTTGGGCTCTAAAGCTCATCCTGTCCCACCCCCTGCCACGGGCAGGGACACTTTCCACTAGCCCAGGTTGCTCCAAGCCCCGTCCATCCATGCCAAGTCAAGCAGTAGCCCGTTGAGTAGCCAGCAGACACTTGTGAGAGGTCATTGTGTGGTTGCCCAGAAAGCCTCATGGACGGGGTGATCCTGCTCCATCTGCCTTTTCCCTACCGTAAAACTTTGTGCAATAGTAGCAACAAAAGACTCTCTTTTCCCTGCAATACTTTCCTGTTTCTGACATTCAGTCCCAAATCTGTAACAGCATTGGCATTTCCCCTCCCCCAGCAACATGTCGTTAATCATTCTGCACATAATTAATTGATGGATTGTTACTGGCCCAACACTGTCCACATTTGTTTCCAATTTCCTGATTTTGCAAAGCTGTTCATGGAGAGTGTTATTTTTTGGTTTTTCGCATTTCAACATTTCCTAGAGTGGTTGTGAAATTTCACAACGGGTTTCCAATGCCTACCAAAGATTTTCTGTAGCCCAGACTCTTAAATCTGTAACACTGACTTCGATGAAAACTAGAACGTGCTTGAAGCAAATCAAGCACTTTTTTCTCACTTCTGTATATATCCACTGTATCTAAATTGCACAAAAATGTCCATAAATTCCCTGACTGAAAGGCTGTGTTGCTGGCTTGCCTTATCATATCCTTAATTTATAAAGGCATCAAGGTCATCTCTGCAGCTGCTCCAAAGGAACCACCTACCTCTCCAGCAGTCACTGTTGCATCTCCAGAAATCATGTTTAAAGTTGTGCTTTTCCCAGCCCCACTGGGTCCTAACAGACCTAATACTTCTCCTGGAACAAATATGAAAGAACTGTTAATAATAATTATTAAACCCTTCTTCCCTCTGTGCTAGGCAATATCTAAAAGTACAGTAGGAGAGAGGATTGTTCATTAACACATCCCCACAAATTAGAACTTGGAATGCAGGAGCCCGGGGCTCTTGGTTGCCCACAAGAAGATTCTAACAAAAATATTGTCTCCAAATGTGGCCTTCACTTCAGATGTTAGTCATGTATAGGGAGTGCAGCAAAATACTTGAACCTTTTTTAACACTAAAAGAGAGGTTTTGGACAGCAAGTTTCTTGTTTTTCTTAAAGATGGAAGCGGCTTTCTTGACTTCATATTCCTTGCGCAAACTGTTGACAAGGACAACTGACTCCTGTGAAGAGATGAAGAGGGAAATAAAAACTCTCCTCCTATCCCACAAGACAGCTGGTCTGTTCTTACCATTAAGTATGATTCTTTTAAATGAGAAAATTTCTCAATTAAAATCCAGGAAACTGAGCAACAGAAAAAAAAAAAAAAAGAAAATAAGCAGAATGGCAATAAAAATAGAAATATCAGCGAAACTCCTTGTGGTGACTGTGGGCTGGGGGGGTGAGATCAGATCCGTGGATCTGAGTGCGTGAGCTTAGAAAGTAGAGAGCATAAAGTAGCTAAGAAAGCACCCTGAAAATGGAGAGTGAAAAGCAGAATGAGCCAGAGGGTTGGATTTTCACCTCGTCCTGCTGTAGGGAGACCATCGCGCTCCGCACCCTCTCCCTCTCCGCGTGGACTTCGGGGGGCTCCTCCCCAGGGGGGTCCCTGTTCTGCTGGGTGACCTCTCTCCTCTGCTGGATCCTACAAGTGGAGGATGAGACACGGCATCACTGGGAGTCATTCCCAAAAAGGCTTGTGCTTCCAAGTTTGTTCCCAGGGCAGCGCCAATGCAGCCACTGCAAAACAGCTCACAGAATATCCTGAGCTGGAAGGGAATCCACGAGGATCACTGAGCTACTCCACAGGCAGTGTTTGCTCAAATATTTATTCATTGGGGGAGAAACTAAACCCCACTGGCATCCCCAAGAAAAGCTAAGTTTGGCTTTTCCTTCCTCAGTAACTATTGACTGGTTCCCTGCTTCCCGCATGCCAGTGATCCCTTCACGGAGAATTAAAAAATACACACAGCAGGTTTTCAAAGCAATTTGGGCATCTAACTGAGAGTCACAAAATATTCTGAGTTGGAAGGGACCCACAGGGATCATGGAGTCCAACTCAACCCGGCTGATCACATTTGTTAACATTTGAAAATTCAACACTTCCTACAAAGCTTCTCCCACATGACTTAGGTGGTCTGTCTCTTGCTGTTGGTGACAGAGAAGCAGAGAGCAGGTGGCAGATGACCAGCCTGATGAAGTTCTAGGGGAAAACTCCACCCTAGCAGAATGTTTGAAAAGGAGTTAAAATGCTGGGTTTCAATTTGTGACTATAATTTATCCAGTTTCAGTGAAATGTCCTGAAACCTCAGATATGACCCTTAATTAAAAAAAGCTTAAATCGCAATTTTTATTCTCTCAATAGGAGATCAACTGATCTCCTATTGCACCACACTGGGTGGGAATTTACCATCAGACACATTCAGGGAAAATCCAGTAAGTTAAGTCGGAAACCGTAATGACTCAAACTAATTAATCCCTCCTCTTGTTCTTAGTTTCCTCCCCTCCAGATAAACTGGTTAAAAGTCAGAATATGAGGTTTATCCACGTTTTTCAAAGTGTCCTTAAGTTCATTCCTCCCCTCCTCCTGCTGTCAGGGGTGAAGCAGGAGAGTCCTGCATGGCTGTGCAGCACAAAGCCCACCCCGCGGACTGGGAGGATTGTGGCTCACAAGGAACCCCTGGGACGCACCTGAAGATGGGGTCGAGTCTTGTAACTGCTTCCCCACATCTCATCCCCAAACAGCGCAGGAGGAGAGCAAAAATAACACAGTGGATGTACGGCTGGAAACCAGAAGTTAATTAGGTTTGCATGGAGACAAGGTAACAACACACTTGATTGAGTTGCATTACAGGGGATGGAGGAACCTCTCTCATTTATTTCAGCTATTGAAAAGGTTTAAAAGGGGAATTAGTTAAATTGATGCTTTGCATACATTTCCATCTGACATGCAGATCTTTTGCAAAAACCTTGAATTCCTACTGCAGTTTGAATCTGCACCCCAACAGATCCTACAGAATCAGGGGTCACATTGTTCTTTTGTAGAGGCAGCATTAGACCAATTGGTTGATTAATATCATCTCTGCCTTATACACGAGCTCCCCTTAACACCCCCCTTCCCTCCCCAGTTCTGCACATACGGTATCATCCAGGTAACACTCAGGGGCCACATGAGGCCCAAGGCCATGATTACTTGGATGTGCCTCCCCTGACAACCCTGAATAGGAAACTTTGACCATATGACCCCGGGTTTATTCATGGGGAGAGTTATACAGGCCCAGTACAAGTCCATTGGCATCCTTTCCAAATCAATCATCTCCAAATTGCTCCTTACTGCAAAGGCAGCCACATAGACGTAATTCCAGAAGTGCACAGGTATATTATTGTAAGAAATCATGAAGCGCTACAAGAAAAGAGTATCGGTCAATTAGGAAAATTCCTTAGCATGGTGTGTCTGAGGTTAGATTGACCTTTCTCATCACTGCTTCTCTCTTTCGGGTTCTTTTACCTTCTGCCAGCTCACTTCCCCCCTCCCGGTTTTCCTGCTCCATCTCCTTCCCTCCCATGCTACCAAAATACAGCCGTTTGGAACAGCTCTTCATAACTAAACAAACCAAAAGTATCCCCATCAAACCAAAGATTAACAACTCAGATCTTGGCCCCTTCTCTCACTCCCCAGCCTGGACCTTCTCTTCTCTTGTCTGTCCTCACGCCCTCTTTTTGACAGCTGGCACTTTGAGACAGGGAATTTGGAAAGTGCCTCTTGCTGTGCCAGTTTGCACCATTAGGAGCATTATGGAATTTAGCAGAACATGTTTTACTTACCAGTCCAAAGAATGTCATGCAGCCCAGTAGTGGAAACACAGGAACCAGATTACAGATGTAGTAAAGTATTTCGTGATACTTACTGATCATATAGACAACATAATTCACCTGGAATAATGCAGAAAAACTCATTCCAACATCCATGTATTGTTGCTATAACAAAGGTTCTTTGTCCCGGATTTGGGTTATTCTGCTCAATATTGACGTATTTGAAATGAAGCCTCAAGTGCCGACACATGTAAACCAAACATTTCAGAGGGAAGATGCTCTTCACTTACCAGAATGAAGATTAAAGACCAAACGTAACGATTGCTTCGCCCCCTGCCAAATTTGAAGGCAATTAAGTAGACAAGGAGGACAAGAGAGACTCCATAACCCGTGATGCAAATGATCTAGAGAGAGAGAGAGACCGAGGTCAGGACAAGGAGGGGATGTGGGCATGTGGAAACCTGCCTGGAGCAGTGCATTGGGAATAAAATAATTAAAGGAAAGTCCTCCTGGGAAGTGAGGGAGCGGGATTTTCTGTTTTCCTGCACGCAAAGAGCTCACCAGGGGCAGGATGCTGTCAGCCTTCAAGGGGCAGGTGTTGCTGACGAGCACCATGATCCCAAACATGAGGCAGAACAGGGTCCAGAAGAGCGGGATGTCCACCAGTGCCTGCCCACACCAGTATGCCGAGGGGAAGAGCCCCGCCAGCCGGAGCTGGGAGCGAGTCTGGAGCTGCAAATGGGAACAGGGAGCTGAGTTAGAAGAGTCTAAAACACCATTCCTGCTCTTCTCTTCCCTGTCTGAGCCTTCCTCTCCTTCCCAAGCACATGGAATTCTTAGTTCTACTACTATTTAAAACCACATCATTCCTAAAAAGAAAAAAAAAAAAATAAAAAATTCCAGTCTCAAGATCTTTACTGACATCCAAATTATTCTGAGCCCCAGCTGACTCCTTGGGATGAAGAGAAATGTACTTTGGTACAACACTCTGCTCACGTGGCTGTGTTTCTTCTGACATCCTACCTAGAAATCATAGAATCACAGAATGGTTTGGGTTGGAAGGGAGCTCAAAGATCACCCATTCCCACCCCCTGCCACGGGCAGGGACACCTTCCACCAGCCCAGGTTGCTCCAAACCCCGTCCAACCTGGCCTTGGGCACTTCCAGGGATGGGGCAGGCACAGCTTCTCCGGGCCTCACCCCAATACGCAACTGCTCTCCAGAGATACTGCATTTACATTCACTTCTTGTGTAAGACCATCTACAGCTTGTGCTCTTTACCTTGTAATCCTCCATGCTGCTCACTGCAAAGAGAGGAGGCAAACCAGCAGCCAAACCCAGCAGGTAGCCAAAACAGTTGTAAAAAATATAGTGCTTTAATTCTGGGCTTTGTGTCTGTGGAGAGAAATTCAGGGTCACACATAATCAACAGCTGCCCAGGGACAATCTGGCTCACAGAATGGTTGAACATGCAAGTGAGTAAGAACACTAAATTGTGTTTAAGAGCAGAAAACAAGGCAATAAAAAGTAAGGCATTTGGCTCCTTAGAATCTGAAGAAAGCACTTGGATTACTGTGCAATGTTGAGAATAGAGACCAACTTTTTGATGCTGATTCTTGCAAAATGGATGCTGGAGAAAGGCGAGGTTTGCAAGTGTCACTGTTGTATTTGACCATATCCATCCTCATGGAATGGTTAGGGTTGGAGGGGACCTTAAAGATCTTCTCATTCCAACTCCCTGCCATGGGCAGGGACACCTTTCACTAGACCAGGTTGCTCAGAGCCTTGTTCAACCTGGCTTTGAACAGGGCTGGGGCAGCCACAGCTTCTCTGGGCACCCTGTGCCAGGGCCTCATGACCCTCACAGGGAAGAATTTCTTCCTAATACCCAATCTAAACCTACGCCCTGCTAGTTTGAAGCCAATCCCCCTTGTTCTGTCACTCCAGGTTCTTGTAAATAGTCTCTCTCCATCTTTCTTGGATGTTCCCTCCAGGCACTGGAAGGTGCTGAAACCCCACAGAGCTCTTAAAAACTGATGAAGAAACTGTCATTAGACGCCCCCAGGAACTGGCACCAGTCAGCCCTTGGAACCTGCTCACCCAGCCAGGTTTCCAACCCGCACAGTCCTTACCACTTCAGCATTTCAATCCATTCTCACCCTCAAAGGCAGGACACTCACCCTGGAGAAGATCTCGCTCCAGACGCGGATGCGCGCCGTGGAATTGAGGAGCCTGAGGAAGGTGTTGCTGATGATGTTCATGAGCACAGGGAAGCAGTTGATGGGTTCTGAGCTGCACATGACTGTGAACTTGTAGCTCTGGAGATGGAAGAGCAAAAGATGATACCTTGAGAAGTGAGAGCAGCACTGCCAACATTATTTAATATGTCGAAAAATATCCTCCCTTTTCTGGTGTGTTTATTTCTCTGTGCCTCATTTAAATACTGTTCTGAGAACTTTATTGATGTACAGGATGAAAGAAGAAAAAATATCCCTCACCTTGCCATCCAGGGATATTTTTATAGCTCCATTATGATGTGGAAGTCTTGTGATGTTTTTCTCAAGGGTTATTTCTGGGATTATGTTTTGAGTCCTCAAAGCAGCAATGAAATCCTCCATTTCTGAGCCTGAAATCAAGTCAAGAACAGAAATTCGAGAGGCCTTTTACTTTAAATATATGCAGTTGCATATAAACAAGTTCCTACTTGCAAAGCAGAGGACTGAAGAGAAAACACCTCCCAAAGCCATAAATACATAAAGGAATGTACAGACAGAGTAAGGCAAGGCTGGTGGGTCAACTGCAGTAAGATTCAGGTTGGGGCAGAAAGTGAGTCTCCATCACATGCTCTTCTTTACCTGTGTCATTAAGGATGAGAAGGTTTGAGGACTTATTGTGCATTTTCTCCTTAGTGGGAAGAAAATACGGACTAGCTGTGATTTCCCAGCTGCCAGACATGTGCCACAGTTGGAGGAATATTAAAATCATCAGCAGTGGAAGGATGAATGCTCCAAACAACAGCAATCTGGGTGGAAAAACAGACCGTGAGTCCAGGGGAACTACAATTAACTAATTCTGTGATTTATGGGGAAATTTAAAACCTAAGCAATTCAGAGCTCTACCAGTAAGCCCAGACTGCCCTTATTACCACAGCTTTTAAACATTTTCCACCTAATCCTCTGCTTCCAAACATCCCCACCAGTATCTGTTTCCCTGAGTCACTCCAGGGAATGACCAAATCCTTTGGGAAGCACAGAGCCAGCACAAGGGCTGCAGGGCAGGTGAGAGCTCCTGTACTTACATGGCCCTGAGGAACTTTCCATCATGCTTTAGTTTTAAGAGGCGAATTTTCATCACAGCACACACTTGCTGCCTCCAGAGCACCATCCCACTCCCTGGCAGGATCCCCTCTTTGGAAAACACTGGGAGGTTTTGGTCCATCTCCTCCAGGTCTCCATCTCCTGTGTGTTGGAAATGCCATTATCCACAAGGAGCTTCAAAGGACACATTTTAATTGCAAACAATCAACAGGGATCTTCTGTTCAGAACAGAGGAATGCTTTTACTGTTGTAAGTCAGAAAAGACACAAAGGTCAGAGAAAAGGGGCCATAATTTATCCAGAATATCATTTACATCAGTGAATTCAGACTGGCTGAACCTGGGCTTGTATGGCAACACATCCAATATCTTCACTGGCCCTGTGAAATGCCCTCCTTCCAGCTTTATCTCTCGCATCTCCTGGTCTGGGCACTGTAACCCTTCAAAGGTAAATGCCCTTCCAACCTCAGACATCAGTCTTCAATTCTTGTGCTTAAAAGCCTATAGTAAGTTAAGACTGAACCAAGATCTTCTACACTACAGGAAAGCGGCTACAGCTTGCCACTCCAGACCTACCAAAGTTCACATTAAAACATATGTATATATGAAAACTTAACCACACCACACTTGCAAATTGGAGTCAATGCTTTACCTTCTGCATCAATGGCTTCCTCACCCTCCAGCTTCAGGAAAACATCTTCCAGGGTTGTCCTGGTGACCTCATAATTAACAACCCCCTGCAAAAGGCTGCTCTCGAGGTGGCTGAAGAGATCTGCACGACAGGAACAACCAGGCTGAGCCCAGTGGCCAAGGCTAGTGCTGAGCAGAAGCTCAGCCTGGCACAATTGGTGTTACACATTCCAGCATTGACTGCATTAATCTCCACAGCTTAAAAAGCCATCACAAAATTACTGTGTTCTTTAGAGGTAAGCAGTGGGAAATTCAGAGTTTTTGATTAACATGGGCCATCCTGAAAAGAGAGGAGACTCAGTGGATTTTAGTTTGGAGATCAGTTGGTCGATTTTATTTTGTTCATCTGCATTATTAATATTAACTTGTGCACTGGAGCCTTTCTGTAACGCTGATGTTTATGCAGCTTCCTAATCCCACTCAGCATGGACCAGGGAATAGAGTTACCCCCTTCACAGCAACTCTGCTTTCTGCTATTCCCACCACTTGTCTTCCCTTTAAAACCGTGGCACAGCGACAGGTTTGCCTACCTGGGAAGCTCTCAGTGTTTTCCAGAGGCAGCACATAACACAGCTCATCCTTCTTCTTCCCTTTGAGCACGGCTTCAGGGATGTACTGTCTGACCAGGGCTGAGATAAGCTCTGGGTCACACAGGTCATTTATGTGCACCCTGTTTGTGTTAAAAACCCCATTGTTATAATGTTAAATGAGGAAAAAAAAGTGTGCTTAAAATCCAAAGCCAGCACTAATTCTTGAAGCCATTGGGAAAACTTCAAAACTGGGCTGCATTTCAGTGGGAATTTTCACAGCTGTCTGCAGGGCCCCTGGTTTTGCCATGCATGCAAGAAATAATTGAGGTTAAGAGTAATGATCCTGGCAAATACTGCTAAAGCAAGAACACAGAAATTAAAATCCAAAGGAAAACAGCTTATCATTAAAGCTGCTGTACATCACTCTGGCACTGCAGATCTCCTCACTCTGGTCCCCTTTCAGCTGCAAAGGAGGTTGCAAATTCATTTTAGATACATGCTCAGAGCTATCAGGATTGGGTTTCAAAGGAAAGCAGCTTGTTGTCCAAAGCAGGGTATTTTTGGCACCCTCAAAAAGTCTTTTAAAATGAATTGCTGAGATTCCTATTACTCTGTAGAGAAACTGTACAGAGACACAGACCCTACAGGAGAATAGGAGAAGCTTTTCTCAAAAAGAGTGATGACCAAAAGAAAAGGCTTTACCTTAAGTGGTAGCCAATTCCCCATTTCCTCTTCAAGTACAGAGATGAGCCAACGCTCTGTAATCTCCCATTAGAGAGGAAAGCTTTGCGATCTAAGGAAGTATGAAAACAAAGGATTTAGGGGGATTTACAAGAGTGCAGTAGACTGACCTCCTGCTGCTTCTGAACCCAACAGACACGTTAATAATAAACAGAGAGGAGTAAAACCAGACCAGTGCTGAAGGTCTTTCTTCTTCTTAAACCACTGCCTTTCTCCTAAGCCTCAGGGTTACCCTTTTAGTCCTGCATTCTCCTGGGCTCGTGGAGAGTTTCCCACAGACCACAATAAGGAAAGAGGAAAGATGTTAATTCAAACAATAGCACTGATGTCTCTGGGTGCTGCCAGCGACATATCCAGGTAACATGGAAGTGCTTTATCCTTAAAAGGAGCTTGAGCAAGGCCTTAGAGTGGCACATCAGTCCAGATTTAGCCTCTGCTCAGCCTGGGTTGGGTGACCACTATGAGACAAACCATGCCCAGTGAGCAAAGTTCGCATCGTGGTGGGACCCACAAGTGGGTTCTACAATGGAAAACCCTCCTTTGCAAGCCCCAAAATGTGCAAGTGTGGGCTCACCAGCGTGAGCATCAGCCTCCTCCATGGACTGGGTGGTGAAGAGCGTCACGTGCCCAGCCTGGCGTTCCTTCAGGAGGCTCCACACGTGGTGCCTCGAGCAGGGATCCAGCCCAGCCGTTGGCTCATCCAAAAGCAGCACCTGCAAAGGCCAACAAGACCAGAGCTCTGTGTCCAAGCCACGTTTCCATGGCTCAGTTCCATGCTGACATCACCTCGTTTCAGGCTTTTGATGATCTCACTCAAAGATTAAAATGCATTCTCAGATATCGGCCATTTTCATTGCTCTTCCTCCTGTTACAATATCACCACCCTTTTAATTACAAATGTGGTTCTCATTGAGCTGGATTCCTCCATCCTTCCAGTCAGTGAATGAATAGGTCAGTAGCTCTGCAATGCCAGTACAGCTGCCTCTGTGCCAAGCCAAAATGCAAAGCCATGTGCTAAAACAGTGCACATTGTATGTGTATAAATCAGACAGGTCCCTACCTGGGGATTCCCCAAAATTGCAATTCCAAGAGACAGTTTCCGTTTTTGTCCCCCACTCAGAGCATCAGCACAGACATTCTGCAGGTCGGTGAGGTCCAGCATCACGACAACTTTCTGCACCTTGGTAAAACACGAAGACAAGGGTCAGATTTCCAAATCATTGGTCACATTTTAATTCATGAATGGCTGCACACAGTGCAGGAGAGTATAACTTCACGATTTCAAACTCATCTAAATGGCTTTGCTCAGAGTTAAATACTGCAAATCCAGGTTCTAACTCATGGCACAAGGACAGAAAGAATTGAAAAACCACTTCACCCCTAAATTAGGGTTGTTCTCATTTCCACAGAACAAGATGTTGGTGATAATGTTTTATAAATAAAGCACAAACTGCCCAAGATGCCAAAAAAAAGAGAAGTCAGTGGCTGACAAGCACATACCAACCTCTTGCTCTACTTCCTTTGGTTCAATTGCCTTGATGTGGGCAAAAGTTTGCAGGTTTTCCTTCACTGTTAAGGCTTCAAAATGCAGATTAAGCTGGGGACAAACCCCAACCATTGCCTGAATTCCTTCCCTATCCAACACTTCCGAAACGTTGTAGTTGTATATCAGGGCAGAACCTGCACAGGGGGATGGAGGAAACAGATTTCATCCTTATATTTCCCAGCCGTAAGGAGAAAGCAGACTGGTTTGTGTTCATACCTTTGACATTAATTCCAGCACTATGGATGTTTCTCAGGTGATAAAATAAAAATTTTAAAAATTTTAAAAAGCAAAATATTTCTGTCGTCCAAAGTTTTAATACCCCTCAAAAATGTTTCAGGGCAGAACTCTCCCTTGAGAATAAAAACCTATTTTCTATAGGTGTTTTCCTTGGAAAACATCAGGCCATCCAGCTGGAGAAATAACCATCTGTGCATGCTCGCACACGTGAGCATATCCAAAAGGGATACATTATCCCTGGAGATCGTGTTGAAGGAGAAATTTGCACTGAAACAACTCAGCACGAGGGAAAACATGGGGGGTTTTGTTGCATATTTCCCTCTTCCACTTGGAAAAACCCATACAGCTTCTCATTTCAGCACTCAGGTCCGTGATCTTACCCGCTGAAGGCTTGGAAAAGCCACTGAGCACATTTAAAAGAGCAGTTTTCCCAGCTCCACTGTGACCAAGCAATGCAGTGATTTGGCCTTCATATATATTTAAGGAAACACCTGGAATACAAATAGAACATCAGGATGGACGTTTGTGGGAAGTGGGTTTGTACCTGTAGCTTGTTGTCACAAGTGACAGAAGGGTGACACTTTTTGGAGCCGAGAGGCAAAACCAGAGATCCAAAAGCACGAAAGTTAGGACTAAGCTTAGTAAGGACCTTGATGTCAAGTCTTAATTGAACTGAGGGAACAAATGTATTAACTTCAATATTTAAAGAACTTCGGCTTCAGTTTTCTAAGAGGTCCATAACCTTTTGTTTCAGTGTGGCTCCAGAGAGTGTCCATAGGAAGAGAAGAGCCCATAGCTTTTCCAGCATGGGAGATTTCAAGAGTTATTTTGAAGCAGCCAGGCTTTGCTACCTCACTTTCTTTTAAAAAATTAGTTTTGTCTTTCTGTGGGTTGTTTGGGTTGGTTTTTTTTTTTTTTTTTTTCCCCTTGATATAGACATTTGGGACCATATTGATATTTTTCATATTTTTCATTTTTTATATTGTCACTTGGAGTTCCTGTTAAGCAAAGGCATTTAACAAATCCTCCACAACTATGCTACGACTGTGTCAACTATTTGCATTGGCAAATGCTTGGAGAGCTCAGCTCAGGCAGAGAGAGCAGATTTGGCTACAGCCAGGGACCAAAAAACCCCAAGTTTTCTTCCCAAAATAGCTTACATTTTGAAAGGGAGGGGATTTTTAGAGTGGTTCATCCCTGAAAAAACCCACAGCTTTTAAGGAGACTTCTGGCTGCTGCAGAAAGTAATAAACAGTGATTTTCCTGGAGGGAACAGGCAGATAACAAACAACCTGGCAGAAATTTGCCAGTATTTTACCCCAGCAGAAATAACCATTGCACAATGTAATTTAACAGCACCAGAGGCAGAATTCAGGACAGCCAGTAAATTTCAAAACACTGTGAGTTCTTATCTAGTGGAAAACGGATAAGAGAATTACAAAATCTCTTCTTACCCTTTAAAGCTTTGATGCTCTTGCCCTTCTTCTTGTATATTTTTTTAATATTGTTTAGTCTAAAGGAAAGATAAGCAAGCCATTACTATAGAATCTCACAGTTTTTCCTCAAAATAACCTTTGAAACTTTTTGGAAGAATATTTCTCAAACTGGTCCTGTTCATTCTGAAGGAATCACTTGATGCAATTCATTTCTTATACCTTCAAAGCAGAATTAGCAACTGTGCTTTCCTAAAAGCTGTTTAAAAGGTTTCAGAGCCAAACTTGATGGACACTTGGTGAAAGAAGCAGGAGGCCCTTGGGAATGAGATAACATGTTATCTAATTGAAAGTGATGATCTAGCTATTATTTTAACATATTTATGTTTATTTTCTGGTAACAAGGAACAGGCAGCAGCAGCAAAAAGCCCAGCCAGCCCTGGCAGGGTGCACACAGCAGTTTTATTCAGCACGCTCCGTCAGCACTATGATTAAAGATCACAGAGTATGTTGGGTTGGAAGGGACCCATGAGGATCATCAGCTCCAACCCCCAGCCCTGCACAGGATGATGGTGAAGGGGAACAGAATCACTGCTGATGCCCTGCAGAGAGGAAAGTGCAGGGCAGCGAGTTGGTCACTGGTTTGGAGGATGCAACACATCCAAAAAATATTCAAATCCAGCTCTGGAGCAGAACAAGACACCGACCAAACCCTCCCTTTCACATGTTTGCCATTAACCTTATCCATATATAATAGATGTCTCCGCCTGACATTCACCTCTCTAGAGCCAAAGATTCCAGGTAGAGCTGTACTTTGCAGGAATCCTCACCTGATTGCTTCCTTCCCACCAAAGCCCGGCGGCATCGGCTCCACGTTGCTGCCCGGAACGGGGTCGTGGTTGCTCTCGCTGCCAACCGGCACCCCCAAGTCCCCACTGCTGGGCTTGATCCAGTATGACGGTCTCAGGAAGAAGGCAGGAGGACATGGCACCCCGTACTTGCCTAATTCACAGACGCAGAAGGTGAAATATCAGCCCCAAACTGGCCAGCCGTCACTTCCTCGACAGCTGCACAGTGCGCACTCTCAGCAGAGTAAAAGAACTGAGAAACTCTGCTGTTTAAAGTTGTCCACTCATCCATATCTGTAAACGCAGGTGTGGAATAATCACAGCAAAGACCCTCTTTGGTCCGAAAAAAATCAGGTCCACCCCTACGACTTCCTTCCAAGCCCAGAGGCTGGGGCTGCTGGAGCAGGATCCCGGGGTTTAACATTCCTTTTGAAGCCCTGTTTTGAGGCAGGGCCAAAGGAGGCAGTTACACACACCCAGACTCTGGGCAAACAGGAATCTTCCCGGCCATTCACTCCCTGGGAAATACAGTAAATCCCATATTCATGCCCTGATTTAAGGTGTCAAGGCTGCTAAGATGCCCTTCCACAACCTGACCAGTTTGCTACTAGGACACTTTTTTTGTTGCTCCATGTGGATCAGAGTTTCCTCTCATCCCACCACCCCTTCGGTAGCTCTGCCCCTGCCAGGGGAGAGACTTGTAGAAGAAAAAGCAAGGAACGTTGCATTTTTTCTCTCACATTTCCACTTACCAGGCAGAACCTTATCGAAGTAGATGGCCAGCAGGAAATACAAGATGCTGTCAAGGCTCAGTATGAGGTACAGGTTATAGAAAGGGTACAGCTCTGGGTTAAATGCTGGCTCATGTTTTTCTAATTTTACCATCTAAAGGGCGGGGAAAAAAAAAGGCACAAGTCAACTTCCTTCAGGCAGAATTACTACATGCAAGTTACTGCTGTGTCATCACAACCACTTTCACTGAAAACTCAAATCCGCTCACAATCATGATGGTGTTTCTAGGGAGGCAAAGGCTTTATTATGACCACAAGCACCAGAAATGCTTCAGTAAGCTGAATTCCAAACTGTGGAGAAGTCACCCCAGCAGGGTGGTGTTTGCTAAGGCAGCACTTCCAGAGATCACAGTTCTTGCAGACCGTGGTGCCCACCACGCACATCCCACTGCTGCAGGAATTAGTAGAGGTTTCAATTTATTGTGAATACTGAGCCAGTTGACTCTCCAACCATCCTTGTTATGAATTAGGATGGACTTCTTGGAGTCAAGTTTGCAAAGCATTTAGAGCAGAGGGGTGTGACTGGGTTGTTCTGACAATGAGAACTGAGGGTGGTGCTGCAGGGGGGGGGTGGCGGGTCCTGCAGCAGGATTGCCGTGGGCTGGAATTTCAGGGTGCACTGGTTTTATTGTGGACCTACCGTGGAGAGGCCAGATGTGAAGGCAAAAGGACTGCAGAGGTTTAAAATCCATCCTGAAGATGCTGGCAAAATGTCAAACAGCGTCAAAAAGCCCACTGACCCAAAGAAGATGTGAAGGAGAAATGCCACGAAACTGGTAATATTTGGCTGCTTTAACAAGGAGCTCATCATGAAAGTGAAGTGAATCTGCAGCAGAGAAAACCAGGATGGCAATGAAAAAACCAACATGAAAATAGGAGCAAAGTTAGAAACCCAGCTGAGTTTCAGTTGTCCCCTGCAGATGCACATGGCACTTCACAAGGTTTAGCAGACAGCTCTGAGAGTAAGGGCAGGCTTATAGGGACAGATAAATCACTCCCAGCCTGGTGTTAGCACCTCTCTTTACTCTGATTTCAAGTCAGAATCTCCCAAAATGTAACGGGAGTGATATATTAAAAATTATATTGATACATGTAAATTACATACAAAATTATACATTATCTATACATAAACTGTAACAATTATAACAATAAATTCTAGTAGTGAGAAGTTTTTGTTACTTTCTCGTATAGCACCCAGCCCCAGAGAACTCTGAAGTCTTTGACTTTCAGGTATTTTAGTTACGAAACAGGAAAAAAAGCCGCATCATTTAAGAAGGCAAAAGCAGACTTACACATGCCATGCCGTAAAAGAAATAGAAAAAATACAGTTCTAAAAAGCTCTGATGATCCAAAACGTCCATCAGTGTGATCAGTGCCAGCAGGCTGGCTGATATTGAGATGTACACGGTGTACAGCAAACTCCAGGACAGCCTGCAAGGGAAGGCACAGTTAACTTTGTCCCTAAACAAGGCACGCTCTGTAATTCAAATACTTCAGAATTCCAAATATCCATATATTTACAGCTTCTAAACTGGAAAGGTGCAAATATCACAGAATCAAAGGGACCACAGAGCATCATCTGGGGCCACCTTCCTGCTCCGGCAGGGTCATCTCGGAGCACATTGGCACAGGGTTGTGTCCAGATGGTTCTGGAATATCTCCAGTGAGGGAGACTCCACACCCTCCATGGACAGTCCGTTCTAGTGGGTGGTCACTGCACAGGAAAGAAGGTCTTCCTCACGTTCAGGTCTTGCCTCTCCCCAAGTCTCTGCGGATGCAACAGTGCCAGCACAGAGAGACAGAGATCTGCAGCCAGCATCTCTTATCTGCCTGCTTTTCCTAACGGTGTGAAATACTTGGATTTGGAAGCCTCTTTGGACAGGCCCTGTGTCCCTCCTGTGCTTCACCACTGGCAGTTTTCTCCAAAATCTGTTGTTTCTGCACTTTTTTTGTGCTCTCTGTGTGAACCCACCCATTTTCTGGAGGCAAACAACACCTCAGCCCCAAGAGCCTCACTAGATACCATCCAGCTACACGAGGAGTGCTCTTCCTGCCTTTTGGGGGGAGCAGAGCAGAGCTGAGCACAACAGACAGCAACAAAATCCTGGCTCAGAGCAACGTGCTTGGAAACAGAGGTTCTCCAGCAAATAGTCCTGGGATGGTTTGGGTTGGAAGGGACTCAAAGATCACCTAATTCCAACATGGGCAGGGACACCCTCCCAGGTTGCTCCAAGCCCCCATACACATTCTATAGACATTAGACAATATAACTCCTGTAATCAAATAAGTAAATTCTTACCAGAAGGCAATATCTTGCAAACCCATTGCTCTCATTAATACCTTGAGCTTCTTCTTCTCCCTTAGAACCTTCACTGATAAAAAGTGCATAAATGGGGAGTAGCACAGTGTAGCACAAATAATGAACCAAAGATAATCCACCCTAAACACAGGTTTCATCACGGGCGATTTCAGATGAATCCCAGTAATTGACTTCATTTCTTTCCAGACAGAATGGTTGGTTTTCATCTAAAGGAAAGAAATTAGGCGTTAATTTCAGTTCTGTAATGAAACAGCCAACACCAAAACAAACAGGTTTTTATAAGCATTGAAACTATTACTTTGCCAATAATAAGGTTATGTTTGTAAGTGGCAAATAATCAATATTTAGTATCTTTACATACTGCCTTGCAATAAACCACTGCCTTGAGCCATGAGAATGATCTGTCAATTCTTTGAACTTTTGAATCTCACCATGTATTTAAGAAATAAATGACCACAGAGTCATAGAATCCCAAACAGGTTTGGGTTGGAAGGGACCTGAAAGCCCATCTCATTCCAATCCCAATCCCATGCAACAGGCAGGGACACCTTCTCCTAGACCAGGTTGCTCCAAGCCCCGCCCAAGTGGGAAATCAGTATTTTCAGGGATGGGAAAATGAATGGTTTGGTGGGGAGGGGGGGAGGGTATGTGTGAGGTTTTTTCTGTTGTTTAGTTTTGTTTTTCAAAGTTTACAAATAACTCCACAAAGAACAGCAAACATGTTTGCCATCACGATCACTTACTTCTATGACTGCTGCATCAATGCTGGACTGCACTGAGAGGAAACCCCCGTACCAGTACAAAGGAACTTTGCAGTAATGGGCTGAAAAATCCCAGCAGGATTCTGGAGGGGAGAGAAATTTAAGGGAAAAAAAGGATTTTAGTCAATACATTTCCATATGTATGTGTATATAAATGCATAATGTGTGGGGTTGAAAATTACTTTTACCTATGTGTGTCAGGAAATCAAGATTTAGTTTTACTCAGCCTTTTACGTTTAATGTGGAGACAGGCTGGAAGGGCTGGGGCTGTTCGTTCTGGAGAAGAGAAGGTTGTGTGGAGACCTCTGAGCACCTTCCAGTGTCTGAAAGGGCTGCAAAGCAGCTGGAGAGGGACCTTTCATCAGGAACCGGAGTGACAGGACAAGGGGGAAGGGCTTTCCACTGCCAGAGGCTGGGTTAGATGGGATATGGGGAAGGAATCCTTCCCTGGGAGGGTGGGCAGGCCCTGGCACAGGGTGCCCAGAGAAGCTGTGGCTGCCCCAGCCCTGGGAGTGCCCAAGGCCAGGTTGGACGGGGCTTGGAGCAACCTGGGCCGGTGGGAGGTGTCCCTGCCCATGGCAGGGGGTGGGACGGGATGACCTTTGAGCTCCCTTCCAACCCAAACCATTCCATGATTCTATGATTGTGGATAACGTTTAGTTTTTCCTACAACTTTTTTCTCTGACACTTATTTCTCTTTACAAAAACAAACTCAAATTTTAATTAATGTCTTTCTGGAGTCATTTAGCCCATGCAGCCTCCATCCCTTTGGGGTGGCACAGCAGCACAAGATCCAACTAAATTGCCTTTAATGTAAAATCAAATTCTGTGGTTTCATTTGTTTTGTTACCAATGTTGTCAAAGACATCATTTGGAAACACAGCTCTGCTGTTAGGAAATCTGAGGCTGTAGGAGAAGTCATCCTTAAAAACAACACCAACAATGTCATCATCCAAATTTCCTTTTGCTTCCATTTTTTCCACATTTTCCATCTCCTCTATTATTACACCTGCCATTAGAATAAATAAATAATATTAGAACAGAAAAGAAAAAAAGAAGAGAGTAAAACCATCACAGCTAAAACTCTGATTAGTCAGGCAACAACATGAAAATGGGCATCACCACCATTCATACCCTCAAAAATCACCTTGGCCCACCCCCCTCCCCCACCAAGCGCTGGTCAGAGCCAGTTCAGACATCACAGATGGAACAAGGATTTAAGAGCAGCATTACCCCTCATTACTGAATCCGAAGCCACTTTGCCCATTATTCTCCTGGTGGTGTTTGTTCCGGGTGTGTACATGAGAGTCAGTCCTGTGTCATTCAGGGTTGGATCGTCCAACTGCCCCAGGAACTTGAAAGGGAATTCTTGCCTGGGGTAGTGCCAGATGAAGAATGCTGTTTCTCGGAGTGCAAAGAGGAGCACCACTGATGTCACCCATTCCTACAAGAAAGGAAGGACACGCGGAGGTGAGATGCAGCCCAAGGATGTGGTGGCATGGGACAGCACTTCCAGGACCCTCCTCATCCAGCTCTGCACAGTCCAGCTCCTGTGAGTGGCTTTTTCCTGTGCTTGAGGGAGAGCTGCTTCCCAGGTGTGGTGATTTTAAAACAGGAGGGATGATTCAAGTGAAAAACATGTTTTCTTAGTACCAGAGCCAACGAGGTCTGCTGATAATTTTACACCATCATCATGAATTGGACATTGTGTTCCTCTGTCCAGTGCAGGGTGGGATCAACAACCAAAAGCAACGAGCCAGCTTTGTCACAAGGCCATATTGTGCTGGGATATTCCAGTGTCAGAGGAAGAAGGGTCACTGCTGACATTTCCCAGGGAACAACATCACCAGCTGAGGCTTCTCATATCCACCCCCCCTAAAAACAATGCAACGTAAAAACACTTTGTAGTGCAGATCTGAATCTCCCTCTGGAAGAGCCAACACTTGCCTGAAAACTTTGTGCCTTCATCCTCCACACCAGAAGAATGTTTTTCCATAGGAGAGCACGGGTTTGCCGAAATATTTTTGAGACTTTCTTGAATATCCCCTGCATTTTTCCAGCTAAGATGAGAAAGAAAATGATATGATTTAGAATAAAACAGATCATCACTGGAAGTTAATATATTTATTTGGGTAAACACCACTTCAGAGGAAGCCAATAACATGCCAAAGGTTGAGAACTGGTCTCCATTTTACAGTTTGGGCAACCAAGGTGGAGTTCAAAGGAACTAGTCCAAGATCATGGAAGGGAACAGAGAGCTGGGTTGGACTCAGATGCCTCTTCCATGTTCACAGGTTCATCCTTCTTCAGCCTAAAGAGGCTTTGCAGTATGAGACAACTGTTCACTTCATAAATTTCACTGGAGAAAGTCAATTTATGTCTTGCCTTAGACATGTGGCTTGTTGGCAAATCACTGCTCTCCTGCTCCAGGTACTGTAGCCAGACCCCAAATCATCCCTGTTACACACATGGCCTCTTTCCACATCATCTCTGGGGGAAGGCAGCTGCCCCCAGACCACCAGAAACACTGGTGAGATCTAAGCGCAGCCTGAAAGAGATGCTGCCACTGTCTCCTTCAAACAGTCTGTTCTGTTTTCACCCACAGGCTGATGAACTTTGACTCTAGAGCAGGGCAGCGTTAAAACCTCTCTGTGTGCCTTTATATCCTCCTAAATACTCAGCAGGGAGTATTTATTGGGGGATATTTCTTTCAGCTCCGAGTCTAATCACACGTGGTCAAGCAGCAAGCACAGCAGCAAGTTCAGAGTGACAGGTTTCCCCCCTGCCCAGGAGGAGAGCAGGGGAGGGAACCTCCCAGCATGTTTTTGGGTTTTAATCCTTCCAAAAGGCTGAAACCCCAAATCAAAGCAACCTTAAATGCTCAGTGCTCTGTTCCCCTCGGACATCACTTCCTGATTTCACGACTTGGGCAGCTGGAGTTAATAAATTGGTTCTACTACTCTGTTCCCTTCCCTGCTTGCTTTTGGAAGAATTAAGTATTTGCCTGCTCCGGGGAGGGCGGATGGATCCAGAATCCCTGTTTGCCCTCTGTTATCATAGGGCTTATCTCCTGGTGCTCTCCTTTCTCTTGTGCTTCCCCACCACAGCCTGCAGTGAAGGTTAAAGGCAAATAGGAAGGGGTTTCTAGGAAATGTTACTTTTCTTTTTGCCCAGGGCTGAATTTCAGGCACAGTGAACTGAAAACAGCAGCCCAGCCCAGGATGTTTGGGCAGTAAACAAAGGTTTGTGGTGTTGGGTAACATGGAAAACATGATGGTCTTGTAAAAACTGCACTGAATCTCACTGAAGCACAACAAACACTTCATTTAAAAATGATGGAGCAAATCTAAAACTTTTCTGGAAAGTCCAGTGAAGTTCCTACCAGTTTTAATTTAATTTTTTTCCTGTGGAGCAAGAAGAAAATGCCTGTAAGGCAAATATGAAGCCAGGAATTCAAACAAGTGATGCTGTCTGGAAAAGCTGGATGAACATAATCAGGAAGACTTTAACTTTCAATTAGATACCTCATAAATATCAGATATTATCAACCTTTAATCAGATATCTAATTAACTCATTAGGCAATTATCAAAAAGGTAAAAAATACAAGCAAGCGAGAATCCTCTGCAAAATGTCACATTCAGAAGTCAAAATAAACCCATCAGAAATTTATCTGGAGGCAACAGTGTTTGAGGAGCTTTAAGCCTGTTAAGAGCATCACTCCCTGGAAGGGTTTGCCTCCTGAGGGCTCATTAAATACACCCAAACTCCCTGCTCTGCAGGACACCCTGCCCAGGGGTTGAAATAACTTCTGCTGGGTCCTGTGTGTAGCTCTGCTGTCCCAGAAAGGCACCGCTTGATTAACTTATCATCTCAGAGAATTCCTAGTTGGCACCTCCTCAGACTTCCCCCCTCCGTTAATAAAAAGTTACTGTGATCTAGTTGAAGGAGTCCCTTCTCATTGCACGGGGGTTGGACTAGATGTCCTTTAGAGGTCCCTTCCATCCAGCAATATTCTGAGTTGATGGTTCTAACTCCTAAAATCCAGCTGCTCTTCAGGAGCTCTATCAGGAGCCTCTCCATGCTGGGCTATCCAGGAAGCGATGAATGCTGCATCTCCCACTTCCCAGAGGAGCCACAGGTTTTCCAAGAGCCAGGGATTAATCTGTGTACGTGGGGAACGCAGAGGTGAATGTGCTCTCTCCACACCCTTCTACTTACCAGTTATTGCAGGTTTTTGTGTTTGCATCTGCCCCCCTGATAAACAGGAGGAAGATTTGCACTGGCTCTGCTCTTTAACGCACAAACTTTGAAACAGGTTATTTTCCTACTCTCAGTTTGAGAATAACGACTTCAAACCTGCCTTTCGTCAAAGCTCAACACTTAAGAGATTAGTGAAATTTAGGTTTTTGTGTTTTTAGATGCCTTTAGTGGTGACAGCAAGGCAGGAGGAGAGTGGAGGAAGTGATTATCATCTGGGAAGACCCAGGGATCAACCTGCAGCTCTTCACCTGCAGCCAAAGGACATCCCCAGTGACAATCAAAATCCACACACACACCTGGAAAAGCTGAGCATTTTCACTCCTTTGCCTCTTAAATATTTTGTTGTGAAGCCTAAAATTTGTCAGAGAACTGAGCTGGAAGGTGCAGCTCTTCTCTATTCAGTGTAACACAGGATTAAATAATCAGGAGAAAACTGATCACCAAACACAACCCCTGCATGAAAATGCCCCGAGGAGAACTTTTTTATTTCTAAATCAATTTTCCCTAAAAAAAAAAAAAAAGAGAGAGAGAGAAATACGAGACTCCTTACCTGACACTGTGTTTTCCATGGGGACTAGGTGTCTCCTTTAGCTCTGGGATGTCGGAGCTCCTGGTCCCTTTTCAGCCCCGGCGAGGGCTGAGCGCTGTAGCCCAGCCCGATGGCCATGCCCCTCTCCAGCCTGACGTCACCCCCGTTCCGGGGGTGCAAACGCTCCCAAAACTGGAGTGATGACGCAATCATGGAGCAACAGCTCCAACCAGCTGGCCCAGAGCCCGGGATGTTTGCACCACCACGGGCTGCCGGGCTTCGACACCACTCGCGCATCGCGGGCGGTCCCACAGCGCGTTTCCATCGGGCATCAGGGGCCCCGAGGCGGGGTGAATGGGAGATCCTGAGTGGTGCCAAAGCCACCCCATCCCTGCCCCAGCTTCTCCAGAGGGAGAACTCCGCTGCTTTCTCCCCCTCTTGCTCAAAGCCTGACTCAGCAAACGCTCCTTGCTTTGCTAAGGCGAATTCTGCGTTTCAGGACCAAGGGGATTTCAGTTCTTCTTTCTCATTTCCTCATTGGTTTTAGTAACTATTATTTTTTTTTTTTTTCGGTTTCCACTCCTTTTAATTGCTTTTCCAGCAGTTGCCACACAGCTGGAATCAGCATGGAACATGTTGGGCTTTTAAAAAACATCTTTCCAATGGATCTGCATTAAAAACAGGGAGGTGAGGAAATCAGAAAAGCCAGGAAATCCAAATGAGCTGGAAGGGTGCACGGCCACAGGATAACTCAACTGGTTAAATTAATTTCACTGTCCTGGAACTTCAACAGCTTGAGGACTGTGCACCTAATCTGCAGAGCTGACCCAAGCAAGAGCTGTCTGCTTGTTGCTTAACAAAAGGCTGTAGCTCTGCTGCAGCTGCTGATTTACTCATTTTCAAGGAATGAGCTCATTTAAGGAGAGGAGCAGAGTGTTTTCCAGCATCACATCCCATTGGGCAACGAGGGAGAAGCAGGGAAGGCTCCTCGTGACTGCAAAAAGTCCATCTGAGATGCACTTCACTGAAAAACAGCACGTTTCTGGCCATGCCCACAGGTGCTGGCAGCACCCAGCCCTGGCACGGGGAGCCCTGGCACGACTGCATGTTTTAGCTACAGGAAAGGCTTTGGAGCATCCCAACAAGCCCTGCTCCAAGCACTCCTCAGGGTTCCCCATCTAGAGCTGGCAGTGGCTCTGCTGCTGGACCCCAGTCCAAGGAAACCCCCAGGGCTTCACTGAAAAGCAGCAGGAGAACACCCAGAGTCTCAAAATACCAGTAGTTAAATCCCCAGGCAGATGCTCCACAGGATTTCAGGGAAAGGGACTCGGGATGATCCAGGAGGAGGAGAGGGGTTGGGAGTGGAGCCAGACCCTTCCAGGAGGACATGCTGAGCTGTGCATTGCAGGAAAAGGGCAGAGTGAGAGCTCCAGGAAACCCTTATCAAAGAGAAATTCTGCATGCTAAATCAGGGACTTTCTGAAGATCTCTTAAAGGCAGCATTATAAGGGAATGAATTAATTTTACAGCTTTTAAAAAAAAAACAAACCCAAAACATGGCACACTGCCCTTACACACCATTAAAGACAAGCCTGAAATTCTGGGAACTGCCACCACATTGAGATTAGATTTCTTTGGGTTTGTTTTCTTCCCCACCTTGAGGGGCTTGGGGACCACAAACCCCTTTCGGTTTGCTATACCCTTCACTGACCCACTGGGCTGGAGATGACCTTTTTTTCCAGAGGGGTTAATTTTCCAGGGGCTGGAGGTGATTCCTCCCTGCAGATGCAGGACATGCTGTGCCAGGAGCAGCTGCCGGGGGGTCACTTCTAGCCCGAAGTTGGGCTGAATTAATCCGGCTGCAAAACGCGATACATCCATGGGAGGTTGAATTCCGAGTGTTCCAATACTGAAAATTCCCCCCAATTCAGTTAAAAATGCACAGCCTGACCCTCCCAGCCATGCCAAGAGCTGGAGTCCCCCATCCTCTGTCTGAGCCCACTCACCTGAACTCCAAGAACAGCCAAACCTTTTGAAAACGAGCCCTTTGTTTCACGCACATGACAGAAACGCAAGCATTTAACAATCCAATCCATCTTTATTTTGGTAGTACTTTCTGCTGGGAAAGGCAAATCCTCACCTTTACAAGTACAGCCAAGTGGTAAAAGAAAGGCAAGTGTATAAAATGAACTGCATGTGGTTCAACATCAGGAGGAGCATCACAAACGTGGCACCTTCTGCTTCTGCTACCAAAGTTCTGGATGTTGGCTATGCAATAGACTTCACTCACTATACAGAGATACTTTTAAATAAGGACTTTTCTTGGTAATGTAAACAAAATCAGACACTTTAAATTCTCCATAGAAAAATACAACCTTGTAACAACACCACAAAGTAAACGCGTTTTCCAAGCTTTGGATGTATCAGCTACGATCTCACAACAACCCCGCAATGTAACTAAAACCATCACACTTGGGAATGGTGACCCAAACTGGGTGGATTTGCCCCCAGATCCAGCTGCCTGGGCTCCAGCTTATCTCAGAGCACCCACTGGGTGTGTTGTACGGCTGGGATTTGGCATAACAGCTGAACAAAGGGACTCAAAATCACAGGAATAAAGCTCTTGTGTTTCCAGGGGATTCTCTGGTTAATTTTGCATGTGTTTTTCCCTATGCTGGCAATTATAGACATTGTGTGACACTTAGAAACACTTCTGATACAAAGCACTATGATGGCAGTGATGTTTTGGGGTGGCATCTTACCCCACACCAAAGAGATCCCACCAAAATGCACAGCTGATTAAATGAGCCAAATTCTGCGTCCACGTAGCTGCATAAACACAGTGCCACCATCCCCTGGGTTCCTCCAGGATAAACAGCACCAAACTGAGCTCATCTGGCTGCTAAGCCACGTTTTCATTTGATCCATTTGAAAAGTCAGAAAACATGGAACTAGCTGAAACAGGATGTTGCCACCCAGACAGTACAGAACTATTTTACAGACTATTAACTCTGAGTTAAAGAATAAAATTAAAAGAAGACACCAAGGCTCACGGGTCACACTGTATTTCTAGAAGTTCACAAGACAAGAATGTGCTGTGCACTGACGGGCTGATGTGACACTTGGCTGGCACGCCACTTACAGAGAGAGACCAAAGTAAGAAATGTGGGGTTTGGGAGAAGACACACTGAACTTGTACATACCTACATGGGAAAGTACCATCAGACAAAACTCTGGGTCCCACCTTGGCTCCAACTAAAGGAAAATGCTCAGAGCAGCAGGGATGGGGCTGGGGGCAACGGGCTGGGGGCCCCAGGTGCTAAATAAACTAAATTTTCGTTTCTGACAGGGAAGGTTCACCCCTAGAAGGTTCCACTGGAGCTGCATTTTAGAGGGTGGTGCTTCAATGCCATCCTTTACCTTTGGTTCATTTCCAGGGTTCACTGAAACAGGCACAACCACGGGCTGTGGTTCCTTGGGGAAGCCAAGGGGTTTCTTCTGCAGGGCTTGGGCTCCTATTTTAACTACAAAACCAAAGCTGTACATTTATATGCAATGTACGGGTACAAAAGGGGAAGGGAAGGGGTACATGAAGAGTCCACATCTCCCTGTGGTAGAAGAAGAAGCCAAGGGATATAGGTTTGGCTCAAACCATTATCAGACATGTTACACACATTAGTGCCTGATAATTACAAACAGCTGGGACACAACTCCACCTTAACCCAGTTCTTTTGAGGTTTCACAAGAAAAACAAAAGTCTTCTAACTTTAACGTGAAGATACATAAATGATATGACTGATGAAGCCAATGTCTCGATATAAACACATCCCTGTATCTGATCATTGCAGAGCACAATGAACTGGGAGCAATCTGTAGCTTCACCTTACGAAACTAAAAAAAAGTGATGATAGCTTTGTGTAGAAAAAACAAAAAAAATAATCTATTTTCAACATGCGTCTGTCATCTCTTAGGCTGAAGGATCACATATTTTACTCTTCTTAGTGCCTCTGTGCAAACCGAAGGCACCGTTCCTATGGGTGAGGCTGCCAATTGGGACCATTCTCTTTTGGGTTTTGCAAAGGGGAGTGATAAACTGCCAGGCCAGGACAAAGCCAATGTGCCTGCTATCGCAACAAAGATGGATTAGGAAACAACAGTACTTGTACTTATGAATCCACTGGCAAGGAAAATGCAAACATCTCCAAAGGACTGAGCCCGAGAGCAGCTGGCAGGACACACATGGCTATAACCAAGGGAAGAATCGCACTGTTTTTAAGGAACACAAGGAGCACTCACATCTCTGCAAGCCCCAAGCTCACAGCTATGTCTTTGTACTGTCACCAAGCGAGGAGAGGGACACGTCCCCTCTGCCCACCCCGTCACCCCCAGCACGTGCAGGACAAACACCAGTGCCACCCACAACCCCCAGCTGCCAACCTGCAGGAGAAACAAATGCAAGGGCCAACAAGTGCCATGTTTTATCTGTAAATGAGCATTTTCACATTGGTCAGATGCCAAGCTGAGCTCGTGGTGGGATTCAGGACCCTCTTTGCAGTGCTGCAGTTACTTTGGAATTCAGGACCCTCTCTGCAGTGCTGCGGTTACTCTGGAGAGGTTTTTTTTTTGGAATTCAGGACTCTCTCTGCAGTGATACAAATTACTTCTGAGTGGTTTATCCCCCTCTCTTTTAAGCAGGCGCATCTTCAAAGCATAAGCAGGGATGGATCAGCTGGTGGAGGAGCAGGATGCTCCAGTGGCTGCTGGTTTTGCTCAGATGCAGGATTTCCTTTAAGACAGCCCAGGCTCTAGCACAGGAGAGCCAAGGGAGGGCAGGAGGGAGCTCCTGCACCAGCCACCAACACCAGAGGATGACCAGCTGTCGTGGCAGTGTCCTCTTGCCCAACACCAACCAGGGAACAGCGAGGGGAGGAGGAATTTCAGGTCAGCCAGAACAAGGGTGGGGACGCTCAGCACTCCCGTGGCGTTATTCCTAAGGCCAGGGCGGCGGGACACGCTCAGGGCTCCCAAATATGATTCTCCATGTCCTTCCCAGCTCTGATGTTTTCCAGGCACACACCCCAGTGTGTGTGGAGAGGATCACTGCTGGCACCAACAGGAGCTTCTGAGCAGATCTGGACATGAGGGGCTCAGAAAATGACTCGGTCCTCCTGTGTCCTCTCCCACCACAACGAGCTGTTTAGGGTGCCAAAGCCACTGTCCTCCTCCTCCTGCTCCTTAGCAAGCTCCACAAAAACCTGCAACACATGGAGAGGACATGGATACCCCGTGCTCCTTGTAGGAACATTCCTGGTCACAAACACAACTCACGAGCATTGAAAGTGTTGCTTCATCTCCAAGCAAGTTTTTAGTATTTAGGGTTTTCTCTCCTTGCTCAGGCCCTCCCAACTCATTTCTTCCTTTAGGAGAAGGATGAAAAGGAAGTTGCACCAAGCCCACTGAAGGACATTCATCATCAGCAACAATTAATTCAGAATAAGCAATAACAAGCCTCAGCACCACCCTTTCAGCCATGAACAGCAATGCCTGTTCTTGGAATAAATCAGAGCAGCTTTTCCATTGATGGCACAAATTTATTTTCCTCCAGTCACCACCGTTGGCATCTTAAAGGAGAAAATGGGAATAAAGAGGAGCAGTAGAACTGGCAATCCCAAATCACTCCAGAAAAGGGGAATTTAGTTTCCCAAAAACACCCAAACAAGCATCAGCAAAGTGGCCCCAGCGGCTTGAAAGCCAGACATGGGGAATGAGCTGCCTGCACAGGGCCCTCCATCACAGAATCATGGAATGGTTTGGGTTGGAAGGGAGCTTAAAGCTCATCTCATTCGAGGCCCCTGCCATGGGCAGGGACACCTCCCACCAGCCCAGGTTGCTCCAAGCCCCGTCCAACCTGCCCTTGGACACTCCCAGGGATGGGGCAGCCACAGCTTCTGTGGGCACCCTGTGCCAGGGCCTGCCCACCCTCCCAGGGGAGAACTTCTTCCCAATATCCCACCTAATCCTTCCCTCTCTCTGACACCTTCACTGGCAGGATTTACCTCCACAAACTATACTTTAACATACCTGTTCCAGTGTTGCCTGAGAAAAGCTGTAGTCCTCGATGTTAAAGGCGTGTTTTACTGTTTGAAAGAATTAAAAAGAGCAGATTCAGGGCTACTTTACTGTCTCACACAACTGGACTTTAAGCTGGTACAAGTGCTTGCTCTTGACTTCACAAGAAACAGAGTTGGGGACAACAGTAGTAAAAGAAAAATAAATGAAATAAATTCGGAACAGAAATGGAGCAGTGACACCACATGGCAAAAATGTCAGTTATGGGAGACCGAGGGATTTCTATATGTGACCTATGGCAAGTGCTTAATTACCTTCTTCCAGCTTGGAAAAAGAATGTGAAAGTGACTGTACATCTTCTTTAGGAATTTTATATGCCAAAATAGAAGCAAAACTGCAACAAAGAAATAGAACAAATTTAGCTTCAAGCAAAATTACTCTAAGTAAAAATACTAATATCCAATTGAATGGATTGAAACTCATTTTCTGAGGGTTACTCCAGGCATTCTGACTAGTCATGATCCTACAAGAGAGAAGGAATGATGCAGCTGGTTTTTCACCTCAGAGATGCAGGTTCAGGAGCATCAGTTGAGATCCTCCCCGCCCCGAGACTGTTCTAAGACTTACATGCTTTTCAACTTCAGAGACAAGCATTCCTCTTCTGCTTACTCAGGAGATTTGCTGTCTGAAAGTCCCAAACTTCTGAGGTTTTTTTCCTTTGAAACGAGCTCAGACAGAGGTCACAGGATCTCCTGGAACTCTGCACCACACAGCAGTTCCCGCAACCCACATTCCAGGACAAGGAGCTGCTGTGCCACGCGCAGCTGCGGCTGAAAAGGGAACTCTCCTCCCTGCAGATCCCCCACATTTGAGGAACACTCCTCATTTAATGCCTCTCCCCAGCAGTCACCAAGCCAGATCCTTGAGTTCATCTGGGGGAAATTCAAAGCTGCTGGTGGGAAACCAACCAGCCCACCCAGAAACCGAGATCCCCCAGAGGGGGCTGAGGATTTCGAGGTGAGGGCGGTGACTCGGTGCCTGTGATTTCACGCTGCTCCCAGGGCCCTGCCCGAGGGGGAAGCTGCCAGGCAACAGCTCTGCAGAAACAGAGTTTTGCTTCCCCCGTGCCGAACATCTGTGCACGGGCTGCCGGCCCTGCCCTGGCAGCCTGGGCTCTGCTGGCTCCCCAAACCCTTCCTCTTTTTCTGCTGTGTATTTACATTCCCTGCTCCGTGCCAAGTTGCTGCTGAGAAATCAGAGGCTTTTATTAACATCGTTTTCTGCGTATTTGTCAAACTTCACCTTTCCTGGCGGTTGGCGTTGGGGAAGATGTGCAAAATCTGGCTCTGCAGATACTCCACCTGCTGTACATCTGCTGTTTCTTTTAATTTCATTTCCAAGAAGTATCCTCTGCCAAACTTGCTCTTCAGGTGTTGGACAGTACCTATACATCTGCCAGTTGCAGAGGGAAAACACGAGTTGTACGTGTTATACTGCACTCAAGAACAGCTGAATTTCAAACAAACCCTTTCTGCAGTTTAGGATTAAATTTGATCCAAATTTAAGGTATAAAAAAAATTGTCTATCTGTATTTTGAAGGGATTATATTCAAGCTGATGGCTGTCCTGTCGCCCCTGCCCCAGGGGAGGCTCTGCTGGTACCTGAGCTGCCCAGACACCAGGATGGCCACACGGTCACACACAGCATCCGCCTCCTCCATGTAGTGGGTGGTCAGGATTGCTGCCCTCTCCTTGTTTTTAAAGGCTGCTCGAATGGCCCGCCTGCAAAACACAACCAAAAAACAAAAACCCCTGAACCAAACATTTGGCAGGTGACAGTAATTCCTGGGTTAGTAGGAAAAGAGGATTGTGCTGATCAAACACAAACACTCTGTTTATGGGCTGACACTCCTCCCACAGCAACAGTTAACACCTGAATTGGCCAAGGATGACTCGAATCTGTACTCCTTGCTCTACTTTAAGGATTTCTTTCAGCTTTCAAGCCTTTAATGCCCAAGCTATTCTGGGGAGAGGACACAGATGGACTGCACCTGGAACGGAGGTTGGGTTGATACTTCCCCTCTTGTGAGACCCCACCCAGATCACTGGTGGCGCTTCCAGCATAGGGGAATGTGGAGCTGCTGGAGATAGTCAGAGGGGGCCATGGAGATGCTCCAAGGGCTGGAGCCCCTCTGCTCTGGAGACAGGCTGGGAGAGCTGGGAGTGTTCACCTGGAGAAGAGAAGGCTCCAGGGAGACCTTCAAGCCCCTTTACAACACAAGCCACTCTCGGATTCCCTGTCTATGGCTCTCCCTAGTGTTAGCAGGGATAATGCACACACCAAACCAGGCACATTCCCAAGGAGAAAGGGTCCATCCTGTGGCCAGCCTGGCCCCGGGGCACTCACCACATGTGCTGCTTGGCTTTTGGATCCATCCCGGTGGACGGTTCATCCAGCAGTGTGACCCGGGGGTTTCCCAGCATACTGAGGGCAAAGCAGAGCTGGGAGAAGGCAGAGGGGCAGGGTGAGGCCAGGATGGTGCTGGGGACCCCCATACCCACACCTGGGGACCCCCAGCCCCCATACCTTGCGTTTCAGCCCCACACCCAACTTTTTTGTCGTCTTCTGCAGGTGGTCCTTTAAATCCAGAGCACTGGCGATGCTGTGGAGGGGAAAGACCAGGTGTGAACAGCTGGGAGGATGAAGGTTCAGCTCCCCCCTCATCACAGGGTGCAAACAGACCCATCTGAAGAGCTCAGTTACAAATATTTATATATAAAGTATAAAAAAAAGCAGAGCAAAAAGCAGAACTGGAGATGGGTGCTTCCCAACAAAACCACCCTGTATCTTGGAGGAGCCTGCGGTGACAGCTCCAAGTCCAACATTCCACATCCTTGCAGCCTCTGCAAAGGTCACTGGTAACGCTTCATAACTTGGAAAAAAATAAGAAGAATTAGAAATACCAATTGAATTCTGTGTGGCTGAATCTCAAACTCCTCACTTTAAAGTTCACACTCGTTGAATTTGCTGGAAAGATCCAATTCAGCGTCAATGAAAAAGATTGCATTAGGAAAGGGGGGGGGGAAACCACAAAAAAAGGCCCAAAACCCCAGCAATAAACCTGAAAAAAAAAAACCCAAGAAAAATCCAGCCAAACCTTAAGGATTTCTATAACAAACTACTCACCGTTTGATGACTTCCTTAACATCAGACTGACTCATCCCTTTGAGAGCACCATAAATTTCAAAGTGTTCCTGCAATGTGATATCTGGCCAGAGTGGGTTTGTTTGAGGACAGTACCCCACGAATTTCACTGAGTCATCCTCACTGCTCAGCCCCAGAGAAAAATCTCCCATCAGAACCTGCAAGGGAAACACACAGACTTTACCACAAAATGTAAACTTCCAAACTGTTTTTGTATAGTTTTCAGCAAAACGCACATGGGGATGCCTGCAATAGTAATAATAAAATGTAAATCAAGGTTAATTCTCTATAAAACTTGCAGCACTTACTTGCCCACTGGTTGGCTCAATCTCTCCAACGAGCATGTTAATTAACGTGCTTTTCCCAGCTCCATTGGGTCCCAACAAACCCAGTATTTCTCCTACGGAAAAGATCACACAAAGCATTGCCCAGGAGGTCAGACAAGCGGATCCAAGAGTTGGCTTGGCACATAAGACAGCTCAACAGTAAGTCACTGAACTCCAACCTTTTTTTACGCAGAGAGAAACATGTTTTGTTGCCACTTTCTTTATTTTTCTCCCCAGAAGAAATTCCTTCCTTTCATCAAACTCCTTGTGCAAGCTGCTGACCAGGATGGCTGGCATCTAGTAGGGAAGAGGGAGGTGGCTGCAGACCCCAGCAGCTCTGGGAAACCTCCAAACGTGGGGTGTGGGCAGTGCCTGGGGGGGCAGGACTTTACCTCCTCGCTTTTGGGGCTGCTCAGGATCTCCTTGACTCGCAGCCTCTCCGCCCTCACATCTTCATCCTCGTTCTCCTCGTGGGGGACATCTGGGAACTTCCAGGTTTTGGCTTTTGTTACGCATTTTCTAAAGGAGAAGAAAACAACGCTCAGCTGGGTTTGGCTCAGGGCTTTGGTGCTCAAAGCCGTTTGTGTTTGCCAAGCCCAGGGGGAAGATTCCTGCAGCTCATCTGAGGGCAGAAGGAGCTGTCAGGGACTGTCACCGTGTCACCTGGTGCCGAGAGACTTGTTGGGTTATGGCATCTCTGGCCATGCAGTGGGAAAGGCAGTGCCCCTGGTTTTATATAGGGAACACACAGAATTCCTGATTTTGCACTGATACAACGTAAAAAGGAAAAAAAAAAATCAACCTATTTCTGCACTTCAGTGACTGAATTTCAGATAACTAAAGCGAAGAGAACAAATTCTTCAGACACCTGGGACGGAATATAACAGAAGCTATTCTATTTCCCCCGTAGCTCTGCACTGCACGCTCCAGTTCCACCACCAGCAGCATCTTTAAAACCAGTTTCTTCGCACTATTACTTTAAAAAAAGAGCATTTAAGAGACATACCTGAAAAAGGGATCCTCTCTGACCGTCCTCCCTCCGTTCTTGAGCTCGAAGCACCTCAGCAGGAAGAGCCACACCACACACTGCAGATAGGGCTGAACCAGACAAACACCCCTCTGGTTACTGGAGCTCTGCCAACCCACCAGGGCTGGTGGTCCTAAAAGTGACCCTAGAGGTGACCCCACCAGTGTGATGAGGGACAAAAAGCTCTAGCTCTGCCCCACCACAGACGTGCTGGTGTTTCCAAGAATATTAAATATATCATTGAACGCTGCTCGGCGGGTCTGAGGACACACAACCTAAGCTTGCTTTAGATTTAAAGGCAATTATTTGGGGTTTTTGGAGAGATACGGGATTGTCCCTGCTCTGGAGTTCTTACTCCATCAGCATGGACTCCCATAATAATCAGAATTAATACTGGCAGTGTTAATCAGGCCACTGAGGCAGCAATGTTGAGCTTTACTGACTCCGCTCGTGCTGCAAGAGGCTGCAGGAGCTGCGGGCTCAGCCATGCCGAGCACTGAATCAGATCTTTATGAATAAAGACGTGACCAGAAGGGGCTCCCAGCAGGGGCCAGCAATTCCCAAGAGCCCCCCCTAAGGCAGACAATCAAAGTGCCCTGCTCACAGCCAGAACTGCCACCAGCAGCCTGTCCCACGGGTCGTAGTATCCCCCACTCTTCCGCTTGCCCTTCCAGGAGACCTGAAAATTCAGGAAAAACCACACTGAGGTAAAGGATCACCTACCAGAGGCTGGGTATTTTATCACCATCAGTCATTCAAGTTATGGTGCTCAAGCACTTTCTGAGCTCTGCAGACCCCGATTGCAGGAGTCTGACCCCAACAAAACTCCACCCAAAGCCCTGGGGCTGCCCCTGAGTTCGAGCCACCAACTCCCAATGAAGCCACGTCCCATCACAGGGTTTGGTCACTGAGAAACACACGGTTTTCCTTTGGATGTCACAGAATCATGGAATGGTTTGTGTTGGAAGGGACCTTGAAGATCATCCTGTTACAACCCCCTGCCATGGGCAGGGACACCTCCCACCAGCCCAGGTTGCTCCAGGTCCCATCCGACCTGGCCTTGGACACTTCCAGGGATGGGGCAGCCACAGCTTCTCTGGGCAACCTCCCTCACCACCCTCACAGGGCAGAATTTCTTTCTAACATCTGATCTAAACCTATTCTCTTTCAATTTAAAAACATTCCCCTTGTCCTGACACTACACACTCCTGTAAAAAGTCCCTCTCCACCTTTCTTGTAGGTTCCCTTAAGGTACTGGAAGGAAATTTCATGGAAAACTTCCTGCTCTCCTTATTTTAAAACTGAAACACTTTCCTTGACAGAAAAAGGGTGTTTTTTTCCCCAGCAACTGCTATTCTTCACCTGTTAAATGGCTACAGATGACACATTAAAGCCACCCACCCAATCCCAGCCACCTACAAGTGCCCTGAAGAAGACCCCCTGTGTCCCCTCACCTTTATAAAACAAATCAGACATCCAATAAGGGGATAAATAGGAATGAAGATGGAGAAGACGTAATGCAGGATGGTGGTTACCAGGTAATAGTCCAGAAAAAAGGCCACTTCAGTGACAACGGTGCAGAGCAAGGCTGTCTGTACAAAAGAAAGGGAAAAAAAGTCCACTTACATCCAGTTCAGACTCTCTGAGCATAAGGTATCTAATTGGAGGTACATTTTTTAAAGCTTTTATCATTTAGGATGTGACAGTAAGACAGAGACATCGGTAAATGTCTCACATTTCCTGTGCATTAAGGACAGACAGTTAAATAAAGTCACTGGGAAGCTGCTGTGGTTTTGGAGATCACCAGCCTTCCCAGTTCTGCCAACTCAAGGTCAAGTTACTCACCACTGAAAATATAAATGACCAAAATTCTTTTGTGTTCTGGACTTTCCTGAAGGTGAAGGAGACCACGTAAGTGAAGAGCACCACGGAGGGGACGTAACCAATCAGGCAAAAAATCTGCAAGGACAGGAAAGGCTTCTCAGGAAAGCGGCAGCAAGAACCCAGGGGTGAATTTTTTAGGTAAGTATCAACTGGAATTACTTCAGTGTCGCACATAACTCTGCATTCATTTTTGTCACTTCATTTGATGTGTTTTGCTGCCTCGGTATATTATTAAAGACACAAATGAAAGAGTGGGTGGAGAGGCAGAAACTTCCCTCGCTCAAAGCCTTGCCCATTTTTCTGTAACACTCCCATAAATGCTGACCCAAAGATTATGGCAAATATTAAGAATTCCACCTTAGTACTTTTGTAGGAATTAAAACAAGGGTAGAAGGCCAGCCCTGCAGCACACCAGGCACATCCCAAACCTGATTATCTCAGAGCTTCTTGGGGAAGCAGGAAAGAAAACCTGATTCCTCTCAATTACAGCCAATCTCACAGGAAAGCCCACTCTGAATATCAAAGACATGAAATCTTGTGGTGTCTTCAACTTAATCACATGCTGCAATTCGCTGCAGAGATGTCTGTGCTCAAAGTCACTGTGACCTTGTCATTAGCAGCACGTTGATGCAAACAGAGCAATTATCAGTCACAGCAAAGAGCACAAAGCAGGCTGAGAAAGCAGGAGGGAAAAAAACCAGGGGAGGATTTCCTTGGAAAATATTGGTATTTCAAAGCTTTATCTTACTTCATTTCTGAATGAAACTCTGAAACCTGAATACCTTTCCCCACAAGAAGTATTTTGCCTTGGATGCAGCCTTTGCACCAGTGGCTTTAACTGGGCGTTTTCCCTGTGAATCCACTGGAAAAATCCTGCTGAGCCACTTAAGCAAACCAAGCACTTGCAGAAGACGAGGTAACCACACTGCCACTTCCCCACCACACTCACCACAGCCAGGAACTTGCCCACGTAGAAGTAAACCCCGTAGTGGAAGGCGAAGAGGCTCCCAATCATGAGCACAAGGATGGAGAAGAACAGTGGGAGGTCCACCACAGCTTGGCCAGTCCAGTAAGCAGAGGGATAGAGCCCTGCAATCTTCAGCTGTGTGTAGGCCTTGATCTGCAACAGGAGAAGAAAACACAGTGTTAATTACATAGTAATTAAAATTAACACTGTGTTAATCTGTCCCTGTTGGTGCCAATTTTAGCTCTTCCCAAATCTGCTCCAGCCCAGGCAGCAACAGCAGTCCCATCCAGGCTGCCTCTCAGGGCGTTATTTTAAACCCCTGTCCAGGTTTTCCCCCCAAATCCCAAGATTTTTAACTTCTTGTGCATCTCTGGCTCAGCACCTGGGAGTTTTACCTTATGGTTTTCTGCGTTGTCCATGGCAAAATAGGGCGGCATTCCAGTGATGATGATCCCCAGTAACACAGCCTCGAAATAGATCTCCAGCCTGAAAATCGTGTCTGGGAGATTCTGCAACATAAGTCAAGGTTTCTTCAATGCCAGAATGCGCAGGACCAAAACAGCTCCTTAGGAATTGGCACACTGGAACTGTAAAGGCTAAAATATAAACTGTGTGTGTGTCGAGATCAGCTGAGCTGCAGCACGAAGAAAAATATCTATGGAAGTTCTGGGAGTATATTTACATGAGGAATAAATAATCACTAATGAGCTCCTAGAGCATTTATCTCCTGCAGCAGGTCCTCTCCTCTCCAAAGGCCACCAAAGCTCTGCACAGGAGGCAGCAGAGCCAGAACTGCAGGTAGTCTCTAACAGACCACAGCAAATTCGTAAGGTCATGGAATGGTTTGGGTTGGAAGGATTCCTGGAGATCACCTCCTTCCAGCCCCCTGCCATAGGCAGGGACACCTTCCACTAGACCAGCTTGCTCCAACCTTTAATTCCCAACACAACATGCTCTTTCCAAGCCCCTTTTCCCTCCACTTCCACAACCAGCAGAGCAAAATCCCAGCACCTTTCACATCCTCAAACTCTCAACCAGTCCTAACCAGCTTTCCCCTTGGTTTTGGGGGTGTTGCTGCACTCCCTCCCTCTCACTCCAAGGATGCCTTGCCACCCGCACTGTGTTTTTGGGGTGGTGCTGCTCACCTGAATGAAGGGGTTGCTCCAGATTTGGATGCTCTCAGTCACGTTTAGGCTGCGCAGCAGGAGATTGCTGACAATGTTCATCAGCACTGGCAGGGAATGCACCATGGTGCTGTTGAATACGACGGTGAAAACATAATTCTAGGAAGGAAAGGATGTGCTGTGTTAGTTCTTCTGCACAAAAGGCAATTCCCTGAGAGGGCTCTCCTTAATTAAACCTGAACACTGGGAAAAATCTTTGCATAATTGAGGCTGCTTTGCAGGAAGCTCTGGGCTGCTCAGAGTGGTTGTAACACACAGCCTAATTCAGGAAAACAGTCATGCTCACAGAGAACAAATCATTTGGAATAAATTCCCAGCATGTTTTATGGAACAGTGACACTATGACAAATGACACTCCAGACAGTTACAGTCTGAAAAACAAAACACACAAGGACCCACACTTGGATGTTCTTGTTAATGGATTTAAACACCAGACAGGCAAAAATTTACAGGAGCTGAGGGCTGCACTGGCACGCTGATGTGAGCAGTGCCAATGGATAAAATGAGAACAAGAGCCAGAGCTGCAGATTGCAAAGCAGTTCCTTTGCTGGGGATTAAATACAATCCCAAAGTTCCCATCTTCCCAACAGCCCTTCAGTGACCCTATGGAAACAAACATGTACAATCCAGGAAACTCATTTTTCGTTACACATGAGAGCACCCTGGAGCTGCACTTCTGTCAAATCGTGTAACTCAGTGGGTACTAGGAAGTAAAAAAAGAAGATAAAACATTCCTATGCCAGGTCTCCTGTGAAATAAAACATTTCTCTTGGCTTTTTGTGTCCTTGGGGGGAAGAAAGCGGGATGGAAGTTTGATTGGCCTGCTATAATTATGAAAGAATATTTATTTTGCTAATATTTCCATTCTGTTAATAGAAGTCCTCTTTGCAGACCTTTTGTATAAGCAATACTACGCAATATTATTTGATTCTATGACTCAGTATGTGCTTTTCAGGTAGGAGTGTCACAAACCAGCCCCTCCCAGCTGCTTGGGGGCTCTCTGGGGCACGACCCAGCCAGTCTGTCCATCTTACCTGTCTGGATTCCAGGGCAAACACGTTCAAAGCTGCACTGTGAGGGGCAGCTGAGACATAATCACTGTCATTGAACATCTCCAAGAGTATGTTCATGCTCCCAAGGGAGTGGACAATGCCATCGATATCCGATTCTGGTGAAGGCAGAGAAAACACAGAATCATTTAATTCAGAAAATACCTTTAATATCACCGAGTCCAAGCATTAATCCAGCACTGCCAAGCCCACCACCACATCCCTGAGTGCCACATCTCCGTGACGTTGAAATCCCTCCTCTCCACCAGCCTGGAGTATTTGACACAAAATTAGTGATGCATTTCCTCACTGATATGACCCTATGAAAGATCACTGCTTCCTCCCACTCGTGCCCACCAAGGACTCCTCTGCTATTCTGAACAACACAAATTATTTCAGTTTGGTTTCCCCCTCAACAGCCTCCAAAGAGCTCAGGAACATTTTTTTGTTACGTTCTCCAATTAGTTTGTGCAAGTGAAATGCAGCACTGAGGGAGCAGAGCTGCCAACAAGCACTCTCAGGATAGTCAAAGTTAAAGTTGGTCAGAGAATTAGCTAAAAAAAGTAGGAAACCCGCAACACTTTGGCATGGCATCCAGAGAAAATAAATTGTATTAAGCAAAAATTCCCAACAGCTTGAACAGATGCTCCTTTCTATTACCCGAGTTACTGCTGTGCACTTTTAAAACATCCTAAGCTGAAACAAAAAGCAACTTTCCAAAGTGTTTTATAGCAGGATTTTAATGTTGATGTATCTAAACACCTCTGCCTTCATATGGATCATCTTCTGACACAGCAAGAACAAAGCTATGGACATGGGAGGAGGAAGATCTCCAAGCCAAACCCTGTGGCACAAAGGATACTCACACTTTACCATCTCTTGTCAACTTGGAAACTCTTCACCTGGGTTGATTTCCAAGAAGAAGTTTGTCCCCAGCCCCAAAAGCAGCTACATTAAAGAGAAGTGGAAACAGGAGCTGCTCCCCTACCTGTGGAGTTCTGCAGCAGGAGCCGACTCCTGTACTTGTGATAGTTCTCTCCAGGCTTCAGCAAGTACAAATCTGGGGAAAGTTTGATAGCAGCTACAGAATTTTTGATGATGTGGTGTATGAAAAACAATAAAATCTGAACTACAAGAAAAATCAGAAAAAGCAACAACCTGAAAGAAATAAAAGTTTGGGGTTTATTAAAATTCATTGGAAGCCAGCCCAGTTTCTGTGCAAGTTATCAAAACATCTCCCTCACCCCCAAAAAAGCACATGTTCAACAGAAATGACACCTCCATATTTGTATTTACAATTACAAGTACGTGGAAAAAAAACTAATCAAACCCTGCCCTTTCTCTGGTGTCATTCAAACAGGTTTTAAGGTTTCTGGATCCCAATACTTACATAACTCTCACAGATTTGTTTTCCCTCTTCAGAGTAAGGAAATGCACTCTGGCTATGGTGGAAACCTGCTTCTTCCACAGGGCTGTGTTGCTCATGGCTGGTGCCTTTGCCTCTGACAGCATCAGCAGGCTCTGCTCCATGTCATCCAAGGATTTCGTGTCCATCTCATCCTGCACTTGCTGGGAATGGAACACGCTGTAATCTGAAAAAGGGGAGAGCAAAACTCTGCAGGTTTGATGCTCTGACTGAGCTACGGGTTTGAAACGGGACAGGTGGAGGAGCCAGGTGGCTCCTTCCCCTTCCTATTCCATCAGTCACCTCCCCTCATCCCATCCTATCCCACCTCATCCCATCCTATCCCACCTCATCCCATCCTATGCCACCCACTCAACCCCAAGGTCAATGGCACTGATCCACCCCAATCACATGCAGGGCAGATACTCAAGGCACATGACACAAATTATTGTCACTCAAAAGGTGCAGACTTGCCCCAGTTTCATGACCATTTTATACCATCAAAAAAAAAAAAAAAAAAAGAACTGATTGATTCTGGAGTAATATTAAGCTTATTCAACTTATCATTTGAATTGGAAGTTAATTTAAAGGAGTGGAAGTGAAACAAGTTGAGCTGTTTCAGCCTGAAGTGCAACTACTAACGTTGCTGTTCATGCAGAAAGCTGGAAATTAATTTTATACTGTGCATTTATAATTTCTTGAGAGCAAACCCCATTAGGAAAATAAGGGACATCTTAAAAACCAAGTCATAAAATGTGTGACTGTAAAGCGAAGGACTCAGATGTAAGTATGCTGGATGAAAAATTAATAGGGAAAAAGCTCTTCCCCTGGATCTTCCCAGAATCCCTCCCCAGCCCAATTCCCTGCTTTTTCCTGGTTTTCATGCTCAGTATTGGAACAGCCTGGAATGTGAAGAGGCCAAAGGAGCCCCACGTGGTGGACGCAGCGCTCTGTGAGCGGAGTTGTGATTCTCACCCCTTTCTGGCAGTGACAATTTCACACTCACCGAGATTAAATCAAATAGGAGGGAAAACAAGGGAACATTCACAGTCCACCCCACCTGCTTGGTCTATCTCTGCCTCAACTTCCAGCTTCAGGTAGACATCCTCCAGCGTGGTCATGGACACGCCGTAGGTGATGACGCCCAGGTGGGAATGGGTGTCCAGGTCAGAAAACAAGCCTAGGGACAGAAGTGACACAAGCTGCTCTGAAACTGCTCCCAGCACATCAGCCACATCCCTGAAGCCTTCTGCTGGGTGGGAAAAAGCAGTATCAGTGCTTAAATATGAAGACACAGGTCATGGCTTGAGGACCAAGGTTGGGAAAAGGTCATTTTAGCACTAAACTGTAGCTCTGCGGTCAGGAAACTTGGCAGGTTCTCCCGAGGCTGTGGTGTTAATGAAAATCACCTCAGCATCCCAAAGCTCCTGAGCTCAGAGATGCCTCTGGGCAGCTTCAGGAGCCCCTCATCTGGACAGAACATCCTGGACAGCAGGCAGAGCTTGAGGACCAAAACCAGGTTCAGAGCGAGAGCACTAATTAACAGTGAGGTGAAAAATGCTACTGGGCTCTCGTCAGTCCTATGAAACAAAGGCCTTAAAATGAGGAGCTTCAGAGCCAAGGTCAGGCTGAAGGGAGATGCAGATGTGTAAAATGGGGGGAGCAGCTGGATGCCTGATGCTGCTGCTCAGACCTCTGCAACTTCTTCTGCCCCACTGATCAAGGCACATTCCCGACCTTGGCTTCTCCTTGCAAGAGTTTGGGGGAATTGATCCCATCTTACATAAAAGTGCCTGTTTTCAAAAGTACATGCACTGGTTGCTAAAGGCAAAGCTAATAAATTATTAACTCAAATGCAGCAGGGAAAAAAACCACTTATGAAATACAGCTGCATATTCCCATCAGTATTGATTCTCCCTTTGCTTTCCACATGGCACAGAGGACACTGTGTTTATTCCATTTATTTCTGGGAGGTGAACAAGGAGCTTTGCACAGGACTGATCAGATAATTGCTGCCATCTAGTGAGATCCTCACTTCTGCTCCCTCTGAACCTCAAGGCAGTGACACAGACAGCATTACTGTTCAAGAGGTTATTTTACTCGCTTCACAGATTGCTTTTGTTTGTTATGATGCTCTTCACAGGTCAAACAAGGGTTATTGATTTTTGCAAGACTTGGGGCTTGCTGAATTCCTACTGGAGGCCAGCCTGGCCCATTAAAACCCTCTGCAATAAGATGCTGCTGCTGCTGCAGGACAAGGGGATGCTTGTGGGATGCCACCACAGAGGCATCTCTCCAGTGCCTGCTGTCAGGTACCTACACGCCTCTGATACCCTTGTGACACACCACAGACCCCCTGGAGGAGGCAACAAGGTCCTCACTCACCTGAGAAACACCTCACTGACTCACCACCAGCCACATAATAATATATATGAAAACAGACACATGCAGAATTGACCCTCTAACAAGAAGTGCAGGCTAATGGATTTCTCCTCTGCAGCTGTTCACCCCTGCAGCACAAAAACCCATCAATACCTGCAAATTTGTCCATGTCCTTGAGGGGCAGGGTGTACACGAGCTGCTCATCATTCTCCTGGATCAGGGTGGCTGCAGGGATGTGCTGCCTGATGAGCAAGGTTGTCGCTTCTGTGTTGCAATAGGCATCGATGTGCATGCTGGAAACAGCACCACAAAGTCAGGGTTCAGAGCCTGCCCTTCTCCAGACACTGCACCACAGCTGTCAGCCAGCAGAGCACCACTCACCAGACATTCACTTTTATCATTCAAGGCGATAAAAGGATCTTTTGGGAGGGCAGGGCGTGTTATCTTATAGATTCCAACAGAAAACAATAAAAAGAGATCCATGGAGTACCACAGAACAATTACCTCAAGCGGTAGCCAATTCCCCATTTGCTTTTGAGAAAGAGTGAAGATCCGAGGCATTTTAACATCCCCTGAGAAATCACAGCTTTACGATCTGGAAACAGAAGTCAAGAAGGTCCCTTTGAAGCAGAAAACTGACAATCTCCCCCCAAACTCAGCGACGTGTTCCAAACAAGCGTGTGTTTGGGGAAGCACCTCTGTGAGTGCCGTGGCCAGGCTGGTGCCAGGGGGGCAGCAGGGCTCACCTGCCAGGATGTCTGCCTCGTCCATGAAGTGGGTGCTGAACACGGTCACACGGTTGGCTTTCCTGGTCTTCAGGAGGTTCCAGACGATGTGGCGCGAACAGGGATCCATCCCGGCCGTGGGCTCGTCCAGCAGCAAAACCTGGGGGCAAAACCAGCAAGTGTTTCCCAAGCCACATGCACTGACCTCAGGAATCCCTACAGACCCAGGGTTTTTTTTCCCCTGAAGCCTGTTAGTTATTCCTCTAAAACATATAGGGAGCATCCTTGACTAAGCGAGGCAGCTGTTGCCATTATGCTTTGAATAAATCCATCTCCTGTTGTGACAAATGGAAAAATCCTCTAATAAGTTAATGCCACAGTCTGTTTTATTCTGGTTCCAATACAATTATGTACCAGAATTAGCAGTTTAGCTATGGATTCACGTTTTCTACCAAGGGGTGGTTAAATACACACACCTGCCTTTAAATCCCCCGGGAACTGTCACACACATCATTTTTAAATACAGGTCTCAAAGCAATCCCCATTCTCACAGGCCAGGAATTACAGAGCTGTAACACAAAAGAGCTCTCTGGCTCCATTCCTGCTCCAGGATGGCTTTGTAAGGAAAGTATCCAACAATTTGACTGTTGGGGGCTAAATGTTACCTGTCAGAAATTTTAGAAAACTTGTCACACTATTTATTTCCCAAAGGGATCAAATCCAGAGCTACTGCCATCATCTGAGCCATTAACAGCCTAAAGGTTCAGTCATTAAAGTGATTTTAGTTGTTTCAGCCATAAATGAATTAAAAAAAAAAAAAAAAAAGGAGCAACAGACACTGAAAGTAACAATTTCTGCATCTTACATATTACTATATGCATTAGTTGACTTTAACAAGAGACACCAACCCTTCAGTGTATCAGTGATGTGAAACTGGGAACAACTCCGTCACTCTCACCTTGGGGTTCCCAAGAACAGCAACTCCCACTGACAGCCTCCTCTTCTGCCCCCCACTTAATTTTTTAGCTTGATTGTCCCTGATGGGCTGCATCTCCAAATCCAGCAACACTTTCTGCACCTTGAAAACACAAGAAACACACCTACTGTTTAAAAATAAAAAACTGCATTTTTAAAACCAGATTACTAACAATTCCTAATTTATTCTATTCCTGAACTGCACAACCTGTGCACCTGAAGTTTAAAGGTGCCTATGCTTGAACCCAAATGCCAGGATTTAAAATGTTTCACTACGATTTTAATCTCCTAGAAAAAATTAACAGCTTATCTTCGCCGAAATACCTGTCTGTTCCTCTTTGTCTACGGTACCATAAAGTGACATTTCCCTGCAAACTTGTCTTAAGGAAATCCCTGGAAGGGTATTTTGATTTACTGGGTAAAAACGTACATATAAGAGAATATCTGTGCCGTGGTGACTTACCTCTTGTATCAAATCATTCTGAGGGATTCCCTTGATGGCAGCAAATATGGAGAGGTTCTCCTCCACAGTTAAAATATCAAAGTGTATGTCAGACTGAGGGCACACCCCCGTTATCTGCCGCACTTCCAGCATCTCGTCGATCTCAGACACTTTGTGCCCATAGACAGAGACAAACCCTAAAAGAGAATTACAGCAATCCAGGGGCAATAAGGAAGGTGGGTCTTTACAGTCAGACAGGAGGTGAATGTGGATATGAATGGAAGGTGAACTTTGGGAGAGCTTATAGCAGCCTTCCAGTGCCTCAAGGGGGCTTATGGGAAGGCTGGAGAGGGACTTTTTACAAGGGCATGTAGTGATAGGACAAGGGGAAAAGCCCTTCAGAGAAGGAGGGCAGGGCTAGGTAAGATATTAGGAGGAAATTCTTTATTGTAAGGGCAGTGAAGCACTGGCACAGGTTGCCCAGACAGGCCGTGGACTCCCCATCCCTGCAAGTGCTCAAAGCCAGGCTGGCCAGGGCTTGGAGCAATCTGGGCTAGTGCAAGGTGTCCCTGCCCATGGCAGGGGGTGGGATGGGCTGGGCTTTAAGCAAACCAAACCATTGTGTAATTCTACGATTCTATTTCAAAGCTAAGTGAACGCTGAAATACCCACAGAGGTCATCAGCTGTGGGTTCCAAAGCAGGGCACCCAAAGCCTCTGAGAACTCACCATCCGTGGGTGGGCACAGCCCGCAGAGGATGTTCATCAGCGTCGTCTTCCCGGTGCCGCTGTGCCCCAGCAGTGCCGTGATCTGCCCCTCGTAGATGTCAAAGGACAAATCTGGTCCCCAGGGCAGAGGAGGAGGAGATGTCAGGGATGTGCTCCAGGCACCTGGAGCCAGCTCCCAAGGCAGAGGTAAATTCAGATGCTAACATGTGGGGTATGCACTCACACTCTGCTGGGGGACACCTTACCTCCGTGGCCAGGCATGGGACAGGCCCTGCACCCACATTTAAAAGCCACACAGGGAAACAAGATGAAAATATCAGGGAGAAGGGGCAGGGAAGGTCATATCCCTACAGACACGGGCAGAGGAGGAATGACAGGGATGAACCAGTAGGCTTTCCTTAGTGATATAAGGGTTCACTTCTTGGGCACTGTTTTAACAAGATTACTGCCAAAGCTGTGAGAAAATACACACACAAACACATCTGGCATTCATGCTCCAAGGTCCCACCCCTCTCAAAGGAAAGAAACCAAAAAGCCTGAACTGAAACACAAAAGATCACTCAGCAATTCAGCTATTGCTCCTCTGCATCTGACAAGTAGCTAAAAAGCTAAAGTGTTCTTACTTCTGAGAGCGTCCACAGTTTCCCCCTTTTTCCTGAATGTTTTCTGAACACAGCTGATTCTGAAAGAAGACACGTCATTGTATAAACTGTTTTCAGGATCTTTATATGTCATTTTGAATGGTCAACACTTGGCAACAGTCACAACAAGACAACCAGGCTGAAGTGGTACCAGACACGTTCGAGACCCATGGAGGCAAGTCAAGAGACAGGACATCTCATCACAGAGCTCTGCCCATCTCCACCCTGGCATCAGAAAACTTTTTCTGGTCACTGTCTAAGGCATTTCCTATATTGACAAACGGTTATTTCAAATCTCTGTCTCTTTCACATGGTAGCCCAACACACCAAGGTTTCTTAAGGTGGAAAAAGGAACAGCTACTCCCCAGCAGTTGCACAATACAACAGAAGACTCCACAGATATGATATAGAAAAGAGGTGTTAGCAGAATAGACGGCAAAGATGTGATTACTGACAGCGCCTCATCAAAATTAAGTAAAAGAAAGCAGGTATCTTCCTCTCAAAGAAAGGTAAAAACCTTCCTTCCAGCTCTGCTGTTTTTCCAAATGAGAAAACCTTAAGGCACCCATCCTTCAGGATGGGTTTGGGAAGCCTGACTGCCTTGGAAATGAGGATGGGAGTGGGTTATGGGTGGAGGACAACTGGGTATGAAAGAAAACAAAAGCTGTACATGTAAAGATTACAAGATACTTGTGAATATTCTGAGAGCTGGTGGAGGGATGGTATGAAAAGAGTCCAGGCTGAATGGACTTAATGGAACAATGGCCATAACGTTCTCATGTGAACATCAGGATCAAAACTGGACCCTTGAACCTGTGGCAGATGCCCAAAGAGATACGGATGGTGTGGACAACACAAGACTTGTTCTGGTCACTCAGCTCAAATATTTGAGACTAGTGGAGCCAGCCAGGAGCAAAGATGCAGAGCTCCCCATCTCCCATCAGGCTGTGCCCCTGGAAAATGAGGGGAAACACGGGCTACAAGGAAGACACCGAAAATAACATCTGAGAAACATGAAAAAGCACGTGACAGTCCAGATGCAAGACAGCAGGTGACACAAAGCACAGCATGAAAGATGAGAGTGGGGACACCTATTTCTCAGTTTCCTTTTACCCTCTCATGAGTGCCAGCTGGGTAAAACCACTATGAAGGTCCCCTCTGGTCTATGGAGAACATCACAGCCTCCACACAAAACCCAGAACTCGCCTTTTTGTCCTAAAATGTGTTACCAGAAACTAAACCCTCCCAGCAGGGCAGATGTTCCAACATCTGCAACCGCTTACGCTGCTCAGCAAAACTGAGGGAATGGGAAACCAGGCGGGCTGGAGAGGACTCCAACCAAAGGAACAACCCACAAAGCCTCTCCCTAAAAGGCCAGTGATTTATCCTTGAAGAGCATCCACGGTGCTGCTGATGGGGACTCACTGGAAGGAGCCGTGCCGGGCGCTCCGCAATGCGTACCATATGCTGTTTGAATCCAACTAGTGCAGAACTGCGTGGGGATTTTCAAATTCCACATTACACAATTCCAGGAGACCTGCCCATGTGCATGCAGGGCAGGGCAGGGGCTGTACCTGATGGCTTCTTTCCCCTGGAATTCCGAAGGCACGGGCTCCACGATCTCGCTGAAGCTCAGGCTGCCGTTGATGCTGCTCTCGTACAACTCCTTGTAGTTCTTCCTGTGCTTGGACCAAAATGAGGGTTTCATGAAGAAAAACGGGGTGCGGCGCAGCCCGAACTCCCCTGAGAACACAGGGAAAGACAATTTGGGATCAGAGATTCCTCAGCTTTTGGGGTTTAGCTCTAAAAGCCATGAGAGAGGCCCATGAGCCAGCCCACACCTCTGTTCCACAGGGATTCCATCAGCCAAGCTTAAACCACCTGCATTTAAGCCACGGCTCCCCATCAACGCTGCTGGCAGGCTCCAGTTTTGCCAAGAATTTAAATACATGTGCATATCTCCTTCTATGCAAGAGAAATCCCCAGTGCTGAAAGAACAGTGACTTAAACACGGGGGATAGAAAGCCAGAGGGATCGGAGGTGAACGGAGACGAGGGGCTTAGCCAGGATTTAGTCACAAGATTAGCGACTTTATTCTGTGTTTCATGTTGAACTACTTCTGTCACAGGGAAAGGGCTGGAACAGGCAGAGGAGTCTTTGATTTTCAACCTCTAAGAGCAAATTTTAAAGGCTGAAGCATTCATTAACCCAATAAGGAAACTTCTCCTCTAGAAAGAGGGAAAAATTTGGCTTTTTAGGGCCAGCAATTCTCAACATGCCAAAATCCCTCTTCACACCTCACAGTTTTTAACAGACTATAAATTATTTCAGCTAAAAGTATTCTGAGTCACAGTGTAAAAATCTATCTGCAAACAGCATCACCTCCTTTCTCCCCTAGTGAATTGAAGTGAGAGATGCCCCCAGCCTGGGGGGCTCAGGACTGCAGGAATTGGTGATCCTTGCACAGTTCAGCTCTCAGGAACACACCTGGGATAACCTGGTCAAGGTAGACAGCTACAAGCAGGTAAAAGATGCTGTCCAGCACCAACAAAATAAGGGAGATACAGAGTGGGTAAGGACCATCATTGATATTGGAAAATCTTGCCCCATCCTCATAATCTTCCAGATGCATGACCTGCATGAACAGAGGGAGATGTTACACACCAGCACAGTGCAAAGCTGGGCAAAAGAAACAAAAACAATGAGAAAGTGACGGAGAGCACAGCAATGATCACAAAGAATAACTGCTCCCTGATATCAAATTCCCAGGAGAAGCTATTAAAATAGGCATTTCCCCCACCATCACCAGTTTGTTAAAAATAAACTAAATATTTAAGAGTATCTCCCTCAAGATCTATTTGAAAATGACCCAGGACAAAGGGATGCTGAGGAGCAGGTGGTTCTTTACCTGAGCGACACCGATCAAGAAGCTGCACTGACACAAAGGGCTGAGAATCCACACGAAAGACTTGGGAAAATCCTCCAGCAGGACAATGTTAAGGCCCACAAACCCAAAAGCCAGCGTGGCCAAGAACTCCACTATACCCACGTGCTTTGACTTTTTAAATAGGGGTGTCAGCATAAGGGCAAAGAAAACCTATGGGCAGAGCCAAAAAAACAGATAGGAAGGTAATGTATTGCATAACAACAACAATTACACAGGTGGAGAAAAACTAAGTTTGCCTCTGATAATCGTATTATTTTCTTGGTATGGTCACTACAGCCTTCACCCACACAGAATTACCATTTTGTGTGGAAAGGACCTTTCAGATCATCAGGTCTAACTGTTTCCCCAGCACTGCCAAGGCCACCACTAAAGCATGTCCTTAAGTGCCACATCTACCCAGCTTTTATACCCCTCCAGAACACCAGGAGGGACAGAATTCCCAGAGGTGCCAGAGCACAGATAGAGACTATGGAAGAAAAATTAGGAGCCACGGGGCTGAGTGTGTACCTTCACCCTGGTGCAAACAAATACCTACTCCTGCACAGGCTGCTGATAAACTCAGATAAGCAATCTGCTACGTAAATATATTTATAATGTATTACAGGATAATTCTCTGACCTTTAATTAGGGTTTTAGCATTACACTATACAGCAACAACAAATGTTTTGAAGAGGACATGGGCTTGAACTGCATTCTGTACAGTGTTTTCAGTTCAAAGACAGAGGACTACAAACCCAGATATTTCAGTAAGGAAAGGCATTTTCCATGTGACACTTGCACAACATCCTAAACTGGAGAAGAGCCAAGGAAGGGGACGGGACCAGGTCAGACATTGTCCCAAATGCTTTAGTAGAGAGAACAAGGTCAGGTGGGAAGGGAATAAAATCCACAGGGAATGGGATGGCTGAATTTAACAAGACCAGGAATACTTACTGAGGAGACTCCATACAAGAAAAACAGGAGAAAAATCACAAAGGCACTGCTCTGGGGAAAGAGGGAAGAGGCCGTGGCGATCACTGCCATGAGAATGGACATGACAAAAATCAGGCTCACGTAGAGCAGCACCCAGGAAAGCCTAGGAACAAAAAGGGGGCAAGAACAGAAACAGGCAATGAATCCCCAGCCTGAACCAGCCACACAAATTGCCAAAATCACCATTCTTTAATATTCCAGACAGCTGCACCAAAGGCCAAGCCTGCAACAAAACAAGGGCCCCCAAATAAAAGAGCTCTTGTAGAACACCCCTGGAATTGTTCTCAGCGCTAGAGCACACACAGATACCCACAGCAGCTAAAGACACACAATTAGATGATTCACAACTACTTTTTTTTTTTTAAACTTGCGTAATTAATTCCCTGCTATAACCAAAAGAAGGTAACAGAGTCGTAGGTTTCAATAATTCAAGAAATTCTATTTAAAATTTAATACCCTAGTCATTCCAGTCGCTGGGCAGGGTAATAAAATCCTTTCCTTTTGAAAAGCAGAGCTGTGACTCTGTGAGCAACTCTGACCTCAGGAAACAAGGGTGGCTTGTGCACAGGTAGTAAAAAATGACACATTTCCTCAGAAGCAAGAAAAGAACCTTTCCACCAACCCCGGGTGGCTGTTTCAGTGCAGTGGGGACAGATGTGAAAACACCGCAGGAAAGGGCAAAGCTAAACCTGCTTTTATCTCTTCAACTCTCAATGAATTCAAATTAGCACATCCTCCCATTTGGGGGAAAAATAAAACATTCTATTGCACAGGACGATTTCCACTGTGGTAAGGAAACAACTTAAAACCTGTTGCTTTCACTGCTCTGTCTTGTTAAAATTATAGAGTTGGATTCATTTAATTGTGTGTTGGGGAAACTGCTATTAAGCTCTGAGCAGAGACTGCAGGTTACCTGTTGAGCCTCTAGGAAAGGAGGTCCAGAGCCAAAGATACTTAACAAGAATAAAAAAAAACTTACATAAAAATCTCACACATCATCAGATTTAATCCCTCTAAGTCTGACATAGCTTTACATACATAAATGCAACAGTATTACTCTGACAGTCATATTTTCATGATACTGCAAATGTCTTTATGTTTGATTTTACAGAACATCTCACCTTTAGTTAAACTAACTTCAGTTAAAGACTGAAAACAATTTAAAAACTGGAAGATGGGATAGAAGAGCTTTCCTAGAAAACGTTATTTTTTAAATATTTGTTTCTGTATTTTCTATTTAAAAACCTGTTTATACCAAACACTCAACATACCAGAAGGCAGTGTCATGGAGTCCCAGGATTTTCAAGAATTCCTTCAACTTCCTCTCTTTTTCTGCCACAATATGAATTGCCAAATAATACCCAAATGGGGAGAAGGCAATCACCAGGTAAATTAAAATGATTGCACGAGGGAAATTGTCTATTTCCACCACGGCAGCCTCTCCCATAACCATTGCTCTCGTCAGTTCAAGCTGTTCCCAAACCGACTGATTCGTCCTCAGCTGAAAGGAAAAGAAGAGTTATTTTGGGATTGCTCCTGAGTTTTCAGCCCCATCCCAGCCAGCTCAGCTCCATCTCCATCCCTGCTGGCAGGGAATGATCTGAAGACCCCAAATCCCAATCCAAAACCAGGGAAACTGGAGAACATCCAAACAACTGGAGATGAAATTAGCAAATGTGAAATTTCTATCACTTGCAAAGACGAAATTTGCTCCCACCACGAGAGAGGGATGAGGGGAGGGAAACTGGGAAAAATTGCTGACCAATACAGACACCAAAATAAGGTGAATTCTGCAGCCCCTCTTGGTACAGCATCTGAAATGGCATTTTGGGGTGAGCACTGTGGAGCCTTTGTGTTCTGAGGACTGCTGTGATGGGTGCTCAGGCTCATTTGGATGCAGATGAAGACAAACAGCCCAGCAAGAACAATTCCCTACAAAACACAGCCGAACGCCCGGAAACAGTCTGCCTCCTCAGCAGGGTCCAGATAATTTCTGATACGGCATTGCCCACAATTAAGAGCCAGAGGCCTGAACTCCCCCGGGGTTGGGGTGTTATTTTCCAGCAGTACCTGTATAATGGCAGCATCAATACACGCTTGGAGCGCCGTGAACCCCGAGCTCCAGTAGGTCACTGACTCGCAGCCCTTGCGCAGCTTGGAGCAGCTGGCTGTGGAACAGAGCAGGGAATGCTGAGCTGGAAAGCCCCTTCCACCCCAGGCCACTCTGAGATCACCCAGTTCTGTGCTAAAATGCCAAAATCCAGAGTTACACCCCCACCCCCGTCCCCGACACGCAGCTCGAGGTCGTGCTGGAAACAACCTCCAGAACTCAACATATGCAACAGCAGCCCAACAAGAAAAAGAGGCAGTGATTCCCCAGGTGGTGCCCTTGCAGAGCACACGTGAGAACATTCCCATTTACCTCTGGATTCCATGTAAATGGAGGACATGGCGATGGAGTCGTGGAACCTCAGCTGGTAGGACATGGAATCCTTGAACACGACCCCCACGAAGTTGGAGGGTTTGAGAGCACTGGCCTCCTGCAGCTCCTCCTCACTTAAATACTCCTCAGTGATGATGCCTGGGAGATATTAAGAAATTATCATGTGGATTTGGGTATTGGCACAGCAGGGAGGAAAAAAATGTGCAATATTTTTAAAGCATCGTGTTAATCATTAATGATTTGAGTGTGGAGATATCTAAATACGTATGTGTACGACAGGAGGAGCAGGGAATGGCTTCAAACTGGCAGGGAATAGGTTTAGATTAGATTTTAGGAATAAATTCCTCCCTGTGAGGGTCATGAGGCCCTGGCACAGGTTGCCCCAGAGAAGCTGTCTAGATGCTCCATCCCTGCAAGTGCCCAAGGTCATGTTCCTCTGAAACACGAGGAACACAAAGAGGAGAATCAAAGATATCAAACTAAAAATACATCAGTGGGTTTGGAGAGAGAAAGTTCCTGCTACATGGGCGAGGTGTGCAGGCAGAGCACTGGAGGAAAAAGAGAAATAAACGAGAAAAATAGAGGAAAAAAGCTAAAGGAAAAAAACCAAACAAACAAATGGAGAAAACCCCAAAACAAATGGAAAAAAAACAAACTGTGAAAACTCCCAAACAAATGAGGAAAAAATAAACAAAACCGGGAAAAACAAACATGGAAAACCCAAATAAATGGAAAAACAACAAACGGAAAAACCCAAACAAATGTAAAAAAATAAAACAAATAGAAGGAAAAAACCCAAACAGGGGGGGAAAAAAACAAACGGGGGAGGGGGGGGGTGGGAAAAAAAGCAAACTAAACGGAAAATTGCTTTCAAGAGAAGAGGTGACAAAGTGTTAATGAGAATCAGCACTTCAAAAAAACTTCAAGAGGTTGTTTTGGTAGTGACACCAGGATGGAAAACACAGCCTGGCACAGCACCACCGCCTGAGTTTGCCCCAGGGTAGGTGTCTATCAGCCCTGGAGCTGCTCAGGGGCTTTTGGTACCCAAACCCTTCCCTGCAGCCACACAACCCTTTGGCTGCACGAGGAGAATGGGAACCACTTTGGGATGGCAGTGCCACAACATCTGCCAGCCAAGAAAAAACAACCAGAATACCAGAGAGAAAATAAATGGCTTTTTCCTCTTAGCAGCACCCTGAGCTCCCTCTTCAGACCCAGGTCACAGCGAGAGGTGTAATGGCAAAACCACAGCATTTAGGGGGCGAATACCGTCTTCAAAGTTATCAAAGGCCACTTTCTTCATGATCTCCCGTGTCATCGGGGTGGGCGGCGTGTACCCAATGACCAAGTTCACCAGCTGGGAGGGGTCCAGGGTGCCCAGGCTGGCGTCGGCCACCTCGTCGTACCTCCTGTGTGGGTGCATCATGCTCATCAGGATGAGCCAGAACAGGAAGAACAGCGGGAAAAGGACCTCCTGGCCAAGGCAGAAAGGACCATTTCAAAGAGCAGTCGCAGAAATAAATCCTTCCCCGCGTTTCTCTAACGCGAAGCTCAAAGGAGGGGACTGGGAAATTCCCTGAATGTTTTCAGTGCAACAGCAATTTGAATGCCAAATCCTTCCCTGGCGCTGAAGCAGGATTTTAATCGCCTGCATTAGTAACCTAAGGAGGCATTTTAAGGCCCAAAGGGATAATTCTACAAGCTTTAAACATCTGCAAATTCATGCTCTTTGGGAAGTAGCAGAACACAAGCTGTGAAACACTAAACGAGCCCAGCCAAGCACTGCACTGGCTCTTCTTCCCCTCAAAATTCAGCTTAAAGTATCATCATATCACCCACACCCAGGGCTGAAGTGGCAGAGAAGATAAAACTCTCCTGGGGAGGTCTCACCCTGCCATTCTGTGTAGTTACAGGTGTAAATGCTTCTAAAACTGCACTGAGATGGTAATACTGTAAGATTTTAAAATTAGTATTATTTATATTATAAATATGCAAATATTGATATATTTTAAATACTGATATGTTGGCTACTATAATTTATTTATATTGATTAATATTTTATATTTATATATAATTTTATATTCAAGGCTATTTTCCAGATACATTTTCAAGCAAAGGATCACAAAACACCTTCTGAACAAGCCTGTTTCAACCCAAAACTTCATGCAGACCAGAAAGCTTCATAAACATCCTAAGAAAATTGAGTGTTGCCTCCGATCTGGGAGCTCTTTGAGCACAGAGTAACTGTGGGAGCACCAGCAGCAGGAACCAAGCACTGTCCCCCTTACCTGGACACTGCTTTTCTTAGTCCTACACTTAATAAGACAGTTCTTGAACAGGAGAGCTCGGGTTTGTCTCCAAACTCCTGCTTCCCTTGGAGCAGTTGGTGCCATTTTTCCAGACTAGTTTTAGAAAAAACAAATAAATCAACATTAAATGACAATATAATTTAGAAGTCCAAAGCCAGGCAGTTGCAGCACTCAGCGTCTGCTATATTTGTATTTTCATAAAAAAATACTTCTTTTCAGTTTTTCATATTTCAAATGCCTTCTGATCTACGTGCTGGGTGTCTGTTACATGGAGAAACCGGTAATTCTCATTTGGAGTGAGAGAGTTGGGGGAATCCAGCTGGGAGTCCAGGCAGAAGAAGCCTCGGGATGCCCCCGAGCCAACCCTCCAGCCAGGGGCAAGACCAGCTCTAGGCAAGCTCACTAGACTTCACCTGATCCGGGCTTATTTTTCTCCACATAAATTACAAACCCAAGTATTTCTCTGGGAGCACAGTTCCAGCATCCATGGCAGGAGCTGAGGGCAGCCAGCCAGGGCGACGCATCCGAAAGCCAGAGCCAGCTCACCCCAGGCAAGCTGTTCAATTTACCGTGAGTAACCCCTTTCCCTCCTGGAGCACATCCAACACTGCTTATTTTCCTTTCCATTATATTTTAACCTTTTCATTAGCCCGGCTGCACAGCACAGGGCTGCCAAAGAGAACCTTTGGGAAAGGGCAAAATGATTAAATTCAATTAAAAACGCTTTCCCAGGAGACGCACCTGCTGGGGGACGGCGGGTTGGGAATGGGCAGGTTTCTCTCCCCACTTTTGCCACAGGTTTGGAGTTACGGGTCAATCCACATCTCCCTCTGCTTCCTCACCTGGGAAGGTGAAACATAACCATGAGACACAGCAGAGGTGCAAGGCCACCACCCTTCCAGTCCCACCCACACACCCCCCAGGGAACACCTGAGTCACTTCTCAGCACTTCAGCCAGAACACAGCACAGATTTTAGGAATTTCTCCCTATTCGAGGCTTTACAGCTCCCAACACTTACTCCAGAGCCAGGCTGATGCTCCTGGCGCTGTATACTCCAACCAGCTCCATGACACTCTTGGAAATTATATCACTTTCCTAGTTTTTTTAATGATCCCAATTAAATTTTAGTTGTTTTAACTAATCATAGGTTGCATGTTAGGCCTCAGATCACTTTCAGCCAGCATTTAGCAAAACGTTGTCACAAGCAACTTTTGTGAGCTTGGGAAAAGTACTGAAACCGTAAGTTTTGATAACCTTGATATGCTTCAGTGAACAAAGCCCGGGAGAGAGAAAATGTATTGTCGAAACTGGACATTAGGAACGTGGATTTATGACCTACAAGGACCTTTTGCAGAAACCAGAAGACGAAAGAACTAACAAAGAATTCAGTATATGTGCTGGAAAGTCCATACTGGGGAAAAAGATGCTAAAAAGACTGAAAGTGTGGCCTTAATTAGCATAGAAATTGAGAAATTAATAACCAAGAGAAGGTAGAATACTAACTAATGAAAGTGAATTATGTAATTAAGAACCAGTGAACATTCACTTCTTTGTCTGCTAAAAATGTGTAATTAGGTAAGAAAGTGATGTATTGGTGTCTGTGTGCAGGCAGCATTTTTGTTGGCCACATACACACCCAGCACTGAAAATAAAAGTAATGCCTTGCTTTCCAACACTAAAAAGTCAGTGTCAGAGGGTTCCATTTATCCTGATGATTTTGGAGGTATTTGGCAACAGCAGGACCTGGTTTCTCTGTTATCTGTTAGACACCACATGGCTCAAACTCCCTGCCCTGGCTGTATTTTAATATGGAAACCTATTTTTGGAGCACAGACAGCATTGCACTAACGGGACACAGGAGGCTGCTCAGATGTCAGCACTGCTGAGCCGGGAGAACTTCAAACACACACGCTCCTTACACACACAGCACTGAGAGCCTGTGTCTGAGTGTAGGAGGGAGGAGAGGAGGGGAAAGGGGCTAAAATCCATCGAATCCCCTGCTCCCAACTCCCCTGGCTGCGTCCTGGGGTCCTCCAGGGAGCAGTGACCCCCTGGCAGCACAAGGATCCACAGCTGCTCATCCCTGAAAGAGAAGCCTTGGGCAGGAATCCCACCTACAGCCTGGAGTGCTGCCCTTAAAGTCACACCAAATTCACTTCAAGCATGGATATAAAATTTAAACAAAAAACTATTTTGCTTAAGAAAGAAAAAAATCCAACCACAAAATGCTTCAGCACCAACCCTTGATAGCAACTGAGTCCTGCAGGAAAAATGCGTACGACTCCTTCGGATATTTTCGAGGAAAAAATGCTTCACACTGACAGCAGAGTGTTTTCAAAATAATCAAAAGCAGCAGTTATTGCTCACAGGTCAGAAAAAACACTGAGCTTCTCCCCTCTGCTCACAGCACCCCCTCCGAGTGCCTGGACTGCCACTGTTGGCTCTCACCAGCACAGTTCAAGAGCACTTGGAAGAGCAGAAGCTCCATGGAGGTCCTTGCTCGAAGCCACACGACGGTCTGACACAGCAACCCCTTCCCCCCAGCCACTCTTCTCTATTTTAATGAAATCCAAAATTTGGCCAAGATGATTTAATCAGATTCAATCACCAGTGCCAGTTACTGTTTTTCTAATTATTTTCTATCCACTTCTAAAAACCAAAATACTCCCACACATCTTCACTGGAACACTGCCATGCTTTAATTTACATCACCGAGGTTGAAGGAAGGGTCATTTTAAGAATGTTAATTAATTTTTCATACTACACCTGCCACCTCCATGTAAGCAACTGAAGCTATGTAATGATGAGGGACACTGAAAAAGCATCACTTGTATAGTGAACAATTTGGGGGGGGATAAAAACAACCCCAAATCCTCCCTGAAATTCCAGATGAGGAAAATGAACGTGTAGGCTGAGCAGAAAAAGCTGCCAAGGCATTCAGTTGAATAATTCTGGACAAAATGAAAACACCCTGAACCTGTGAAGTCCTCCTCCCCAGATTAGCCACTGGCTTATGATTTGCACTGGGAGGCGAAGCAGATGACACACAGCTGCTTGTGGGCATCTCCATCAAAGCAATCTCAAGGAAATTGCTGGGTTTGGGCTTTAATTCCACATCGGAGATGCCAGTGCTTCTTAAACAATGCTCAGCTGGTACTTGGGAAGACTGCCCTCCCTTCCCCAGACATCAGCCTGGCAACGGTCTTTAAAGGTCAGATGATGACTTAGTGCTGCACATCATGTTTGCCTTGTCTTTTCAGCTAAAAATAAAAAGAAAAGAAAACCAAACAAGGGGGGTGTGAGCCTCAGCTAATTGAGCTGCACCTCGAGTTAAAAACAACTTAACAGTGAACAACACCCGCAGAGCGGTCAGAAAACAAGTTTATTGATCTTGCTGCAAGAAGACAGCAGCCGAAATGATACTTAAACAGAACTCGGATGTGCTCTTTAGTGCTATTCAATTATTTAAATTGCGAATATAATAATACATGATAATAAAGCCAGACGCTTTGTTTGAGAATTCTTAAAAACGGGCTGAATTTTCTCCCTTATCTGACCCCCGAGGGGAAGTCCCGCCGTGCCGGGGGCTGCGCAGCCCCGGGGAGCGCCGCAACTGCAAATCGCTTCCCTCCAAACTCATCCCTGTTCGGCTGCGGGCACCAGGAATGACACGGGGCAGAGCCAGGCCGGGCTGTTCCAGCATAGCTCCCGGTCCCGCAGCATCCCCGACCATCCTCCCGCACCCCCGAGCATCCACCGGTACCCCCGAGCATCCTCCCGCATCCCCGCCGCGCCCCAGCTCGTCGCCCTCGGGGACCCCCGCAGGACTCCGGGGGCGGACATTCCTTCAGGTTTGTATTTCTCCCTTTTTTGCCCCCAGCACAAACCGCTTTAAACGTGGTTTTCTCACCATTTTCCGCGCAGCTCCGAGCTCTCAGCACTGACAGCCATCAACAGCCCACCCCGTACTCCGGAGTAATGACGCGCATTTCAGGTGCAGCCCAACTCCTCCTCTTCCTCTCCGCTCCTTCCCCTTCCCGTTCGACCCACCCCGGGAGGGGCCGGTCCCCCGGTGCTGCCACCGCCACCCCCCCGTCCCCGGTCCCGCCTCCCTCCGCAGCGGAGAGCGGCCGGCAAAGCCCCGGTACCCCCCGGTGCCCCCGGCACCCCCCGGGTATCCCCCCGGTATCCCCGGGTACCCCCCGGCATCCCCCGGTCCGCCCCGTTCCCCGCCCGAGGGGCCGGACCGCTGTCCCGGGGCGGAGCGGGATGGAGCGGGGCTGCCCACCCGGTGCCCCCGGTCCCCGCATCCCTGTGGCACCCGGGCAGGGCTGCCGTGCCCATCTGCAGTGCCGGAATACCTTCCTGGGGACCTTCCTCCCCTCCTGGGGACACCTCTGCTCCCGGGACCCCCTTTTTCTCCCCGGAACTTTCCTCCCGAGGAGCCCACCCTCCGGCTGACCACCCCTTCCGAGGATTCCCTCCTCCCAGGGACCCTCTTTTCCTGGTAGCCCCATCCTCCAGGTGATCTCACCTTCCGAGGACTCCATTCTCCCGGTGACCCGGTCCCTCCTGGGGACCCCCCTCCTCAGGATGCCCCCTTGTTTTGGGTGACTCCCACCTCCAAGGAATCCCCCGTACGAAGGATTCTCTCCTCCCGGGGACTCCATCCTCCAGGTAACCCACCCCAGGGACCCCTTCCTTCGGGTGACCACACCTTTCGAGGACCCCCGTTTCCCGGCGACCGCATCCTCCGGGTGACCCCCTCCTCCAAGGAAGACCCCTTTCCGAAGACTCTTGTGGAGGATTTCGAGGACCACCTTTCCCGAGGACCCCCCATCCCCCAGGGACACCCCCCACTCCGCCTCCCAGCACAACCTCGCTGAGGAACAGAAGAAAGGGGCTGGAAAAACATCCCAGGGGCTCAGGGATTTAAGGCTGTGTGGGAGCCACCTCATTCCATTAGTGCTCCCGGCTCCTGCCTGCATCCAGAAGATCGCCAGTGTTTTATTACATTACCCAAAATTAAAGTATTGGAAACGCTGCCCTGAACACAAACGCTGAGTTCGTGTCATTCACGGGTGGGTGCTGGTGCCCACGGAGTTATCCCCGCTCCGGCCAGTGTCCCTGTCACCCTGCGGACGGACCTGAGTCCCTGAGCAGCCTTTCGCCGCCTTTGGGATGTGATCAAACCCACGGAGATGTTAATCACGCTGTTCCCGTCGCCGGGAGCGCAGTCCGACGTGCTCGTTTTCCCAAATGCCTCCCCGCGAGCAGCTGCTGGGAAAGGCTGGGCTGAGCACGAAGCCCAGCGGTGCCTCCCGAGCATCCCGAGTTCTGCCGCAGAGACGCTGCATCCCGAGCTCAGGAAAACACCGCGCTGCTCCTGCTCCGCCAGGGACCCACCGCTCCGATCCCTGCGGAGGATGGAGGAGGGTTTGGAATTCCTTGCCCGGCGGTGTTTTGTGCCCCTTGCGGAGCTGCACGAGCATCACGGAGTGACGCGTAGATCTGTAGCCACAGGGTAGACTCCACATTTTTGCTGGAAAACGGAGACCAGGAGGCTGTGTCTTCATCCGGAAAGAGGGAAAGGGTCTCACAGCACAACTTTAAGTGAACAGCACTGTTTGCACAAGCAGGTACCACAGCCATGCAGAACCCTTTGCGTCCACACCTTCACCTACAGTAACATTTGGGAATATCCAGGATTCAAGCCCCGGTGTGGTCTCAGAGCCCTCACTAGGCACAAGCACCCTGTGCTGCAGTCCCAGAGCACACATTTCATGGAAACTCTTACTTTTCCCCATTGGTTTCCACCTTAACAAAGAGAACTAGATAAAAGCCTTCTAATTAAATAATGCCCTTCACTTTTGCCTTATGAATACTGAGTAAATACAATGACAGAACTAGAACTTCAATAAAAAAAAAAAACAACAAAAACTTCTTAGCTTCGTCCATCAAGCATTAAACAGAATAGAAGCTCATCTGAGGCTGAATTCTTCTGGTCACTTTGATGTTTGTTGTGGTCTGTTTATGCTTCAAAAGTTTTAACTGCTCATGTTCATGTTTTGGTTCTTCCCTGTCTAGTGGAAAGTGTCCCTGCCCATTGCAGGGAGTGGGAACAGGATGGTCTCAAATGTCCCTTCCAACCCAAACCATTCCATGATTTTACATTCTACCTGCAAAGTTTGCAGCTCCCTGGAGTTTAGGGTATTTTAGCCCAACAACTCCTCCTTAAGAGGTTCACAGCTTTACTTGCCTCAAGCTCTGTCCTTCCAGGGAAGAGCTCAGAGCTCGGACTCTGCAGCAATAACCCCCCAGCTCAGCTCATGGCCAGGAAATGTGAAGGGTCCCCACAGAGCAGGGGAGGGGGGTTCACATGTGGGTGCTCCAAAACATCAGGCTGTGTCATATGGGAGGATAACACCCCCTAAAAATGTATTCTACTGTCAGATGGGTGTATTTTACTGTCGCTGGTGGCCCTGGGTGCTACTGCAGCCAGAAAACCACCAAACACACGTGACAGCATCAGCACCTGAGAGTCAAACCCAAACCTCCAGAGAGCAATTATCACCTAAAGCACTGAGATGCTTTTCATCTTCAAAGCACGTTAAAACCACCACCTAATTCATTTATACAACAACCCTGTATACTCAGGTGCCTCAAACACAATCTCCATTTCTAGAAACAAAAAGCCGAGGGTGATGTAATTTGTTCCAGACCAGAAGGAATCTGCACTGAGATGGGAATGGATGCTGTGTTTGCAAGCAGTGGGCACCACAAGCCTGTCCAGATTACACTTCTGAGCAAAGATTTATCATAGACTCATGGAATTATTTGAGTTGGAAAGGACCTTAAAGATCATCTTGTTCCATTCCTCATCACTTTGGTCTCATGGACTCTGAATCACATTGGGAGCAGCTCCAAAGCCACAGCAGCACATGCAGAATGGCACTTCCTCCCTGCCAGGCTGTGCCATTTCTTCCACTTTCTGTTTAAAGGATCTCCTTAACAGGGGTATTTCATTGAAAAGGAAAGTTGTGCACAGGTGCTCACCTAAGGAATTCAGTAAACAGGATATTATGGAAGCACAGTTCAATGCACTGCAGTGGTAATGCATTAATTCATCCAGAAAGGAAACATGACTGACTGAATTTCCTTTCTTTCCTTTCTTCCATTTCATTCTTTGTTTGACTCAGCCTTTCAAAAGTAAAGAGAAAAAAAAAAGTAAGCATTAAAATCACGAAGGATGATTTCCAAATTCTTTGGTAGCATCCCTGTGCATCCTGAGCAAAACCTGCTGCACTGGATGTGGAGCAGAGCAGAAGGAGATGCCTCCATCATTTCTTGCAAGTAAATATGGGAGGTGCTGTCCATCCTTTGTTGTGCTGTGCAGATTGGGGAGAACAAGCTCAGTATCAGGACAACAAATACATGGCCAGAGATGGAACGTTGTGCTTGAATTTCAGTTTGGTGGATGTGGCCCTTCTGTCCCCTCTGGCTTTTCTGTCACAGCTCGGAAGAGTGTGGCTGCTCTTCCCACTCTGCAGAGAGCTTTCAGGAAGCCCAGGAACGCTGTAATGATTTTGTGCACTGATGCAGGAACTTCAGGTAAAGCAGCTGCTCTTTCTCAGTTTCTTTTTTTATCAAAGCTTTGCAGAGCCCTTGGGGAACCAGAAGCCCATCACATAAATCGCTCAGATTCAAGTACGTATAAAACCAAATTGCTTTACATTTTTCTCTGGACTTACCATCTGCTTTTTAACCAACTTGAATCTCACTTCTGCCCATCTCTTGCTACTGCTAAGATCTATTTCTCTCATGCAAGCAGCAGGCCAAGGAGATACACTGCTTATTTACTGGAAACCATGTGCTCACATCAATAAACCTGTGGCAAAGCACAAGGATGATGCATTTGCATCATCTAACGCTACAACCCAGATTCCCTGTCAGGGAAGCCCTGTAGCAGTAATTCAGAGCACCTGATTTAGAGATCTGTCTTTTCTGGGAGCCAGAAAGAGACTAAAATGAACTGTGCAAACCCCAACTTCCTTCAGCATTCATTTACTGCTCCAAGTCTGCAGCTGCACCCAGATGAGAAGGGTGTTTGGCCACTGCCAAAGCCACCAGCTCCTGGACAGCAAAAACATCCTGATATTCAAACCCGGGGCATGATGATCATGTATGTACAGGCCAACACCAAGAGCAATTTATAAAGAAAATGGGTTTAAAACCAGCTGGGAAAGGCAGCCTTTTTCCACCTTTATAAAAGGTTACCCAAAACTCCAGTTCTTCAGGAGTCAGATCTGCTCACACCATGCAAGACACAGATTTTACTCCGTGCCCTTATCCGCCTTCTGGAACAACATTCCAATTTGGCTCAAAATAAAATTTCATAAAAGAAATTTCAGTCTTGGCCTAAGACTTGGCACAGGGAGTTTCAGCCCAAAATAGACTTTTACGGGAAGTTAGACCTCTGGAAAAAAACAAGCTTTAAACTGAAGAATCAACAGACTCTCAACAACAGCCTTGCCAGCAGTATAACATACAATATATACATTGTATGTAATGCACATAGAATACTGTAATTACAGCCATATGGGGACAAACATATATTCCTTCTGGCCATGAATAATACCTTATGTTTGTAGGAAAAAAAAAAAAGAACCAAATTGCCTATTTTAAATCAGCAGAGTTTGGAGGGGGGAAACATGTCCAATCACTGATGGGGACATGACAGAAAACAGGTATTTTTATCAGAACTGCCACCCTCTGGTCCAGTGGCCACTTGCCCACCTCCAGTTGTGTTCCCTTCCCAGTGATTTTTCTGGATGGATTATAAAATACGATTTCCCTCTTTAAAAAAGCGCCACACTGGCTGAGTCTGTACTACAACATACTCCAGATTTACATGTCAGCTAAAGAAAATTATGTTTCCTGCTGCCATCCCAATACAAATATCCCTTCAGACAGAGGCGCTACCTGTCCCTACTTAGCACTGCTGTTCTCAGAGCCTTGCTTTTGTTGCTTCTCAGCCTCATTCCACCATATTTTAGAATATTTTCACGTGGATTCCTCCTCCTTCCTCTCCCTGGCTGCTGGTGAAGGCTCAGCTTCTATCCCTAAATATCCAGGTGTCTCCTTGCCTTGCGTGCTCCGTACTGGGAGTTCCCTGCTGTTTACTGAGCGTGATTTCAAGATGCCCTGACTTCAGAGTAACCTTGATGGAGTAATTTGAAAATGCCTCAGAGCAGCAGATGTGGTGCTTCACTCAGCCTTGTGAAAGGGCCGGGATATGGGTGACTGGGCAGAATTTAGGCAACTCTGAATTTTCTGTATTGCTCCTGGCTTTGAGATGAAATCACTGGGCATTCAATCAATGCCCGGTGAGTGACCTGCAAATCTTAAAACCATGGGGACTAAAGGTGATGGATCTGAGTCTAAAAGATGTTGAAGGATCCAGCTGCCCCTGGCAGAGCTGGGCAGTCACAGGGCCGTGAACAGGGACCCTGTGGCACTCCATCAGGCTCGGGATGTGACCCAGAGCCAGCCCTGCAAATCCATCAGACACAAAAGGGCTGGGACTGAAGGCTGGCTAAGTGCTCCCAGGGTGCCTGAAGGATGCATCTGGGTCCATTACTGCACCAAAAGGAACACATTCTATTGTACAGACAGAGTGATGCAGGGAGTGCAGAGAGGAGGAAATGCAAACAGGAAGAAAACCCAGCAATATTTGCAGTGTTAAAACCCATGCCAGAAGCCAAGGAAAAAGCAACCAGAACTCTCAGATGTGCCAACCCCAACATATGACAGAGGGATGGGACTTTCCATGGGAATTTTCTGCATGGACACACACGGACACACACACACACACATATATATATATTATGACCACGTAATTTTTATCTGGCAAAATTTCAGGCTTTTATCAAGAGGCAAATCATCCCCAAGAGCAGGACTGCAAAGCTTGCAAGGAGGGACAAGCAACATAAGACAGGCCATATAAAAATCCCTTTTCTCCCAGCCCCCAAATCAATGATCTCCAGAGGTATGAGGCTGCTTTAGTTCACCTGTGCATTAAATTGACCAACATCCCACCCTGTTTATCGACATCCCACTCTGTTTACCAACATCCCAGCCTATTTGCCAACATCCCACCCTATTTGCCAACATCCCATCCTATTTGCCAACATCCCACCCTGTGCAGCACAGTTTGTGTAACTTCTGAGAACTGCAATGTCCTCCTGGGCTCGAATCCACCTACTCGGGATCTGAGGTGGAAGAATGTGCTGGGAGCTACGGGCTGCAAGAGGAGAGGCTGGAGGAGGAGACCGAGGAAATTCAGACGAAAGGTAAGATGTGACTGAACTCTCAGGGACTGTGTTTGGCTTTAAATGCCTGCAGCCAGCAAATCCCCGTAACCCGGGGAACAAAGGAATGCAGGATATCACCCATTCAGACCCTGAGGAGCAGATGGTCTCTGCTCCCATGAGCGGCTCCTGCTCAGGACAGCTTATTGTTCCTTACCTCGTCTCTCTCCCAGCCGCATTCTCCTCCCCAGCATCTGCACCCACTGTTTACTTTGGCTTTTCTTCAAGCTCGTTCCCCAGACATCCTTCTGGAGCATCCCTTTTCCCAGCTGGTCCCTCTTGTATTGGAGAACTTCCTGCAGTTTATTCACCTTTTGTAGCAGCGTCCTGCCTTGTCTGCTGCCCCACAGCAGGCAGAGCCTTCAGTGTGCTTATCCCTACTATTTTTAATTTTCAGCTTCAGTGTGAGGCCTCTGCACCTCGGGAGCATTAGGGAATGGCTGTCCAAACGGTCTGTGGGGATTGACCACTACCTCAGCTGAAAAACAACGGGAAATTTCATGAGATGCTGCCCAGGGGGTGGGATCACACTTGGAAATGTCACTGTCTTGCCTGTTGTTTCTAAAAGCCATCCTTACACTCTCTCACAGGACACAGCAAGCCAAACCCTCACTACACTTGTCCCTTCCTTCCCCACAGCTCCCATTCCCATGAAGGGAGGTGATGGCTAGAAGCAGCATAATCCAACAGAAACACAAACCAGAATTGAAGAAGCCTGAAGTAGCCACTGGGTCCTTCTGCAGAGGTCCTGCTGGAGCCTGTCCCACCTCCTGCTCCATGGAAGTTGGCTCACCAAGTTCATCTACTTGATTCCTTCATTTATAAAGCATATTGGTTTTGGAAGATCCCACTTCCCAGGCACTGGGATCTCTGTCTGTCCCTGACAGGGCTGTACTCCAAAATACACAAGAGCTCCAGAGCAACAGCCACAGCACCTTCCCACTGTGTGACATGCTGGGAGAACCCTGGCTTGAGCCCACAGCCCTGGTCTTGGTGTTCAGGGATGCACAGGGAGGTACCACAGGTGTTTGGACAGCAGTTTTGCTTCTGTTTCTCACCACCTATGATTAGAACAGTTATAAACCACACAGGACCAGCATCTGGATTTTCCAAATAATTCTTAGTGAACAGAGATGGACCAGGGGAAAAAACACACCCCTCCGCACTGAGATGTAAGAAACTGAGATACAGAAACTACCTCTGGCAATGGTGCTGCAAGAGCCAAGCAGGACAATTTGGAGCCCTCTGTTGTTTGTGGACAGAGCTCTGGGATTAATTACCCCCGAGTGAGTGTTCACACAAACACTGACACTGAAGCTTCTAATTGTCTTTTCCCTGGACGAACCCAACGCGTGACCCGGCTCAGCTTTCAAGCGCCCCGATCAAAGCAAGTGCTGGAAAAGATGTTGTGTCTGAAACAAATACATATTTTGGTGCAAAACTTCTGTTTACAGCTGCAGAGAGGACATTTTTCAGCAGGGCCCTGAAACCACAACATGTTTGTCCAATTTCTCCATAGCAGATTCGTTCCTTAGCAATGAAGGAGCAAGTTGGAAGGAGGAATAAATAAGCGAGAACATGCAGAAAATTCAAAGGACTGTAGACAGGGAGTAAGTACTGGAGAAAAAAGTTACGGCCAGACCCAGATGCAGAAGGCAGATATCTGTCCAGCTCGCTGGATTCCCCCTGCAGTAACTCCCTTCCCTTCTCCACGTGTTGGAAGTGCTGCTAGCTGGAGGAGGAGACAACCCAAATGGCAGAGGTGGGGACATGAGCCTGTCACTGGACAGGAGGAGGGTGATCCCGCCTGGCCAAAGGAGATCTGATTGCATTGTCTGCAGAACTGAGATTTTGATAAGAACAAGATCTGACAACCTAAAATGCTGAGCTGACAGGCCAGGCACTGTGCTGGAGCAACTGTGAACAGTAAAGATAATAAAGTGTTTGGGTGGCACTTGATTTAGATATTTGGAAGAAATTCTTTACCATGAGTGTGGCGAGACACTGGCACAGGGTGCCCAGAGGAGCTGTGGCTGCCCCATCCCTGGGAGTGTCCAAGGCCAGGTTGGACGGGGCTTGGAGCAACCTGGGCTGGTGGGAGGTGTCCCTGCCCATGGTTTGTGTTGGACTAGATGCCCTTTAAAGATCCCTTCCCAACCCACTCTATGACTCAGAGCTGACAGTAACCAGTTCTCTCAAGTCCAGTCCCACCTACATCGTGTCACCCACCCACATCCCGCTCAGCACAGGGGCAGGGAAGGGCATCCTGCAGGGACTGGGGAAGGCTGCAGGCCCCACACCCTGGGGAAGCCCCCTAAATTGGGGGTGATGCTGCTGTGTGCCCCTGCTTCCCTCTGCACCTCCTGGTCCCACTGCAGCCTGTCGGGACTCATCCTCTGGCCGAGCTTCACACACCCTCCAGCCCTGCAGCACGTGAGATGGACAAGCCTCTGCAGGCCCCAGCTCAGCTTAAACCCATGGAAATCAGGAGAAAATTGCCCTTGGTGTTAGCAGGGTGTTGTACAAGGGTGCCCTGATTCTGAGGAAGGCAGCACTGCAGGGGTACCCCAGACTCCTACGTGCATTTGGGGAAGGGGAGTAGGGAAAGCATGAAAAGCCAGTAAACATTGCCATTGTGCTGTTTGCTGGGTGCTTAAGAACTTGCTGGTGTCTGTAAGACCGAGAGCTGTGGTTATGCCAGGGCACCCCGTGCCCCATGGAATGTGTGACACCCCTGCCATGGGATGAGCACCAAGGCAAGAGATTCCTCTCCAGAGGGTCCAGACAATCTCAACCCAATGGAGACAAAGCAGAGTGCATCTCTTTTCCCCTTCCCACTGTAATTTTCCATCCATATGTCTCTTTGTTTCACCCTGGGGCACCCAAATGGGGCGAGGTGACCTGCGGCAGAGGCTCTGTGTGTGCCCGAGTGAAGGGGGGGGGACGGTGGGACTGACAGCACGACAGACTGGGGGACAACACTGTGTCACTGCCACCCTGCCTGGGCAGTGGTCATGCAGGGATGCAGGCAGGGGTGCAGGGGTGCAGGGACAGATGCAGGCAGGGGGGCAGGGATGCAGGGACAGGTGTAGGAAGGGGTGCAGGGATACAGGGAGGGGTGCAGGGAGGGATTCAGGGAGGGGTGCAGGCAGGGACACAGATGGGGGCATGGAGATACAGGTAGGGATGCAGGCAGGGGTGCAGGCAGGCAGGGAGGGATGCAGGGACTGGCACAGGGATGCGGGGACAGATGCAGGAAGGGGTGCAGGCAGGGGGGCAGGGGTGCAGGGAGGGATGCAGGGAGTGGCACAGGGATGCAGGGACAGATGCAGGAAGGGGTGCAGGCAGGCAGTGGAGCAGGCAAGTGTACAGGGAGGGGCACAGGCAGGGGCACGGAGATACAGGTATGGATGCAGGCAGGGGTGCAGGGATGCAGATAGGGATGCAGGAAGGGGTGCAGGGATGCAGAGAGGGATGCAGGAAGGGGTGCGGGCAGGGAGTGGCGCAGGCAAATATACCGGCGGGGTACAGGCAGGGGGTCGCCCCCCCCCATCGCTCCCCTATGGCCCCCCCCATCGCCCACCGCCCCCCACAGCCCCGCAGCGCCCCCTGCCGGCCACGCGCGCCCGGCTCCGCACCAGAACTTCACCCCCCCTGAGGCCGCGCGGCTGCAGCGGCTGCGCAGTG
>JAWWEU010000041.1:2141489-2189982 GCA_035583155.1 Acropternis orthonyx | reverse complement strand
CCAGGTTGGACAGGGCTTGGAGCAACCTGGGCTGGTGGGAGGTGTCCCTGCCCATGGCAGGGGGTGGAATGGGATGAACTTTAAGGTTCCTTGTAACCCAAACCATTCTGTGATGCTTTCCCTGGGTTTGCTCCGTTCTGTGTGCTCTCCTTGTCTCTCATCACCTCCCATGTGCAGGAGCGCCAGTCAGAGCCCGCTGGATTCACAGGCTCACTCAAGTACCTGCACGTAGGAGGTGGCCTGAAAAACCAGGCCACTGGAGATCAGAAGGCCCTTTTGGCACCCACTCTGTGTGGAGGGTTGGTGCAGCACCTCACACAGCCCTGGGCACCGGCTCCTTCTCTGCCAGGGCACTTCTCCAGTGCTGGCAGCTGGCCCCCACTCACAGACACACTTCCCAGCTTTGGTTTCAACACAGCCCTTTTTCTTGGGGCTGCTTTAATTGCCTGCAATTAGGGTCTCCAGTGCTGCAAAAGTATGAAGAAATAAAACCCAGTTGGGCTTTGAGAAGGGCTGGGATTGATTTCTTCTCTCAAACAGCTGATGCTGCGGCCTTTTAGAAAGGAAGTGCCAGCCTGGAACTATGGGCTTTGTGCGTGTGGCTGCCCGGGGTTAAAGCACAAATATGTGATGTTTACTGAAGATTTATTCAAGGAGTGAGCACCTGTAGGAGCTGAGAATAGCCATCCTCTTCTGCCAGTTGGATGAAGGAAAAGACAGAGACTTTACATGCTGTCATCAAAACCCCTTGGGGCTAAGCTACATCTTAAGTAGATTTATTTAAGCACTGAGCCTCAGCACTTGGCAAAAATGCCTCAAGGAGAAGCACAAGCCACAGCACAGGGCTCTGGCAGCCCTGGTGGGCCCTGCAGGAGGGGGTCAGGGTCTGGCCAGCTGGGACTCTGCTGCTAGGGAGGTGCACACACAGGTCTGACTGTGATTTCCAAACTCCTTGCGGGTTTGGGAGGTGGGAACAAGGCAGGGAAGCTGCTACACTGAAGTTTAAAACAGCACTGAAGTTTGGGATGTGGAGATGGAGACGTATCCTGCAGTCCCCTCTTGCAGGTTTGCTTCTCTGCATGGAAAGATGCTGGTTAATGTGGAAGCTCCCTCCCAAGCAGACCTTGGTACTTAACTCTGTTAATTAAATGCTTTCAAAAACCACAAGATTGACCTTCACTGCATGCCCACAGATTTTTCTCTCATTTAACAAGCAGAGGGCTGTCAGAGTAGCCTGTTAAAGCAGAAGAAAGGCAATGCTCTAATACTGTTGGATTTAGACCTGTTCCAAAGCATTTTTCTGCTTTTTAACTCCAAGAGATGAAAACCACAATCCCCTAACAACCTAGCAGGAGAAACCAGGCTGGAGACAGGGAGTGCTTGGCTGAAACATGGCACAAAGTCTGATAAAATAATGAATAGGCTTAGAATTTAAGTTTATTCAGATATCTATACAGCAAGCCAAGACAGCCATTGTATAGACTGGTCCTTGTGTAACCAGAGAGCTGTGCTATGTGGCATAGAATTGTCCTTTGGAAGATACTTTCTAGAAAAAAGTACAGGCAACGAACATAGGCTCTGACTTCCTACCTTTCCCAAGGACACCAGCAATTTGGTTATTGCTAATAAAACTTGGAACATCTCTGCGGAAAACTTGAATTCCTGCCAAGGAATCAGTTCCACAAATTAACTAAAAGACCAGATTGGTGCAGTGCATGGAAGGACATCCCACACCAGCCCCCCGACAGGGCAGTGTTGGAACTGGAGGGGGAGCCCAAAATAGCCACTGGCAGCTGGGGAGGGCGGCACAGGCTCTGTCATCAGGGGTGATCAGTACTAAGTTGCTTTCTGGAGACAATAAAGGCTGAATTTGCAGGTTTGGCAAAGGGGAGGACCCCAGGGCTTGCACTTATGCAGGTCTTTTTGGGGTGACAGCAGGGGAACGTGCCCTTGCGCGCAGCCACCCGAGCTGGGCAGCACCACGGGCTCCCTCTGTGACACTCAGCTTCATTCATGCCACCAGGCAGCTTCCTTTGGAGCTGAGCAGGAGATTTTTTTTCCCTATTTTTTTTTCCCCCCTCAAAAACATTTGGTACTTCCCCCGCAAGAAGTCAGAAGCTTTATGTCTGATAAGGGGCTGGAACAGCTTCCTGCGCTAGGAGAGCATTCCTCCCCTGGCTCTTCCTGCAGCCAAACCAGAACAATGCCAGCACTTCCAGCGTCATCAGCCATTCACTCCACCTCGAGCACACTCATTGAGGGCCCATCCTGTGCAGCATCTCCCCAGCCAGCACCTCCTGCAAAGGGCTGGCTCCTTTCCCAGCAGGGGCAATCCTGAGGTTCAGTCAGAGCAGCTGTACCCAAGCAGAGCCCTGTTTGGATGAGTAGGGGCTGAAGGATTTTCTTTCCCCTTAAGGGAGAAGCTAAACAGGATTTTTTTTTTTGTTTTTTCATCTTGAACCTACGTGTGCATGTTCTGAACTTGCAGCATCCAAGTCCTTGTGCAGGAGTCAGTGGGACTGAATGTGCTTGGTTGGGGTTGAGCACACGCATAAGAATTTACAAGGTTGGGATGTATTTTGTCCTGGTTGCTAAGTGAGATGGACATTATGGATTTGTATCCATGACTTATGCTATCCTGCTCCTCTTGGTTGCCTTTTTTCCCCCCTCATTTCTGCTCTTCTTTCCCATTTGTGCTTGTCTGCTCTTGCCCATAGAAAGCAGTATCATTTTTGGGAGTGTGTGTGTATTAGTGAAACGACAGTCTCAAAACTCGCATGGGGAGTTCTGTGGAGGCTTTGACAGAAAGGCTTATAAAGGGAGGTTTGTATTTTCAGCTCCTGATTTAGCAGGCTGAGTGGAGAGAAGTGACCTGACGGGCTTTGATCCACGTGAACATATGGGGAGAGAAAAAACGTGCCCAGTTGTGTCAGGGACACTCTATTAGGAAAAAAAGGATAAGTCTTGCTGCCTTCTGCCACAGTGCTGTGCTGTAATGGATTCTTCAGTGCATTTTCCAAATTGAGATAAAATTGCATGACAAAAACTGGGGAAAGGCTTTTGTTCTTTACATGCTGCTTGCTCTTTATTTGACATACAATCGAGTGTGTGCTCTTCAGCTTGGAGAAGAGGAGACTGAGGGGAGAGCTCCCAGAAGGCAGCAGCTTCTCCCTGAGGAACCCTGGAGGGACAGGCACTGATCTCTCCTTTCGGTGACCAGGGACAGGACCGAAGGAATGGCTGGAGCTGTGTCAGGGCAGGGTTAGGGGGGATAACAGGAGAAGGTTCTTCCCACAGAGGGTGGTTGGGCACTGAACAGCCTCCCAGGGCAGTGGGCACAGCCCCAAGGCTGCCAGAGCTCCAGGAGTGTTTGGACAATGCTCTCAGAGACAGGGTGGGATGGTTGAGGTGTCTGTGCTAGGCCAGGAGTTGGACTTTGATGGTCCTTGTGAATCCCTTCCAATTCAGGATATTCCATGATTCTGAGCAGGTGTCTGGCAGGTCATGCTCTCTGACCTGTAACTTAAATGGGTTTGAACTTTTAAGAGCTTCCCTGGAAGCAGCACCCACCTTCACCTGCCCAGCTTCGAGCTCCTGGAGCCTCCTTGCCTGTGCCACCTGCCTTGCTGAGGTGTCTGCAGGACCAGCCTTTGAGTCTGTGGTGGGACAGACTCGTGGCTACCTCTGTTCTCTCCTGTCTCTGTGCTGGTGATTTCCTTGAGCAGTTACTGACAGTGCAATGAACAGGAGGGCAGCTATTCTGTCCTGCCCTGGTGTTGGGCCAGTGCCCAAAGCTGCAGAGCTGGAGCCTTGGGTGGGTGCTGGGGCTTGGAGGGGATGTGGGTTCAGCTCTCCCGCAGTTCCCTTGGCTTCTCCTTGTGCGTAGTGTTCTTGTATGTTTTTAAAGTAGGACCTACACGTTTGCTGGAGGCATTGCCAGCAGAGGGAGCAGGAGCTAGTTCCTCCCAACTACACTGTCCAGAACTATGAAATACCATCTTTAATAATTTAGATATAAAAATAAGCAAATAAGCTCTTAAATCATTAAAGAACAGCAAGAGAGAGCTGTCCAACAGGATAGCACAGAGGCAGGTTGGTCAAAGCCATGTTGAAAAATTAATCACAGTATTTGGTCGAACCTTTACCGAAATTCCCCATGACAAATGTCAGGCAGGGAAGCAGATCCTCTCCTTCCGTGGCAGTGCTGCCATGCCCTGATGTTCCTCTAATGCAGGAACACCTCTGGGGGAGATTGCCACCTAATTCCTGACTTGCACGTGAATTAACGTAGGCCTCCTGTTCCTCAGGACTTCTGCAGAAGGTGAGGAGGTTGCTGAAGAAATGGCTTGTGGCACATTCCTCTACTTCCATGGATATTCCCATTTGGCAGTAAATATTATAGGTAATTCATAACTCGCAGAATGACCAAATCAATGAGCAGTTTTCTCTCTGTGGAATGTAAATTGCTCATTTTGGCTGAAGGTGCCTTTACTCCTGAGCAGAAAATTACAACCCCAGGTTTTACATGCAGAACATCAGCAGTAGATGTCTGATAGTGGTGCATTTGGAATGTCCAAATTTACGATATGCTGAACAAATGCAATCTGTACTTGGTATGAGACTGGCTGTGTCTTCCTGGAGCACCTGGTAACAGCAAGAAAACAGTACCTCGGACTGCCCTGTGGTACTGACTGGGTTTCATTCCATCCTGCTGTGAGAGTGATGACACCAGGACAGGGGTCCCACAGGGAAGGTGTTCAGAGGGCAAAAGCATCTCCGTGGAGAAACGAGGCTGCTTTAAGATGTGGGAAGGAGGAGCTGGGGGACGTATCTCTGTGCTTGGTTTTTTGGGGACAGTGGCACCCCAAAGGGGCTGTTGATTGAGCTCCCCAGGCAAGTCCTTCGTGGCCCATCACACCCTCCTGCTTTAGCAAAGTCCTGCTTTTCCCACGTCCAAGCCTCCAGGCACATTTTGGCTGAACAAGCCTCAGCACTTGCCCATGTGGCTTTGCCAGTGGGTGCTACGAGGCAGCATCGGGCACAGGAGGGTGGTGATGGGGAGCCACCAGTGTCCATGTGTGGGTTGTCCCTTCTGGGACTTGAAAAGGGACTGAAGGTGCCCAGGGGAGAGGGACATGGTGCAGCTATTGCAGCAGCCTTTACACCCATGATGCCCCTCAGCCTGGCACTTAGGACAGCCCTAGTGGGAATGTGAGCTCACGCTGAGCTTGTGCTTAAATCTGAGCACCAACAAGACGTGAGAGCCTTCCCAGCTGGAGCCGCGGGCTGTGAGTGCAGCACAGCAGTGAGTGGAAATGTCACCTTCCTTTTCCAAGGCAATTTGCATTTCCCAGTGCTGGCAGCACATCTGACAGCTCCAAGAGGCCCTGGCTCGGGAGGTGGGTGCTGGCACTGCCAGGACAGCAGCCCCTGTCCCGGGTGCATGGGATGGGCACCCCTCAGAGGGGGAGATGCAGGAGCTGGTCTGTGTTTTCAAGGGAGACAAAGCTCTGCTGCAGGGCCCCCAGTCTGGGAGAAAATGCCAGGTGCACCGAGCACATTAAAAAACCTAAAAGCAAAATTGAAACTGGAGGGAGACCTCGAGTAAAAGCATGTCTGTGAGGTGTCTGACTGGGAGAGGATCTTATCACCCTGAGAAGATTGGGGTTTGAGGCTCTGCAGAGCAGTGGGGAAAGGAGTTGGACTTTATGATCCTTGTGGGTTCCTTCCAGCTCAGGATATTCCATGGTGCTGTGATTGTATGAGGCTGATGCTCCTTTACTGTGTCAGGTTTTCCAGGGAGCAGCAGGTTTGGGGAGTGTAGAAGTGTTTGTAGCTGGGCTGTGGCACATGGATTTAAGGCAAATCCTGCCCCCGTTGTGGCTGAGGCGGATGGAGCACCTGCTTTTATGCTAAATATAGGACAATTGCTGCTGCCTGCTTGGTGTTCCTGTGGGAAGCTGCTCAGAGCCCCGTAGCTCCATGTGCTCCCTTGCTGTGCCATTCTGAGGGGAAATCTTGGTGGATAAGGGAAAGTTAAAAAAAGCAAACAGAGCACTGGGAATGTTGCCCAGCTTGTGGGCGAACCTGCAGCATCCCCTCAGCTCACACCCTGGCTCTGGGAGCTTCAGCCCCTAATCTGTGGGGTGCACAGGGAGCACCCATGGCATGGCAGCGTCCCTTGGGAGACTCGGGAGTCCCTGAGGAGCAGAGCCCACCCTGCCTTCCTGAGAGGCAGGGAGCACAAAGGCTTGGAGGAGCCTTGCCGTGCCATGATGCAGAAACATTCGGAGAGCTCTTGGCCCTTCTGTGCTCCTCTTCCTCTGCTGGCAGGCGTGGGAGGAGTCCGTGCCCCCCAGCACGGGCAGAGCCCACCTCCTCCAGTGCCACGGGCAGGTGCTCTTTGGCACAGACAAAATAGACACAAAGGTGGTGGCAGTGAAAGCAGCCGCGTCCTCCAAATCCTCGGGCACAAAAGCCCTTTTGTTCCCAGGGTGAATTCCAAGAGCTTTTCTCCAGTTCTGATTCCAGTGAACTCCCACTGCAGGCAGACAGACCGAGGGCTGGAAACAAAGCAGCAACTAAACGAAAAGTCCCCCATAAAAAAAATCCCCACGAGGGCTGGAGGCTCTTGACAAACAGCTTCCCCAGCCTGCAGTTCCTGTGATTTCCTAATTTGAGATAAGCAGCAAAGAAAACAGCCTCTGGGATGGGGATGCAGCGAAGCCAGTGGACCTTGGCAGAGGGAAAATAGGGGAATGATTTATGGTGTGCTGGGGAGGAAGTGCCTGCCCCTGCTGCTCACCCCCAGAGCTCCACTGCTGGGATTTCTCATGGTACCAAGGGCCATGAGGCCCCGGTGGCCTCTCTTTCTCCATGGGATCTCCAGCACCATCACATCTTTCCCAGAGTCAGCGGGAGGATGTGGCCGCCCGAGTGCTGGAGGTGCAGGAACACCACGAGGGGTGCAACCAGCTCCAGTGACCATGAGGAGCAGAAAACGAAGTCCTTTTGGGCATCTCTTGGACCCCCGTGGGATTTCCCTGAGCCTTTGGCTGCCTCTGGCTCTCACAGCCTCCTCTTCTGCAGCCACGGGTGATTTGGAGGATTTGAGGACGTTTGAGACGGTGTGATGGGGAGAGAGGAGTGGAAGTGGTGTTTGTCTGTGGGTGATGAGGGGGAGGCTTGGGCCACCTGTGAAGTTACACTGCTGGGTGAAAACACAGTCAAGGAAAGGAAGGTGAGAAGAAGGAAGAGGCTTTGGTCCCTGTAGGATTTGTGCCAAGCTATTGGAGATGATGGGAGTGTGTGTGGACAAAGCACTGAACTTTGCATTTTGTGTTTTCGTGCATGTGCCTCCACAGTGGCCTCTGGAGGATCCAGCACCTCTGGAGCATCCAGACAGCCCCAGCCTTGGCACAGGCATGTGTTTTCTTGCAGCTACAGGGTGGATACAGGTGTCTCCCAAGCCTAGTAGGGATCAGCGCTGCCCTCCCATCCTTACCTTGACGCACTTCCATGGATTTGGGTGAATACTCTCAGGTGCCAGGGGGAACAGGACGGTAGTGTGAGCCCTTGCTGCCTCGTGCAGCCCCCAGTGCAGTGTGGGCTGCATCCTTTGGTGGCTGCCAGTGTCCTCATCCATGGAAGCCCTTTGCTTTGGTGGATGTGAGTCAGAGCCCACAGCAACAGAGGTGTTCTTGTCTGAGTTCGTTATTGCACACACCCACCTGTGCCAGGCAGAGGGGACACGCACACAAACAAGGCTTGTGCAACTCTGGGACTTGGGCTTGGGGAGATCCTTATGGGTTTCTTCCAAGTGGAGATGTTCTGTGATTCTCTAACTTGCCTGTGGCCATGGATGGGGTCAGTTGGAGTTGGAGTGTGCACATCCCAGTGTCCCATCCCTTCCACCCACCACCTCGTCCCCTCTATGCCATGGATCCGACGCATCACCTGTCCCTGACAGAGCACCTTGTAGCTGGGGTGAATCAGCAGAGAGCTGAACCTTCCCACTTTGCACCCACCTGGGAGCTCCTGGCACTGAGGAGGGTGGCTGTGATCCCTGCTGCTTCTGGGGGCAGTACCTGAGGGCAGGTGTCCCAGCTCGGGTGCACTGGGTGCTCTCCCTGCTGGGTGATGCCACCACTGTGTGCACGGAGGTGGTGCCGTTTGGGAGGAGCTGTGCCCTTTCCCCCAGGCCGTCGGAGTTGGAGCAGCTGGATGCACACGCCGGATGAGTTCAGCCCAAAGTGTTGTAACAGCATTTTTAATATTCCAGTCTCTTGTGCCCTGTGCTGAAAACCGTAGGCAGGCAGAACGCTCCCACCTCCCATCTCCCACTTCCATCAGCACCTGAGGGACGATGGATTTCGGGCTGCTCTGCATTGCATCTGTTGTCTGGAGGAAAGCTGGCTGATCCGAAGGCTGCCTGGCGGTGCAGAACATCAGGGGAGGGCTTGTCTGGCCTTGTCACATCTGCAGATACCAGCGTGGTCGTGGCACCAGCCCAGCAGGAACATGAGTGGTGGCCCCACGCTGTGCCTGCAGTTCCCTTGATAGATCTGAAGTGATGCTGCATCTGGGCTGGGAAGGGACATCATGTGGAAAAGCTGTTTGTTGTCACCTGCCTGTTAACATCAGGAGAGAGCATGTGGCTGCTCTGTGCTCATCTGTGAGTGTGAAAATGGGCACTGGAGGCCCTATTTCCTCTCATGTTGGTGTTCCCTGGAAGCAAACAGTGGAATGGGGTGCAGGGAACGCACTGGGGCAGAGCCCAGTTGGGAAGTGAAGTCCAGGCTGAGGGAATGTCTAAGCCTGTGTGGGAGCCCCTGAAACAGCGCAGTGAGGTAGCAGTGACTTCCACAAGTCATGGAAGATGATCCTGAACTCCCATACCCTCTCCCGTGTAGCTGTTCTGTATCATCCTCTCCATCAGACTGGCCTTCATCTCCCGGCTGGCCTTGGCTGCTGGTGTCCCACAAAACCTTCTCCAGCACGTGATTATCCCAGTGCTACCTGCAAGGTCCTGTGCACTAGAGCTGCAGGAGGGCTCAGTTTTGTCTGGTGGGTGATTTCAGGGGATACAGAATCGCCCCAAAGCTGTTTCAGCTTCCTGCCCTCTCCCCAGAGTCTCTGTTCAGTGCATGTCTTAGCACAGGATCTCATGTCTAATCTCTATCAAAGTGTCTCTTCCGCTTTGCACTAAGAAGGTCTTCTAAAATTTGGAGATGCACTCTTATCAGAGTGACAGACAGGCTCTCTTAACCAAAATGTGCAGATAAGAAGAAATTGCATCCCTCTGGTTTCGGTATTGACATGAATAACCCAGCAGCCTGCAGCCCTTTTGCAGGTGTGCTAAGAAGAAAATGGGCAGAGTAAGATTAGCCTGAATCAGGAAATTACCTTCAAAATTGAATTACTGAAATACAGAGCTTACTGAAGGGCGGGCAAATAGGTTCTGATATTTGCAGGATTTGGTGACATTTCTCTGTGTGCCTGCACCGCAGGATTCAGAGATTAGTCTCCTGGAGCCTTTCTGCCTTGCCTTGTTCCAGCCTTTTCTTCTTGTGCTGCTCAGAGCTTCCCCACAGAACTGTGTCCTGCTGGGGCCGGTCTGAGGCAGGCACGAAGGGCTGACCTTGTGCTTTTACCTTGCAGCAAAGCTGGAGATCTTTGTCTCCGCTGTGTTTGTGCCTCAGCAGGGCTGGGCTACGTCAGCTGCAGCAGAGACACAAATAACCCTGGCATTGCTCAACCTCTGCCCTCGGTGCACTGGGTGCACCTCCACCGCTCCCTGCTGCAGCCCTGCTATTTTGGTTTGGGGCCTCTCCTGCCCTGCCTTCATTACAGGCTGCAGGCTTGAGTCAGAGCAGCGTATTGAGCCCTGAGATGGAGAAACCCCGGGGCACAGCTGGGTGCTGGGGCATGTCTGGGGCACAGCTGGGTTCTGGGGCACAGCTGGGTGCTGGGGCATGTCTGGGGCACAGCTGGGTGCTGGGGCATGTCTGGGACACATCTGGGTGCTGGGGCACAGCTGGGACACGGCTGGATGCTGAGGTATGTTTGGGTGCTGGGACACAGACAGCTACTGGGACATGTCTGGGTGCTGGGGCGTGTCTGGGGGCACATCTGGATGCTGGGACATGAATAGGTGCTGGGGCACAGCTGGGTGCTGGGGCATGGCCACCCTTGGGGCAGGATGGTAACTTACATCCCCAGCACTTTAATGTGGGTGCAAACCGTATCAACAAGTAGTTTGGGAGCAGCTGGTACGTGGTCAGTGGGTGAACTGTGCCCAGGCCACGGCATGCAGTGCCCTTCTCATCTTCAGGAGCCTTGGGAATTCAAGTGGGCCGTGAGTGCCAGCCTGTGTGTTGTGTCAGTGTTCCAGGGTTTCCTGCTGATCTGTCGCTTTGAATTGTGCTGGCAAAATCCATCTCAGGCATAAATGTGCTCTTGCCTTCCCCACTTCCTGACCCAAACTGTGGTTCCTGGGGTGGGGGGGTGGGGGGGAAGAAAAGGAAACTAAGTAATGCTTTAAATCAGACATGGATGTGTCCCGTGGCCACCAAATGACCTGGCAGCTTCACAGCACTGAAATGAGAGACAGAAAGCCTGAAGTTGGGAGCCACCTCGACCGTGACAGGCTCAGCTCTGTTCCCCAGACAGCCCTGAAATGAGTTGTTAAGGAAACAGATTTGAAATTTGCCGTTTCCAAGGAGTTCTTGCAAACAAGCACAAGGGAAGACATAGATAAAGGACGTGTGGGAAACGTCCCTGTCCTGCGCAGAGGACAAACCATCATCCCCATTGGAGTATCTCCATTTGCCTCCAGCTGATCCAGTTGCTCATGGCAGTGATGGAAGAGCAGCCAGTGGCACTTGGCCACTTACTGACAGGGCTGAGGAGGGAGCAGCTCAGTTGTATTTCAAAAAGACATAAAAAGGGCAGTATCCACCTCATCCCTTCCCTTGGTTGGTTGAAACTTCAACAGCTTTTAAGCTTTGCTTGCATATTAAATTCTCTTTCTGTGGCTTTAAGAGTGTTTGGAAAACAGATTTTCAGACCCGCTTTTCCACGTCATTGGTGCTTATGTGAGCCCCTGGTTTTTGGTTTTCTCCAGAAACTAGGGCTTGGCTAAAGCTCTGCATTTACAAACTGGATGGTCGGTGCCATGGCCACAGGTCCTTTCCCCCTGCAAAGTGGCACAGTGGCACTTCGGGATCAGACAGGACATTGGTTGTGGAGCAGTGGGGCACAGGGCTCTCCAGGAGATGCAGTTTCACTCCTTTTCCATGGAAATCCACCAAACATTTCCATTTTCCCCCCACAATGGAGATGAGAGGTTGCTTACACAGTGAAGTACAGCTGATAGGGGAAAAACAGATCATTTGGTTTTCAAAACCTCTTGAGAAATCCAACAAAAAATCCTTAGGAAAGACAGGAATAGTAAATAAGCCACTTTTATCTCCTGAAAAAGTGGGAGAAAGAGGCATTTCCCGCCTGTGGAATTTTACCAGCAAGTTCTGTGTAAAAAGTGTTATTTGAAAGGAAATGTTGCTACATGGCTATTGAACACAGCTTTAATAATAAATTGTGGTGAAGGCAGAACTAGTTAATATCCTTTGATGGAAATAGGAGCTTTTTGTGGCAAGGAACCATTTACTTTGGATTAAAGAATGAAAAAGTTTTTGACTGCAATGAAAAGTCTGGAGACAGGGGAATGGGATTTTCCTTCAGAAGCTGTAGTTTATTTTCTGTTACAGCCTATGTGGGCAGTGAATTCCTCTGTCTTCCCTTTCTTTGTTGTTCTCTGATCTGCTTCCTACCCTTTCACTGGGAAACTTTGAAGTTTCCTTTTTTCAACATTGATATTTAACGCTGCCCTAATTGAAGGGGGTTGACGACATTCATCTCCGTGCTCTGTCAGTGCCGGTGGGAAGAGGTTAACGAGCCCATTGGAAGTGTATTTTTCTCCCCTCCCTGAGGAATTGGGTTTAAGACCTTCACAGGGAAGTGTTTAATGTGTTTTCATTAAGTCATTAAGGGTTTCTTTTTTCTGTTAGGATTTTGCTTTCAGACCTCGTTCGGTTCTCAGCGTTGGCTCAGTTGGGCTGATCTGAGCCGTGCAGGGGGCTCTTGGGGTCCATGGTGGGGCACGGCAGGTTGAGGTGATGCTGCGGCCAATTGCTGGCGTTAAAATCATGGAATCACGGAATCATCAAGGCTGGAAAAGCTTTCCAAGGTCACCGAGTCCAAACATGCCAAGCCCACCACTAAGCTGTGTCCCCAAGTGCCACATCCAGATGTCTTTTAAACATGTGGATTTTAAACAGTTCCAGGGATGGTGATGCCACCACGTCCCTGGGCAGCCAGTTCCAATGCTGACCACCCTTTTGGTGAAGAAACTCTTCCTAATTCTAATCTAAACTTGCCCTGGCACAGCCAGAGGCTGTTTTCCTCTCATTCTGAGGCTATTCCAGCTGCCTGGAGCAGCATGTTTGCAAGAAGGCAGGGAGGTTTTTGTAAAGGTGGCAGCTTTTCCAGCACCAGTCAGCTCCATATCTGCTGTGGGGAATTTTTTTTGCTAAAAGAAAGTAGATTTAAGCTCGTGCTTAACATTACAGATACCCTGGATGTTTTGCTGAATCAAACCTGGGTTCTGGAGATGTCTCTCAGCATCGCTCCAAGCCAGGCTGGGTTTTTTCCCCTTCAATTATTCTTAAAACTTGGCTTTTGAGTGAAGTGCTTGTGGAAGTTTCTGTGTGGCAAATTGCAGGGAGAGCTCTCAGATGAGCTTTAGCTCGAAGGCTCAGAGAGCAGCAAGGCTCCAGGGCCTGTTTGCACAGAAAGCTCAGGGGGTTTTGGGTGCAGGGCAGCAGATGTACAATCCCATCTGCTGATCCACCAGCACTGGGGACCTTTTGCAGCAGGAGCCACGTGTAGACTTTGTGCTGTGTGTGGTGGCTCACTGGAGCTTTCCTTATTGCAAATCCCAAGGAATTGCAGTGAACCCCCTGCACTGCTGCTCAGACCCTGCTTTGTGCCCCAAGATCAAACCTTGTGCTGTTAATTTGGTGTCTGAGGCGCTCAGGGTTTGTGCACAGCTCGGGTGTGGATGGCTGGTGCCTGCCATGGGTGGCTTTTGTGCTTCAGCCTGTCTCTGAGCTGGGGACTTCTTTATTTAATCACCTGTTTTTGTCAGATTTGCAATCTCCAAAGGCTCAGTTTCTCTGTCAGATGGGGCTGGAATGGGCCAGTGGATTTACACTTTTACCATAAGGGACACAGACCGTCAGATAAACACATGTGGTGATTTTCTTCAGGAAACAAAGCTAAAAATAGTAATGATTCATAAAAACGCTGTGGAAAATACTGGTCTTCTGATGGATGGAACAGGTAACATCCAATTTTGTATGTTACTAAGCTGCCTCCACGTCCTGAGCTCCTGTGCAGATGATTTTCTCTGCAAACTGCAGTTTAATACGGCGTCATCTCTCAAAGCTGTGGCAAACTGGGGGATTTTATTTTGACAGTGAGACACTTGCTTGGCAGTTCCTATTGAACAGAACTGATCTTGGGACTTCCAATTATTTTTTTCCTTAAAAAAACAACCAAACCCTTTAAGCAACCGTGTTTGTCTTTGAGGGGAAACTCTTTCAAGGATGCATGACCTGGACTGTTGAGTTTTGGAGGAGCTGCAGGGGCTCAGCTGAGCCCCTCCCTGTGCAGTGGGCTGGGATGGGGAGGACCCCAGTTCCTGCAGCCCCTGCATCCTGCTGGGATTTAAGGCAGTGTCAGGGATTGCTAATGCTTCCTGCAAACCACCAGAGGCTTGGAGAGACGAGTGCTTTGCATGTTGGAACAAAAGGAGCTCAGAAACTTGGCCTGGTCCAGTTGAGAGCCATGAAATTGCCTGATTTCAGCCCAGGGTTCATTAAATAACCACAGGATGAGTGGAGTCACCACGTCCCCCTTTGCACCCCCAGCTCATCCCGTCACTGCAGGTGCCGGTCCCAGATACAGCAATTCCCACTTGCAATCCCTTCTCCTGGTGCCCTCATGAAATCCCCATGTTTTATTCTTGCTACTGTTGTCGCTTTCTTCTTTCTTGAAAAGAAAACCCCAAAGAATGTTAAACTGTGCCTGTGTCTTGGCAACTCGAACGCACGGACAGATTGTGCTTCAAAAAAATGGCAGCGTTTCAAAATATTGTATTCTGTGAAGAAGAGACAAGGAAAATAAACTCCCCAAAGTGCAGATTTTATTTCACAAGAAGGTGGAAGGCTTTTAATATTTATTTGGGTTTGGCACTTGGCTACCTAGTTCTGCTGACACCACTTGTGAACCACGATAAGATTAAACGCTGTACAACCTGTTCTGGTTCCAGTTCAAATTAGGGTAATTTCCAGCAGGTTCGTTTTCACCCTCGCAGAGCTGCCCCAGAGCAGGTTCCTGAGGTTCAGGTACAGCACATGGGGTGGTGCAAGCAAAGCCACGAAGGAAAAAAAAGCAAAAAAAGGAAATAATTTGTGCCCGTTTCTCATTTGATTTTGGTTGTGCCGGTGTGAATGAGGCAGAATGAAGGGCTGGTCCATGTGGTGTGTCAAAAGGCAGCTGGTGAGTGTTAGGAGGGAGAGTTCAGCTCTAAAGAGGCAGTTCCTGCCTCTGTGGCCAACTTGGTGGATGTTTGTGTCTGGATTTCCACATACAAAATCAGGATGAGGATGCTTTCCTTGTGCCTGTGGTTGTCTTGTTTGCCTGGGGATGCAGGCAGGTTTCTGGAGGCAGAGTTCACTGGGATGGCAGGCTTGGAAATTGCCAGAGAAACAGGGGTTTTGTTTGCCTGCACTGCCAGACCTGTATTTTTGAGATTCCTTTTTTTAGCTGACGTGCCAACATCCAGAGCACTGTTACCCATTTAGCATCCCAATGGATCCCGAGGGGCACTTGGCACAGCTTGGGCAAGCAATGGAATCCAGAGCATCCAGCACAGCAGGCCTTGTTCCTCGGTTGTGCCTTCTGGATGCCTGTGCAGTCCAACCAAGAAAACTAGAAGGAAAAGGGTCACAGAGCAGCTCTGCTTGCTGTAGGAATTCCTCCACTGGGTTTTAGCATCGTTTTTCCTTCCTTCCAGACCAGCTTTTACCTCTTGGGAAAACTGGGAGCTGTTCTGCGTGCTTCTGAGTGACCTTGCTGCTCTTATTTTGCCTTTTCTGTGTTAGATTGGAAGCTCCTTGGAGCAGGGAATTGGCTTTTTTGCTTCCCCCCCCCCCCTTATGTAAATTCATAGCTCTGTTGATTCCTAATCCCAATAGTACGTGTGCACAGGGGTTTCCAATAAATCCTTTTCCCACAAGGTGTCAGCTGGATTCTTGCAGCCTGTCCCATCCAGGAATGACTCTTTGCTAAAAGGAGTGAGTGTGATCCCATCTTTTGGAGCAGACAAGGAAAATAAATATTAAAGTAATACTGGCAATCTGAATTGACTTAATTGATTAAAAAAGGTCATTTTCCATTCTGGGTGCCTGAACTTTGATCCAGCACCCCTCTGGCACTGGGATGCACAGACATCTATTGACATGAGTTTGTGTCAGAAGGAAAAACAAATTTAGACATGTATAGGTGAATTTTGAGAGAGTGTTGGGAATAGAGAATAAAACTCATGCTTAAAAGAAAGACAGTAATTGATATAAATTGTTAGGTTAAAAATGTCGAACACCTAAATTAGATGCTTGTGCCTTTTTCTGGGAGGGGACCAGGGATTTTCTTGCACAGCCAAACAGCCAGATGTTTACCTTGGGGTTTTGGTGACATGACTTATGTTCCCAGGTTATTTTATCCCTGAGTTCCAAACCCCTTGCTGAAATGTGGCTGTATATGTGTAGTCATAAAAAGGTTCTTGTGTTTCTCTGCTCTGCCTGGCTCCGTGTCTGCCGGCTTGGACCCCCTTTACAGGAGAGCTGCAGTTGAACTCCTTCAGAGCTTGAGCTCCCTCCAGCTCAGAAAAGCTTGGCTGGTCAGTGTGAACAGAAACAAACGGCTTTGAAGCCTGCAAACTTAATTCTGCTTTGGTTTTTGCTGGGTTTGCACAACTTTAATGACCAAGGGATGAAACATCCACTTAAACAGAATCAGAATCTGGACTTTCAGAGTCAATTTTGAAAAGATTTTTGATGCTGCCAGAGTTTACAGTTATGTATCTGGAATGGCTTAAAATCTAAGGAACATTTTAAGGGATCCTACGTGGGTAGGAGGAGAAATACCTTTTCCTTTGCATTTTCTGCCTTTGCCAGAGCTCTTGCCTGTTTTCTGTACCAAGTTGGCAGCCAGACCTCGCAGGTCTAAATGAAGCCTTACTGAACAAAGGCACTTTATGTTTGAACTCTGTGCCCTGAGTCTACACCACCAGCTTGGCCAGGCATTTATGTTAAATAAGGTCAACAAATATAGACAAGCTGTGTTTTGCAAATTAACCCAAAACAAATCATCACAACAACAACAACAACAACAAAGCTCCTTTAACTCTGCCTCTTTCTTGTTTCACAGGCAAGAAGAGAAACCCTGGGCTGAAAATTCCTAAGGAAGCATTTGAGCAACCACAGACAAGCTCCACGTAAGTCTGCAAACACTAAAGGCAGAATGAGGAGGAAACCATGAAGCCCAGTTGCTTCCAGCCTTTTCTGGTGCCTGCACTGGCCAAGGCCAGGCTGGACTGGGCTCTGAGCAGCCTGGGCTAGTGAAAAGTGTCCCTACCCATCCCAGGGGGTGCTACTGGAGGAGTTTTAAGGTCCCTTCCAAGCCGAACCATTCCATGATTGTGTAATAACTTCACAACCCTTGTATTTCTCAGGTACAACCAAGGGGTCTCAGCCCATCACCTCTGCCCATCACAGGCCCATGTCTCATGTGCTGCTTAATGAGGCAGGAAAAGTCAAAAAATAGAATGGGCACCCGATTTTGGCTGATGTGGCACTTTGGCCACCCAGTTTGAGTAACATGTCTTAGGTCAAGGCAAAAAAGTGTGTCCCCTTGTCCACATACTCAGCCTTGCAAAAGGAAACCCTCTGGGTTTGAGGCAGTTTGTGCAGCTCCAGCCTGCCTGGCTTTCTTTGCTTCCTGGAGAACTCCCTTTTTTTTTAGCCTGCCATCATGTGCTGTGTGACTGAGGCAGTAATTTACGGTGGGTTTAGGCCTTTATGCCCATTTAATCCATTTTTCATACAGGCTGGCAGCAATTTGGTGCTTGCCACCTTCTTTGCCGTTTACAATGAATCTCCCTGGGTTCCTGCATGGGGAAGCTGGATGTGGGAAATGCCAATTCCATCAGCTTCCTTCCTGAGCCCTTTTTGGGGTGCTTTTGTGGATCTTGGCTGTATCTGTCTATCCTACAAAGCCAGAAGAGTAAGGCTGCTCAGGGCTCCAAGGGCTGCTGGACAAAGGTGTGAGAGGATAGCTGGGGGGACAATGGGGGTTATATTTATTCACTGAGGAAAAATTGATCTTTTTTAAAGCACATTTCTCTTCTTTTCCCTTTTCTGCAGGCCACCCAGAGATTTAGACTCCAAAGCCTGCATCTCTATTGGCGAGGAGGTAAGACTGAGGGACCTCTGGGGACAGGTAACCATCCTGGCTTGCTGTTGGGGGATTGCTTCACTTCAACCCCCCCCCAGAAGAGGGCAGATTAATAAATACCAGCTATTCAAGCCCATTTTGCTTGAAACGGAAGGCAGTTGCTGGATAAATAAAAGCTGCGAAGAGCCAGCCTGGGAGCCGGTGAGCTCTGGGGGCTTGTGAGCCCTGACAGCCCCCTCCAGCCATAAATACCTGACTGGTATCTGGTGTTTGTGCTCCTGCAGCAAGGGCTGGGTGTGTGGGACAGCAGTGTGCCCCCTTGGCCAGCTGCAGTGGGACCTGCTGGTTGGCACTGCCCTGCTGAACATGCCCCAAGCCTCCCCCTCTGCCTCCCATGGCACGTGGGTTCCCTTCATATTTTCCACCGTGGAAATTCCTTCCTTGCTGCAGCAAGGTGCAGCTAATACCCTGGAAATAACCATTATAAAGCAAGGGGATTGCTAACAGAGTATTTTACTCTCCTCTGCAGTTCTTTTGCTGATCGAAAGCCTTCATCCAAAGTATTTCTCTTCACTAATATTCAAGGCCATCTTCTCAGGAGTCTGTCTCAGGGTAGATATTCCTGTCCTGGAAGCAAATCCTTCTGACAGCGTGGAAAGCAGTCCACCTGATGGTCTGAAAAAAAGGCCAGGGAAAAATCAAAACCCAGGACAGTTATTTTGATAGGAAAAAAAGGGCAGAACAGAATCCATTAAAGCACTTTAAAGCTGGACAGGATATTTATTAGGTGCAAAAGGTAGGCCTTGGTGTCAGCAAGTTAATTTATGAAGTGAAATGCTAATCCAATAGTGTTTTATAATATCTATCTTTGGATGCTGTTCTTTCATTTTCTATTTTCCCTGGCATGGAGCAAGGGGCTGGAAGGTGGAAACAGTGTGAGATGCTTCTGGAGCAAAATGGTGCAGCACAGAGGCAGAGAAAATGCTGCCTGCTGGTAGAGCAAGCAATGCTCCAAGAAAATCACTTCTCCCCTGCAGGCCCAGGGATGAGGAAAGGCTCCAGTGCTCCAGAAGGGCTCCTTGCACAGAGGCAGCCAGCCTGTGCTGGATGGTGCAGAGACAAACACACTGGTAAACCCCAGAGCTCAGTGTGTTTTGCAGGCGCAGATCTGTGGCTGTCTCGGAGAGCCTGGCATGCCATGGCTTGCATTTCCCATGGATCTGTTACCTGTTTATCCAGCCAGGTTCCCTCTTCCACCAGCTTTTCTGCACTCACCCTGATCCCAAGGGAAAGCCACTTTCCCTCCTCTCCCTTTCAGCTTTGCTGCTCATTTGAAGAGAGCGCTCCAAGTGCTCTTTTGCAGAGGATCCTCGTGAGCAGCAGGAGCAGCGTCAGGGATGCTTCAAGTGCTCTTATCCAAAATGTTCATCAGGGCTCCTTGGGCACATTCCCACAGTGCATCCCAGCTCCCCATGGCATCCCCAGCCACTGCAGGCTGCAGGAATTTTCCTGCTGTGCCAGCAAAAAGCTGTGTGGGATTATTCCCTGTGGATCAGTTCATTCTCGCCCGCTGCCTTCTGGAGGGTGACTGACTGATGTGGTTGTGAGTTCAGCAAACAGAATGGCTGGGCTTAATGGCAAAGGCATATTTTGAACATATAATAATAATAATAATAATAATAATAATAATAGGCAAAAAATAGAGTGGCTGCACAATATTGTGGCAGAAAAGGAGAAGGGCTGGTTGGGATGCAGGGTCCAAAGTCACCCTTTGTGTAAAGCCAGGAGGAAGAGGTGATAGACAAAATAAATCCTCTGTGGTTTGAAAATGGGGCACACTCAGCGGCTATTTGGCCCATCTGCAGGTCTGGAGAAATAAGCTTTTACAGGTCTTGAAAACCTGGAGATATTTCCATGATTGTTTGGGGAAGGAGGAGGATGGAAGGAAATGAAATTAAGATAAGACTGAAGGTGATTCCCAGGTGAGAAGCTGCCGTGGTGTTTTCCATCCCAGCTCTTAGAGGATGGAGAGACTGAAAGTGCTGCCAGCTGAAGGTGACTGGGAGGGACAGGACAAGACCATGTAATGACAGGACAAGGGGGAATAGATCCAAACTGAAAGAGAGTAGGTTTAGATCGGATATTAGCTAAAATTTCTTCCCTATGAGGGTGATGAGGCCCTGGCACAGGTTGCCCAGAAAAGCTGTGGCTTCCTCATCCCTGGAAGTGTTCAAGGCCAGGCTGGGTGGAGTTTTGAGCAACCTGGGCTAGTGGAAGGTGTCCCTGCCCATGACCATGAGACTGGATGTTCTTTAAGGTTTCTATCAACCCAAACCATTCCACGATTCTGTGATTCTGTGACCCTGGGGTGCAGGTGGCTGTCAGAGCATCCCATGGAAGGAACAGCCCTTCCTGTGCCTGCCCTGCTCAGGATGCTCCTCAACACTGCTTGAGCTGGGAGGTTGGACCAGGTGACCCCAGTGTGGTCCCTTCCAGCCTTACCCATTCTGTGGTTCTGTGACATGGGCTCCCTGCTCACGAGCCACGTCCTCTTCAGAACTCTGCTCATCCCTGCCTGGTGGCTTATCCTCCCTGCAGCCTCTGGGCACTGTGCTTTGGTGTCCTGGGCTGAGGGCACGTGCCAGGCAGGGCTGGATTTTGGGGGCTGGATTTCTCCCCTGGCACAGCCATGGCTATGGTGGCACTGAGGGTTTCTTCCCCCGCAGAACTTTGAGGTGAAAGCCGATGACCTGGAGCCCATCTCCGAGCTGGGACGAGGTGCGTACGGGGTGGTGGAGAAGATGCGGCACATGCCCAGCGGGCAGATCATGGCAGTGAAGGTAGAGTGAGCCTCGGGGGCTTCGTGTCTGTGTGGGGGGTGTGGGCACCCGCCGTGCCCACCACAGCTCTCGTCTCACTTTGATGAGATTTGCTTCTTTCCTCGGGAAATCGTCTTTCTACCAATATTCTGTTACAGGGGGTTTCACTCTCCTCTCCAGCTCCTTTGCTGATCTAAAGCCCTTAGTCCAAAGTATTGCCCTTCACTAATATTCAAGGCCATCTCCTCAGGAGTCTAACTCAGTAGTTCTTCCTGTCCTGGAAGCAAATCCTTGTGACAGCATGATGTCATTTCAGTCCACCTGATGGTCTGAAAAAAGAGCAGGGGAAAAAGCAAAACCCAGGGACAGTTTTGAGCTTGAGGGGCTCAAAGAGTGCTGAGGGTGTGGTGGAAGGGTCAGGGTGTGATGGAAGGGTCGGGCTGTGGTGGAAGGGTCAGGGTGTGGTGTGGGGGTCCTGTGGCCAGCCCAGACGTGGCTGTGGCACAGAGGTGCTCACAGCCACCACTGACACGCTCTGTCTTCCAGCGGATCCGAGCCACAGTGAACAGCCAGGAGCAGAAGAGGTTGTTGATGGACCTGGATATCTCCATGAGGACAGTGGATTGTCCCTTCACCGTCACGTTTTATGGGGCACTTTTCCGAGAGGTACGGAATCCTGGAGCTGAGCTGTGCTGCCCCTTCTCCCAGGCTCTGAGTTCCCTTGTCTAGACTTCCTCCAAGTGCCAGGGGTTTAATCACCATCTAGACATGGAGACTTGGTACAATATGGATTTGCTCAATCCTGGACTAAGGATCTGTCACATACAGTGAGTTTTACTGATGGGGGTAGCTGGTCACTGAGGCCACCAGCACAGCCTGGTCCTGTAGTGTTAATATTGCCCTGGCTTGGGATGAGAAAGCCACGAGGAGGGAAAATGTGGAGAGCTCTGAAAAGCAGGATTTATTGAAGAGCTTTAAGCATAGCTCTGCAGAACCGAACTTTTCCTGGCTCAGAATTAGGAGCTTCAGTTCTGATAACTTTCTGGGCTCCTAAATCACGGGGACTCTGCTTTGGGAAAAGACAGCAAAAAATACACCCTAAATGGTAGGGAATGTGGACAGCACTTAATTCCAGCTGGAGAGGAGGGAAGAGAAAGCTCAGTACAGTTTTGCTGAATGAGTTTTAAAAGACAGGGAAGAGGCAAACGGGTCAGCAAAGGGCAGGTGCCAAGGAACTTTGCACAGGATAGAAGAGGAAAGAACGGAAGGAAAGAATGCTTGGCTCCAGTTGACAGATATCTGCTTTCTTTATTGTCCAGGGAGACGTGTGGATTTGCATGGAGCTGATGGATACCTCGCTGGACAAATTCTACAAACATGTCATTGACAAAGGCCTGACGATTCCTGAGGACATCCTGGGGAAAATCGCTGTCTCTGTGAGTATTGGCAGGGTGAGGAGAGAAGGCAAAGGGGGTTTCTCTTCTAAGCCAACTCTGACATGACCCAAGTTCTGTTTGCACCAGGAAGAGCATGGTCTGTGGGCCACAGCCCATGTGGACATTCCTAGCTGCATTCCAGGATCTGGCCTGAGGTGAAGTTATTTATAAGCCATAAATAACCCAAAAAGTGCCTATAGATGTAATGCAGAGGTGATACAGTGTGAGATGTGGGGAGGGTCCTGCAGTTCTTTTGCCAGGGAAGGTCCCTGGGTATCCACTGTCACCTTGGGCTGCTGGGAGGGTGCAGGGCTTGTGGGAAACCCTCCAGACAGGTCTGGTGGGGATGAGGTGGATGAAGGCAGGTGTTTCCTCCTCCTCGTGGTGCTGCCAGTTGTGATTGACTCCGGATTTGTTGTTTCAGATTGTAAAAGCATTAGAACATCTCCACAGTAAGCTCTCCGTGATCCACCGAGGTGAGTGCCAGGCACACAGCCCTGTCTGTCTGTCTATCTGCCGTGCTCTCAGCCTGGCAAGGGCTCCCAAAACACCCCAGAGAAAACAGGCCTTTGACAGCAAAAATACTGCCCAGCGTCTCGTGACTGGCAGCAAAACCCAGTCAGAGGAAATGGCTGCTGGAAACGGCCAGCTGGTCCCAGGTGGAGAAGTGAGCTCCAGCCTGGTTGTGCTGGCAGCAAAAGGGTTGCATTTCCCTAAATCCATGGTCTGCTTCCACACCTCTGTGCAATCCAGCCAACCTCCTCCTGACCTTGGTGAGCTTTGGAGCAGGCTTTGACAAGGTTTCTCCCCCAGTTCTGTGCTGATGTGCAGTGAGAGGCATCTCCCTGCCTGTGTGGTGCCTGGGGCATTGACCTACCCATCCTCATCCCCTTCCCTGAGCTTCCCTGAGCACTGCTGGAGCAGAACAGTTTGATAGCTAAAATAGCCTCCAGTGAAATCATAAATACCCTCCTTAAAGTCTTCTGACATTTTCCCCTCTAGAGCATCTCAAAGATGCCGCGAACACACTTAAGAAGAAACAAATTTGCAGTTGCTGCTTGACACCTGTAATTTTAAAGGGTCATTTTCAATTTGTCATGAGGAGGAAAAAGCCCTCCCTGGAGTGTGTGAGTGCCTGGGAAGGAGCCTCTGAAACAGCAGAGTTGAGCTTGAGCAGGCAGCCACACTGGGTACATTCTGCCTGTGGCTGGGAGTTGAATTTCTGCCTTCTGTATCGTTTACAGGAGGTGGAAAACACTGCCTCGGCTCCTGGATTTCTGTTTACTTGTTTGATTTCCACTGAAAATGGTCTTATTTCAGCATAGTAGCAGATGGGTGAGGATCTCAAATACCTGAGGGTTTTGATTGCCGAATGCTGATTAGAGAGCAGATGTTAATGAGCTGTACACCACCCAGTTCTAATAAAGAGAACTCAAAAGCAGCTTCTGGCCTCTTTCAGATGGCGTTTCAGCCTTGTATTTAATAGTTTATCACATGGAGACAGAGGATCTTCTCGCAGAAGAGACCTGTTATTTCTGGGTGGCAGCAGGGCAAGGATTGCTCCCTTTGGAGTCACCTCTGCTGTGTTGGGATTTCATTTGGGATTATCCTCACGGATCAGTTGCCTGCTGTGCAGGAAAGCACCTCCGTGCTCTTCTGGATCTCACTTCCTGGCATCTTTCTGTGCCTTAATTTGCCTTTCTGATGGCGATTATAACGTGATGCAAGTGTGAACTCACGAGGGATTATGAGGCCGTGATGGGAAGCAGATAAATCTGGCAATAATAAAGAGATGAGACAGTGGCCTGGTTTCCATAAGGTGTGGAGCACCCACACGTCTGCTGCCGCTCACGCTGCCCTCAGGCCTGGGATCCCTAAAATCAGAGCCCATTTCTGAAATCTTGGTCCTTGTCCTAGTCACAGCTCCCTCCTTCCCTCCACTCCCTTTCACCCTTCCCTGCCCACTCCTCATGCTTTCTCCATAGGTTTTTCCTTCTGCTGGCACGAGACCAGATCCATGGGGACTTGGCAGAGCTGCAGCCCTTTTGCAGACATCCCCTGGAGATGCCCCCAGCCCTGCAGAGCTGCTCTGGTGTCTGTGGCCATCCCATACGCTATGGGATATATGATGGTTATGTGCAGGGTTACCTCCCTCTCCCCCAAACCGGAGAGAGGAGTCTGCAAGTGAAGGGACACTGGCAGGGCATGTGACAGGCCCATGAGGTCGTCACCTGAACTGCAGCCACAGCCAGTGGGGCTTTGGCATGTCCAAGGCTCAGGGCTCTGCGTGGACTCCTTGGGTGCCCTCTGCTGATAGGAAGCTCTTCAGCTGTGTTTGGCTTGGCCCAGCCACCCACGTGTGACAGTGACTGTGGTCTGTGTTCCTTCTTGCAGATGTAAAGCCCTCTAACGTGTTGATCAATACGCAGGGGCAGGTGAAAATGTGCGATTTTGGCATTAGCGGTTACCTCGTTGACTCGGTTGCTAAAACCATGGATGCAGGATGCAAACCCTACATGGCTGTAAGTTGAGCTGTGGAGAAGCTGCATGGGGAGCAGCCAAAGGAATATGAGCTCGGGGGGGAAGGATCAACCTCCAGCATGTGTCCCAGGGACTCCTTTGGGAAGGTGTATCCCTGAAGTTAAGGGATACAGTCCCTTTGTAAAGGGGCAGAGGGGGAGACTGGTCTCATGGGCACAGCTTCCTGCTGCCTTCTCACCTCTCTGTGACCTTGGGAAAGGCTCTGGAATTGTTCCCTCTTGCATATTTGCCATTTGTCTCCTGGGGACAATAGTACTTAGCATCTGGGAGGAAAAACAGTCCCCAGGGACTGGGTCCCTTGGGCTCCTCCTGGGAGCTGCTATTCGTGATTCACCCTTTGTGGAGCACTTGCACAGAGTGAAAACAGCCCTGGAGAACTGAGGCTTGTCACCCCTCCCTGCCAGCTGTGCCAGGTCAGCTCCACCACCCCAATCCCTGGTGCAGGTACCACCTGCTGCTGGTGACCCTTTTCATTGCCTGCCCTCACCGTGAGGGTGAGGGACCAGATGTGGCCCCACAACAACCAAGAGAGCAACCTGGTGCTGTGGGCTAAGTGGGCTGCCATCCTGAATGCCCCACCTGAGGCTGGTGAGCCCTGGGTGTGTGGGCATGGCACTGGGACCATCCCTGTTCCTCATCCACCTCTGTCTCTGTTCACAGCCTGAGAGAATTAACCCGGAGCTGAACCAGAAGGGGTACAGCGTCAAATCTGACATCTGGAGCCTGGGGATCACGATGGTAGGGTGGCCTGGGGGCTGGCAGCGATGCCAGCGCGGCTCAGTGTTACTCATGGACTCATTTTACTTCCCACACTCCCGCTGACAGTGGTGGCACTGGTTGCTTGGGAAGGTGACAGGGTGGGAACGGGAATACAGCTCTGGAGGGGCCAGGGAATGTGCTGCAGGGTTAAAGGGAAGGAGGATGGAGCTGCTTTGTCAGCTCCTTGCTGCCGCAGCTGCCAGGAGATGGCAGCATGGACTAAGGCACAGGCATCTGGTGCCTGGAGCAGGTTGGGTTCCGAGCACAAAGACATCCTCCCGGCACGCAGCAATTAGCAGAGCAGGGGTGGGTGGTGTTTAGCGGGGATCCATCTGCTCACAAAGTCATTTTACAGCACATGTGGGGCTGGTTTTAACTTCTCACCTTTCGCGGGTGGTGTCGGATATTGGGGGAACAGGGAATTGAATATGGAGCCCTGTGAGTCTCTTCTGTCCTCTTCCTTTTGCTGGGGGAGGTTAAGCAAGATGTGGCTGGGGTGGGGGGGGGTGAGGAAATCATAGAATAGTTTGGAATGGAAGGGATCTTAAAGCTTATTTGGTTCCATCCCCCTGCCATGGGCAGGGAACACCTTCCACTAGCCCTGGTTGCTCCAAGTCTTGTCTAACCTGGCCTTGGACACTTCCAGGGAAGAATTTCCTCCTAACATCTATATCTTGCCTCTTTTAGTTTTAAACTGTTCCCCCTTGTCCTTTCACTGTCTGCCCATGTAAAAAGTCACTCTCGCTCATTCCTGTAAGCCCTCTTTAGGCAGTGAAAGGGGCTCTGAGGGCTCCCTGGAGCCTTCCCATCTCCAGGCTGAACAACCCCATCTCCCTCAGCCTGTCTCCAGCCCTTGGGTTTGTGTGAGTCTGAAATCTGCAGGGTGGACGGGCTGTGGGGTGTCCTCCCACCACCCTGAGGTGTGGGCTGTGTCTCCCCAGATCGAGTTGGCCATCCTGCGCTTTCCCTACGACTCCTGGGGGACGCCCTTCCAGCAGCTCAAGCAGGTGGTGGAGGAGCCGTCGCCGCAGCTCCCGGCGGAGAAATTCTCAGCAGAGTTCGTCGATTTTACCTCGCAATGGTAAAGTACCTTCATGGCCTCACTCGCCTCTGCCGTGCTGGGGGGAGGCCGAGCAACACAGGGGCCATTGGCCTCCTGTGTCCCTGTCCCCACAGGCAGCTCCAGAGGAGGTACAAAACCGATTTTTGGGCAGAACATTCCCCTGGGAAGGGATGGGACTTCCTGCCCTTGCTGAGCTGGGGTGGGTGCCTGAAACTCTGCAGGCAGAGCAGCAGTGGTGGTGGCTGTGAGGGTCTGCCTGCCTGAGGTGGTGAGGAACAGGCTTGGTCCCATTTGGGGAATGCACAGGAGGAAGGGATTTAGGAGTCTCCTCTCCTGGTTGCCCTCACGCAGGGGGTTCCTCTGTGCGCAGGCAGGTGCAGTCGGGCAGCTCCGCCAGCCCCCCTCGCATCCCCGAGGCTGGGAAGGGGAGCAGGATGTGGAGTGGCTGCCTCCTCCTGCTCCTCCTGCTCCTCCTGCTCCTGCTGCCAGGGGACACGGCTCTGAGGGCAGAGCTTGCCCCGTGGTGGCCCCCGTCAGCCTCTCTCCAGCTGCTGTGCTGCTCTCCGTGGGACTGGGAGCTGGAAGCGGCGGCAGAGTTTGGCTGCGGCGTAGGAAAAGGGCTGGAGCAGAGCGTGCTGTCTGGAGGCTGCGGGGGCTCTGCAGCGCCCGGGGAGGCTCACAGAGCTGGCAGCTGCCCCGCAGCTCCTGCCTGCTGCTCCCTCCAGCTGCCCTGGAACCGCAGGCAGGCTGATTTTTCCAGGCGCTGCAGTGCCCTGCGCCACCTGCCAAGTTGGCAGGTGGATGGTGGGTTTGTGTGGTGGCCAAGAAGGGACGGCAGATCGACAAATAGAGAAATGTGAGACTGTTCCCGAGGGCCAGTGTCGGGGCCAGCGCCCGGCCAGCTCTGCCGGCACCCAGGAAGAGGATTATCAGCCACTCCTGCCCGGGGACTCTCAGTACCGACCTCCACATTCTTGGGAGTCGTGTTCAAACATGTTTTCATGTCCCCGTGGTTCAGCTCCTCGCCTCCCCACCGACCCGTGCTGGGGAATACCTGCCATGCCCGCACTGCTCTGTGTCTGGAGAGGTGGGAGCTGGCTTGGAAAAACCCTCTCCCAAAATGCCCACCGTTTTCACGAGGCCCACACTGAGGTTTGGGAGCAGCTGCCGCTCAGCCATGCTGCCTGTTGTTGCCAAGCTGCCTGTTTGTGCCAGGCAGGCTGTTGTTCCTCACCGAGTGGTTTGCTTGTGCAAGCCTGGTGTCCTGTGGCTGGCTTAGGAGTCACATCCACGGCCACTTTGGGGAGCATGTGGCCATTCCTCTCTTGGCAAATCCTGCCCTTCAGGATCGCTGAAGATCTGTCATCGTGGCATGAACTCAGAACAGTGAATTTGGCTGCAGATTGCACTAGTTTTGTGTTGTTGGAGTCTTGAGAATTTCTTCTGACACCAAACCAGGTCACATCCACTCAGTGCATGGAGTCTGGGTTAGTACTATGTCTAATACATCTGCTGCCTGGGGCAGTGAAGTCTGATCACCTGTAGCCACTGCAGGAAGGTTCCTGGGATATCTGAGTCAGGATCAGATCCCAGTATGACTCTTCATTCCTGAAAATTTACATCTGTTTCAGTAAGTTGTCACCAGATTTCCCAGTATTAATAACCTGGGAAGAAGGTTTTTATTCATAGAGGGTCTAAATTAAGAGGATTATGCCAAATTTGGACACACCTAACCTTCAAATTCACCTTGTCATCTTGGCTGGGGCTGCTCTGGAGCTCAGAGGATGTGACACATCCCGTACCTTCAGTTGAGCAGCGTTGGCACGTCCCAGCCCTCGGTTCCTCTGTTCATTCACAACATGACACTGAACACGAGCCTGCTACACACAGCAAGCAGGAAATATCTATTCAGTGTGTGTCCCCTGCTTCCTCTGGGCTGCTGCAAATCCCAGCAGAGGAGCGACTGATCATCGCCGAGGTTCTCACTTTTGTTTTGCTCAGTGTGACACCTTTTCCCCGCCACCGCCGCGTACGTGTGTGAAGATCTTTTCAAGTTGCTCCAAGTGTCTTTCCCCTAAATACACTGCCAGGAAGTGAGTAGAGATTACGTCCTGTCTTTTTAAAAGCTATTTTCTGCTGCAGGGGAACCAAAATAACTTCCAGCTACAACCCTCCAGAGCCATCTGTTGTAGGAGAGGAGAAAAAAAGGATGTCCCATGGAACCGTCCCTGCTGATAATGGCACGGTGATAAACAAATAGTTGTACACGTGCTTTGGAGCCACTCGGTCACTGCTCCCAGTCAGGGGCTGGAGGCTGTATCCATTCCCATAGTCACTGGCCTGCTGCAGAGCACCCAAAACCCCAGTTGCATCTGGCCCCCAGCAACAGGCAGTGTCTTGACTGGTGTTTATGGTGTCTCCAGATCTCTTGCTTGACCTTGAGCGCACAGCACTTGCTTGCACCCAGCTGTGTTTCATACAGGGTGTGCTGGCTGAGGTGTCCTCAGGTTTGCTCAACATGGATGAGCAGCTGAACTTCTTCTGCAGGGACTTGAGACCTTGCTTTTGTATAGCTTTGTGGCCTTGCTAAAATTGCAGAGAGAATGTGACTTCTAATTTTTTCTTCTTTCTTTTTTTCTCCCTTAAAGCTTGAAGAAGAATTCCAAAGAACGGCCAACATACCCAGAGCTTATGGTGAGTGTGGCTGCAGCTCTGTTGGTTCAGAGCTGCAGTGGGTTGTGATGAGATGCTGAAGGCAGGGACTCCAGTAGTGATGATGATTTGGGATGCTTAGTATCTCTTTTTTCGTAACAGATGTGAGAACTGTGACACTTCAGGGTCCTGGGAGGGTGTCTGCAAGTCAGAGATGCTCTTTGAAATCTCATTCAGGTGCTTTTCCAGTCAGATCAAGGGAGAAAAAAAAAAGTAAAGGCAAGTAGTAGATTTGCTAAGGGGCAAGAATGAGGCTGTGAAGAATCAATAAGGATAAAATCCTCCTCTTGGGTTTGGTGGTGAATTCAGACACCTCAGTGTGCACCTGATGCTCCACATGGGCTGCAGGAGCTGGATGGCAGACTGGGCTTTACTGCCACGGTGCCTTGGAGAGGAGGCTTTTGGGCAGAGCAATTCCTGGATGCTGGGGACAGAGACGAGTCTGTGACTAATAATTCCGGTTATTGAATTTTATCTGCTGCTTAGAGACTGTTTGCTGGGAGCATGTCTAGGACAGAGGAATAACGGAGGAAGACAAGGCCAATAAAGGCTGGAGAAGGGCAGGGCAGGGCTGTGGGTGAGCTCCCAGGGCAGACACTGGGGTCTGCTCAGTCACAGCTCTGGGCTGCAGCTGGCAAGAACAGACTCTGGGGGCAGATTTTTCTGCTAGGGCTCCACAGCTTCATCTGTCTCTCTCCTGACTTTCTGGTATAGATCCTGGTGCTCCTGAAAGCTGGAAAAAAAGCAGGAGAGCTTAGGAAGTCAGTGTTTCACTCCTGTGGGCGTCTAGTCCTTTTTTCACTCTCAGCTTGCTAAAAGGCAGGAAGGTGCCTAACTTCATTATTTCTGAAGATCTTCACCCAAATGCTTGCTTGTCCCTACATTCCCACCCCTGCCTGGTGCCACTGACAAGACTGGGTGGAAACTGCTGCAGAATTTCCTCAGGCATTGGTATCCCTTGAGCCATAATTCTTGGGACAAGCCGTCTAGAGGATCAGTCTCATCACCACCTCAGAGGTGTGGAGGTGCCAGGGTTTAAGGTGCTCTCAGTGCAAGTCATGCTGGAATCCACATACCTCTTGAACCCGAGTGGTGAGCAATGAATAATTCTCGTGGCATTTTGTGCTGGGCCCTATAATGCGATTAGACTATATGTAGATCTGATTGACACACAGTTTGCCCAAATACTGGTTTCAAACAAAGGGAGGCCCGAGGTTTATGATTTTTTTAAAAAATCTTTTTGGGGGTATATTATTGAATAAACACATATATTTATTTTAAGCAAATCTCTGAACTTTGCCAAATGGCCTTTTATCAGAAAGGTTCAGCGAAGCAGCTCCGTCTGTTGCAGCATTAATTCCCATTGGCAAGCGAGTGCATTTCTATTGAATTAGGTTCTTGGATCACCTCTCTGGAGTATCTCAATGCTGTGGTATTTTATGGCTGACATGAATGTTGTGAGGTCCTGTGGTTGAGGGTTGCTGTTTTGTTGGGTTTTTTTTTTCCCCTCTCTTACGGCATTAAGTTGCGGTACCGGATTGGACTTGTCATTTAGACCAAGACTGCTCCCTTGCTTTCCTGTGGAATTGAGGTTTCTTATGGAAAATATGACTCTATGCTATCTTGAGCATCAGGAAAACTGATATGGATGCTTAATTTCATTTTCAAACCCACTTCCCCAGGTGAAGTGGAGCGTGAAACTACTGCAGGACCGGTGGTCTGCACATGGTGTGGAGCACATCCCGCCTGGCACGGGGGGTTCTGTGCTCTAACCAGGCTGTCACTGCAGAGGGGTTGGGTTCACTGGGAGATGGGGCTGGAGGTCCCTGCTGCCACCCCTGTCACACCTGTGGGTGCCTCCAGGCTGTGGTAGCTCTGCTTCGGGTGTGACTTCACTGGGATGTGAAAGCAGTGGCATCATGCTGGGATAATAACACAGCAGGTCATTTGGGTCACCTCTCTGAGAGTTATTCAGGACACTTTGATTCCTGTGAATGTCTGACCTAGGGAGACCTTAAATTTTACGTGGATCCTTGCCTCAACCATTTCAGCCCTGTTTCCCACGTAATTCCCCCTCTTCCACAATGGGATGTCCTTGGGTCGCTTCCCAGCTCCTCAGAGCTGCCTCGATAACTTTCTGCTCAAGCCCACCTTGGAAAATCTCTTTTCTTTGCTCTTCTTCTCGCTCCACTTGGCCACTGCCATAAACAATCGCTGGAACAGCCCGTGCTGGGGGACTGAGGTGAGGGGCAGCTTGGAAAAACCCTGGAAACCCCAAATTGTCTTAAAAATCTGGCTTGAAATGAGAGGGTCAGGATTCAAACTGGGCTTCCCCACCCTGGCACAGAGAGAGATCACTGTGAGCCCTGGAGGCCCCTGACTGCCTTCTGGGTTCTCTCCTGACACCCTCCTTACAAATAATCCAGTTGTCTGCCAGGACAGTGGGGGTCAAACAGTGGTTTTGGGGATTTCAGGTGGGAGATCTCTGCTGACGTGTTGCTGCCCTGGTACCAAACCAGGTCGCTGGTGCTGGTTCAGAGGGGCTTTTGTTGCTGTCAGGGGGTGTTTGGTTGTGTTTTTCTCCCTTACACATATTTTTCCGTTCGTTCTGAAACGTAGGCGAGATTTTCTGGCAGGATGTCTTCCCATGTTGGTCAGGATTAAGTAGTTAAACACACAAGTGCGGATGGTTTTCCAGCCGGGATGGCTTTCCTGTGCGGCGGCTGGGCTGAAGTAGCCATGTCCTGCTGCGAGTAGGAGCAATTCAGGGAAGAAATGAGACTCACAAGTCACCAGAGGGTAAATACACAGATAAAGCAGGAAGCTGAGGGAAAGCCCACCGCAGTCAGCCTTGCTGCAAGGTTTGCCTTGCTCCCCTTGGAGCTGCTGGGATGGGTAACCGCCGGCTCGGGAGCAGCGCGCAGAGCTCTGGGGCGCGGTGTGCTGGAGGTGGAGACACTGTTTGTAACACTGAGAGCAGCCCAGCTCAGCCCTCCCAGCCAGGACAGGGTTGAGAAGGAATCCATGAGGGCAGCACAGCCCTGCAGCTTTCCTGGAGAGGTCCCTCGGGCCTCAGCCTCAGCTGCAAACACGGAAAGCCCAATATTATGGTGCTAATGACAAAACCTTTTTCACTGTCTAGAGGGTTGTCTGAAAAGGATTTTGGTTCGGTCCTCAGCGTCGTGAATAATAAACTTGGCTGTTTTTTCTCTCTTTTCTTTCCCAGCAACATCCTTTCTTCACCCTGCACGAATCCAAAGAGACAGACGTCGCCTCTTTTGTCAAGCTCATCCTGGGAGACTGAGAACTGGACTTGTAAATGAATTGCCCTTCTGTGGACTGGTGGGTGCAGGGGAGGGGCGCGTGGCAGGGCTTGTCATGGAAGCACCAACAGAAAGTCGCCGTGTTTTGTTTTGTTTTGTTTTTATTCTGAGAAACCCCCGCCTTGCCGAAGTTTTTTAAAGGGTTCTTTGGTATCCATAGTGACATAGAACGAGCTGGTTAGTGAAATGAATTTTAATAAGGTTGGTAACCTTAAAACAAAAACAAAACAACAAAAAAAAATTTAAAAGAGTGATTTACATATTTAATGACAGTCGAAGTCCCTCTTCCTAACTTGCTCCTCATCCCCTTTCCCTTCCCCCTGAACCAGAATTTGCTTTGTCATGGTAATAGGTGCTATGGTAGTCATGAAGTTGTATGTAGATTTATATTTTGTCCCTTCCATTATTTTAATATTTATGTTAAGTGCTTGATGGAATAGATTTCTGTTTTATATGAGGATGAGTGTGTGGTGACGATGATGATGCTTAAAATGAGGCCACAGCAAGCAGCAGTCGTAGGGCTTCGCTGGGGAAAAGGCTGTCGGAGGGAAAGAGGAAGAAGAGGAGAAGTGTCTCTGTTGTGGGAAATATTTAATGTGCATCGCAAAAGGAATTTCGAAGCAAGACTTGCAGCTCAGCTCCTCGAGCTGCACCTCGAGGTGCAAGGGAGGGAGGTGCCGGTGCCCCCTCTCCGGACACCGCACTCCGAGTCCGGCCAGCCTGGAGGGCACTGCCAACCCCCAGCTGGGCACAGCCCCTGCCCTGCACCCCAGCGCCTCACACCGGGCAGGCCGTGGGGTCTGGAGTGGGAATCGCTGGGATGGCGTCTGGGAGACACCCCAGAGAGAAGGAGATTGGCAGATGAGTTGCACAAAGGGGAGGAGGAGGCTGCATGGTCAGTGCCCCCCTGCCCGCGGGCCCAGCAGCATTGCAGTGCCTGAGGCTCCCTTGGGCTGGGGATGAGCTGCTTTGGGCCTAAAAGGGAGCTCCTCTCTCCTTCTCCGGGTGAGACAGGATCACAGGATGCGTGGCATAACACCTGTGAAAAATGGAGTGGTGTAGTGTTCGTTTCCAGGGCTCTTGGCACCGTGTTGGCAGTGATCCTTCTGCGCTTGCCCACACTTTGGGAGTGCTGGTGCTCCCCGGGAGCCTGTGCTGGCACGTGGGTTGGGCTGTGTCCAGCTCCAGCCGGGATGCTGAAGGCAGCCAGGAGTGCTGGGCTCTGGCATGGGCTGCACGTGTGTCCTGTGGGAGCTGCAGCCTGGAAACCATGCAGGGACACCACACCAGGAGCTCACTGCTGTTGGCCGTGCCCTTGAAGAAAAGCTGCCAGCCAAGGGCAGGAGAACAGAGGCTTTTGGGGTGGGAAGGGAGACAGAGATCACTCAGCGTTTGGGTTACTGTCTAGAGAAAGGGAGGACTGTGCATTGTGAGGTGTTGCTGAGCCTGGAGCGAGGCTGCTGCAGGCTAATGCTGGTTTGACTGAGCCACACCTGGCCAACTGCCTCATCTGGCCCTGAGGTGCTTTGCCTTTGCCCGTGGCTCCTTCCCCAGCCCTGTGAAGGGGACTGCCTGTGCGTTCCGGCCGCTCCGGAGTGGGCATGTGTGCCTCGTGCCCCTCCACTCGCTTCCCATCCCCATCCATCGCTTTGGCACAGCCTCTCGGAGGCAAATCCCAACTAGAAACATGCCTTGCTCTGCAGTATTTGTTGTGCAGGGTGTAACTCAGCCTGGGGTCAGCTCTTGCTCTCCCAGTTTAGTGGCTCCAGACTCTGCTGGCGCTTCCGGAACGTTGGGCTTCCGGAACAGTCTGAGCGTATTTTCGGGAAGCGATCCCTTGGAAGGGCTGATGGGGGAGGGTAGAATTTAGAGCAGGGGTTCCCCAATGGTGGCACCTCTGGTGCTCTGGGGACATGCCAACACTTTGCAAGGCGCACACAGACACCGCCAGTGCCTGGGCTGCCACTGTCCCCACCACGGTGCCCGCAGGGGTGGCTGTGACCCCGAAACAGTGCAGCTCTGCCCTGGGCCAGTGTGGGAAGAGACAGGAGAGCTCTGCTGTCAGGGGTTCATCAGTCCTTGTGCCCCTCAGCTGCTGGGGGGGCTCTGGGAGGGCTCGCAGGAATTCCCAGGTCGTGGAGACTCTGGGGAGGAGGTTCCAGGAGCCTGCCCAGCCCTCGGGAACGATGAGCTCCATATCCCGCTCTGTGTCGGGGGGAACCTTTCAGGTTACATTTTGTGGCGGGTGAAACACGCGGATGTTTTACTTCAGTGTGATTTTCAGAGGCCTCGCATGGCTCATAATCCGCCCTCTCATATTCCATGCTGTGTGTGTGTGTGTGTGTGTGTGTGTGTGTGTGTGTGTGTGTGTGTTTTTTCTCTCTCACTTTCTCAGAGTCGCAGAGCTGTTTTGATTGATTGTCCTCAGCTGCAGCTAAAAGTCCAGCCAGCCAGCTTATAGACTTGGTTCCAGCATCAATTCTCGCTTTGAAAAACATGACATTTAAAACCACCCTTTGGTTTCCCTACATATGGATCTGATGCTTTTGTTGAAGATTGTTCTTGCCGCGTTTCTCCTGCAGTGTAAGTCTCATTTGGACACCGCATCTCCTTGACCTCAGAGCACCTTTATTTCAGTGCCATTGTAATTGACAGGTTGAATTTATGAGATACTGTCAAAGTTCAGTATTAATAGCAGATATTAATGTCACCAGCGTTTTCCAATAGAAAATTAATGTCAGTGTTGTCTGCAGCTAGTAACCCTCTAAAAGGATTCCTACATGCCTCCACACTGCATGCTGAGTGCTTGCTTTTATGCTTTTTGCTCTTGCAGTGCTTGGGCCGTCTAATCCCTTTGTTTTAATGACATTACAATAGGGCAAGCAACAAATCACTTCCCTTCCCTGCTCATTCCCCGTGACTTTGTCCCTTTAAAAGTCTTTTGCGTCAGCCCAGAGCAAGTGTGGATCTGTGTGAGCAGTGAGAATGAAAACTGATCGGAGGGATCGCTGCTGTGGAGGGGAGTTAGGCAGGGGAGGATGCAGAGGCTGTTGGTCTGTCCCTGCATCCCTCGTGGACACAGAGCTTGGCCTGACCCAGGGGTTTCTCAGAGAGAAGTCCGAGCTGGTGGCCTCGGCTCAGGGAGGAGAGCCAGGGACTCCTGTGTGCTTAAAAGCTCAGCAAACATGCTGAGCTGCAAGATGAAAGAGAGACTCTTCTCTCAGTTGATTGTGTAACCTCTGTGGAGATGAAAAGCCTTTGGTCACTGCTCAGGTCTTTGCTTGGCTGTAACATGAGCACAGCCTTGCCTAGGACAGACGTGCTTTTTGGGACATTAAGCCTGTCCCAACAGCCATGTCCCCTGAACAGCTGAGGTGGTGAGGCTTAAAGCTCTTCTTCAGAAAGCTCTTTTTGTGTTCACACAGCGCAGGACCATGGGCAGTGTGTTGGATTGCCCTGAACTGGGATTTTTAAAGAAGCAGGTCTCATGCCATAAATCTGAAAGAACCCAAAACTCCACGAGGGAGCAGGGAGGAGAGCAAAACTGTTGGGAACTCAGCACTGAGTTGGGACCTGGACCAGCTGCACATGGATTCCAGCACAGGGAGCCCTTTTCAGGGCAGGGAGGGTCTCTCTGCTCTGCCACAGGTTACTGGGCTGCAGGAAAGAGGCACAGCCCATCCCTGGGGACCCCTGGGCATGATGTTCATCCTCTTCATTCCCCCCATGATACAGCTCTTGATGTTCCTGCAGTCTCCTGAATGTTTGAGGCCTTGCCATCGCTGGAGCTGAAGTGTCACTGGCAAGAAAGCTGTTTTCTGGGTCTCCAAGCGCCCACTGGTCCCTTAAATCTGAAAGAGGAGTCAGAGGGCTTTTTCTGGTTACTGTTTTAAACACCAGGTTCATGCTGCTGCAGTGGGTGCAATGCCCATCTCTTCTGGAGTTTTTTCCAGGTGTACAAACCTTGGCACAGATATCTCTGTACTGTATTTCTGCGTTCTCCCTGACTTGTGTTGGGTTTACTGGTGAGGAAGGAGGCAGCTCTGACTTGTTAAAGAGGTGGAACACCCCTTCTGGAGGCAGGTGGCCTCCCCTGTGTAAAGGAGGAGGCAGCTGGTGGGTGACTACTCAGAAAAAAACTCTAAAAACAGATTTGCAATTGATCTCCCTGTTCATCAGCAGGTGCTGTTGGGTCAGTGCTGCTGCACCTTGTCTGGGTGGGAAGGGGCTGCCAGACCCTGTGCCCAGGCAGGGAGCAGTGGCTGGTGCTGAGGGCAGACCCTGGCATGCACTGCCCTCGCTGGGATTTCTCCATGCTTGCTGCAAGCCAAGTGCGTACCTGCACATTTCCCTTCTTCCCTAGACATTTTGGAAGAGGAAATCCTCCCTGGTCAACGCAGCATTGCTTTACTGGCTAGTCTGGTGTAGTTCAGACAAGGTTCCCACCAGCTCCCTTGTTTAATAGACCTCTTTTTTATTAAAAACAAACCCCAAACTCCTCTCTCAGAAAAGCCAGCCAAGATGCTCTTTTTTTTTTTTTTTCTCTCTTCCATCTTGTTCCTCTTAGAGGAACTCTGGGAGCCCATCTTGGTGCTTTCACTCTTTCACATGCCAAAGATTGCTGCATCCCTCTTAGTTATGCTCCTGCCAAACCAGATCTTATAGTCTTGCCTCAAAAATCATCCCCTTCCCTGCTCCTTGGGGTTCCTTTTGTTGCCGTTGCTCTTTCATTGCATTTCCTCAAGTTTATTGACATGTCTATTGTTGGGCTTCCTGGACACATGCAGCTCTCTTTTTCGGATACAGGGAAAGACAAATAGTTGCCTTCACTGCTCTGCCCCTGCTGTTGGGGAAATACTGTTAGTGATATGATTCCTACAGATGGGATGGGTCTCATTTAGAGCTCAGGTCGTGGAGGGTGTAAACTGGCATTGCTCCATTGGCTTGGCTGGAATAAGGCCAGTTTTGTCCAGCTGAGAATCTGTCCTTAATGTCTAAACAGTTACTACACACTAATAAAGATTAATGATTGTAAATCCCCCCGGATTATACATAAAATGGCAAGTTTTACTCATTAATCTTTATTGCCACGTTATAGCTGTTTATGTTAGAGGAGTCGCCTCTCTGCTCGGAACATGCACTGAGGGGGGGTGAGCATGGGGGGGATGGAGGGTGGACAGCCCAGAGCAGATGTCCACATGTTTTACAGTCTGTCCTCCCCCCAGGTTCCTTGTTTCCTTGAAAGCCGTTTAAGCAGCAGCAGAGGATGGATCCCAGAGCTTTGTCTGCCTCGCTGGCCTCTGCCTGGGCTATGAAATCCAGATTGTTTCTGGTGAGAAGGGATCAGATCTCCTAATTAATATTTCAGCTCTGCCTTTACTGGAGCAGATGGAGAATATGAAATTTGACATGTGCTCTGGCAGGCCAGTGCTCTGCAGTGCTGGGAGGTTCTCTCTCCCAAACCGTGGCTGGAGGAGATGCTTTCTGGACAGTGGCAGCTGAGTTGCAGGTTGAAAGGACACTGCTCCTTCACATAACCACACACCCTAAACCCAGTGAATTTTGGTAATAAATAGGGCCAGTAAAAGCTCATTGAATCTCACTTTTTAGGTGTTTGCAGATGTGTGTAGACACAACCAGGAGCTGGTGGTGCTGGGCTGGACACAAAGGCCCATGTGCTGTATAAATGAAGAGGAGCGTAGCAAACTTTAATGTTGGATTTAATGGCATAGGGACAAAGTGAGTCCTCTGGCAGGCAGCTGTGTCAATCCACCCTGCCAGGGAGGGTGGTCAGGAGCAGAAAGGGAGGGCAGGACACAGCCACAGGTTCCAGGGAGTGCACAGCCTGCTGAGAGCAGCCTTCTCTCCCCATGCGCTCCTTCAAGCCCGGATCTGGGGGTAATGGCTTTGCTCGCCAGTCCCAGCTTGCCACTGCATCCCCAATTCCAGCAAAGGAAGCAAAATCTACAACCCAAAAGAAACGCAAAGGGGAAAAACCTACAAGTGAGCCAAGACATGTTGCTGCTGCATGGCCTCGTCCGTCGCTGCTTCCCCCACTGAGCTCCAACTTAAGCCATGGGAAAAGCACAGGAGAGGCCTCTGGAGCTCAGAAAGGACTGAGTAAACGTTTTAAGGTGGTCTCTATGCTGGAAATACCTAATTTACAGGCCAGCAGGATGAAAGAATCCTTCAGGGCTCTGGGCAGCTGGCAGTGCCGTTCCAGCGGGAGCACTTTGGGCTGCGGGATGTTTCTGGCTCAGCCTCCTTTGGTTTCTAGAGGTTGGGTTGCTAAAGCCCTGGGTTGCTAAAAGGCCCTTTGCCTCCATCTCCACCTGATGTCTCAGTGACCCTCATGCTTTGGATTTCACTGCCTGGGGCTTTCCTGGCAGCCTTTTTAATCTGTGGTCGGTCAGAGCAAAGGGAAGGGAAAGGGACCTCCGGCCAGCTCAGCTTTGGGAGGGGAGGGAGCTGCCTGTGCTGCAGGGGAAGCCACAGCCAGGGTCCCTCTGCCCTGCAGGTCTCCAGCCCAGGCGAGAGCCTCTCCCTTGGTGCCTCGCTGCCATCCCATTAACAATCCCAGTGGGAAGGCGGAGCAGCTCCGGAGCCGCCGCAGCGCCGCTCCAAGGGCGGCTCATCCCTGCCGTGCTCCCTTCCTCGAAAGGCTTCTCTGAGCGAGGGGGCGAGTCCAGCCGTGCGAGGTGCCGCGAGGATAAGCTGGGGAAAGCTTGGAAGCCTCTGAAACGCTCTGGAAGTGGGGATGGAAATCTCAGAAGATCAGACGGCTTTCGGCGATTTCCAGCGCTGTACGGTTTTAGCCAGACCCAAAAACCCTTCCTAGAAGTTTTATTTCAGGGTATTTTGATCCGTTACTTTCACTTTTGGGCTTAGCTAAATCCAGGAAACTCGGGATAGTGTAATTCTTGAATAAAGACTAAACACACCCCAAGTATTATTGAACCGATCAGAAAAGTTTCTGTTTGGTTTATCTTACAGGAATAATACAGGCCAGCTCAGGGTTTAATTCAGTCTGGTTTTACCCCAGATAATTATTACTTTTGGGAAAAATAAGAGAGCAGACCATGGTCTTTCCAGAAGGCTGTGACCCATCACGCACCAAACGGTGCCAGAGGGTGGATGGAGATAAGTGCTACAGGGAGAGGGGGCCAATGTCTGAGGGCTGGAAGGAGCAGCCTGGCTGCAGGCACATCCACAGCCTCCAAAAAAACATAGTTTCCCCAGAGGTTGTGTGATGGAGGGATCAGGGTCTGCCATGTCTCATTTTTTTGCCCCTCTAGGAAAGAACATTCAGCCATCTCGGAGTGTCCTGGGACCATATCCAACAGCCTTTGGTGTTTCTCAGCTCAGTTGTGTGTGGTTTTTTTCAGGATGGATAGTGTGAAAAGCCAGGAGGGGCCAGGTGTCCTTGATTTACATAGCCAGAGTGAAGGGATGTAGATTAAGTGCCTCCTAAGAGCCAAAAAGGTGTGTTTAAAGATAAATTACAGTCGTAGCTGTTCAGCCAGGATCAGATTTTCCCATGTACAGGTGCAGAGCTCTCCATCCATGCTGAGCCCAGATTTAGTCAGGAGCCTTGCACAAATACCTACAGCACGGACTGTGCCTTCTGGGGGGCTTCGGGCAGGTTGGGGTTCAAATCAGAGTATCACCAAACCCAGGATTTGACTCCAAATACTCCCTTTGTAATCTGTGTGTAAAGTGAATTTCCAGAGCACGGCCACTGTAATTGTGACTCGAGCAGTTTGTGCTTGGTGAGAGTTGTCCCTGTGCCAGGGACTGCTGGAAATAGTCACAACACACAAGATAGTTGGAATTTCGCATTTTTGCATTTGTTTTTTAATAGCAGCACATCAGGGGGAAGCTGCTAAATGTAGTTTCTTGTAAACTGGAAATGTGTTGGAGTAAAACTTGTCATTTCTCATAGAAAAGAAAAACAACTCTAAAATTGGCCAAAATCTTCAGTTTAAGGAATTACAGTTTTATTGGCAAAGATCTGTGTTTAGCATCAATATATGGAATTTCTGGAGTTTCTGTCATAAGGTGTGAAATCTGCTTTTTCTCGAGATGGTGGGAAATTTGTAACAAGGATATTTCGACATAATTTTGGATAGGAAAAAAAACAACACCAGAATATGAGCAGAGTGGAAAAGCAACCAGTGCCCAGAGGTCTCTGGGATTGAAGAGGGCACAGCCAGAGCACTGGTGTGTTCTGAACATGTTAGAGAGGAAAAGACTTTCCAGCCCCCTGTAATGCAAGTCCTTGTTTTACTTTATTTTTAGGATATTTTTTTTTTTACAGTAACATCATTTGTGTTCTAACTGTGAAAGTCTCTGCTTTTCCTCACATGTGGAAGGCTGATTATTCTTTCTCATGTTCTTATTATTTATTATTTATCCATTTCTGGTACTATCCAAGAGGTGCTGAAGGTATCTGCCAGCCTGCCCTTGAGCCATATGGAATCCTTGTAGTATCTCCTAACAGCTGGGATGGCAGTAGATGGCTAATTACTATTTTAAATTATATTTATAGCAATTAAGATTTCTTTTTTTAGTGTCCTGGTTTGATCTAGAATTAGGGATGGGGATAAGGAATCTTTTTTTTTTAAAAATTGTGGGGTTTGATTTTCCTTTAAACATCTTGGAGGCTTCTGAAGAAACCTACTCACTTTAGCAGGAGAAGCACCAGTTGGGTTTTAATTCTTTGAGAGGGGATTCATTAACACCAGGGTAAAGTGCTCTGTGACACGTCACTGACCAAAATCACACTGGAATTCTGAGAAAACAATCATTTTCCACCTGAAAGTTAAAATCTGGTTTGTGATGTGCTTGGTGTGTCCAAGACTCATGCCAGGCATTTCTCTGTCCAATTTACATGGAGTTTGTTTGCCTTTAGCCCTGGAGCCAGTGGTACTCGGGTGGCCAGGACTGCTTTGGGGCAGGGCTGGGGGACACCCAGGCACCCTCCGGCCAAGTGTCGGCTCTGGGATGGAGGACACAAGTCCTACAGAGATGATGGAACAACTCATAAGCAGCTTCTTCTTGCTCTGCAAGAGATGTCGAGGGGGAACCCTGTGAGCATGACCTGAGTGAGAGGAGCAGGACTGCGGGCTCAGAACCATCACTCTTCGTTCTTTTGATTCCCTTTCTCCTCTTTGAAAGGTGCTCTTCTGCTTCAGCAGCCTCCCCAGCCTTTCTGATAAAGAATAATAGAATCACAGAACCACAGAATCATTTAGGTTGGAAAAGACCATTAAGATCATCGAGTCCAACCGTAAACTGAGCGCTGCCAAGGCCACCACTAAACCATGTCCCCAAGTGCCACATCTACACGTCTTTTAAACCCCTCCAGGGACGGTGACTCAAGCCTTTCCCCAGGCAGCCTGGACGCTGTGGTGCATCTGTTTTCAGACAGCTTGCATTGGTTTTCTGGTTTGTTTTTTCTTCCCCCTATGTATAAGAAATGTTGGGTAGCAGAATGTGGAATTCATTAGAAGTTCATAAAGCAGGGACCTCAGAAGGATGTGGGTATAAATGCTTTTCAGGCATCCGAGGTGAACTTTAAATGGAGCTTTGGCCCTCATTTGCTTTCTGCTTTTCAAAAACCATTTATGAGAAAGTGGAGCTGTCAAAGCCATGCATGAACTTTGCCTTCTTGCAAATAACTTGTCTCAAAGTAAATTGTCAAAATGCACAAGGAACTTGTCTCTAAGTAAATCCAGTAGCTCCACAAAGCTGGAAACGTACGTGCATTAGAGAGAGTGTGAGTGTGAGTGTGTGTGTGTGTGTGTGTTGTGAGTGGGGGGGTGCAGGGAGTAACTACCATTTTGGAGATTTGAAAAACACAGTGCAAGTGCTTTTAAAAAAAGGCAACGTAAAATATTTATTTCTTGGCAGAGGTACATCAGACCACATCTCCCATCCTTCTTTTAATTGCTTCGTGTTTGTTTTTGTTGTCTAAGTCTTTGCTGGCCCGTTTCCTCCGCAGCGCTCGCTGCTGCTCAGAGCCCGTCACCTCACACAACCCCTCTGGCAGCGAGGGAGCGCAGGGCACGGGGCAGCTCATGGCTCTGGGGCTCCTCTGGAACATCCCTGCTGGTCACATCAGTGGCAGGAGCGGCAAAGGTGGTGTTAGATCAGAAGGCACCTGATGCAATGTGGGCGATTTTCAGAGGAAACTCTTTCCTCGTGAGAACCAAAACTGCCGCATCCTAACGCAAGACCCTGAATGGCAGCCCTGGGGAGGGTGGGTTGCATCAGAGACAGCAAACTTTGAGACTCTGTTTAGGAGAAATGAGGTGCTGCTGTCTTTGTGAGGGGGCACCCAGGTGGTTGTCAGTGCTGGGGAGGGTCCCCAGGGGCTGTGCCCAGGGTTTGGAGATGGCACTGTCCCGTGCCATCGCCCCGAGCTCCTGCCCCTGGGTGCAGCCAGGTGTAATTTCATCAGGCAGATTGCAGAGTTCGCAGGGGCCTCCCTCTGCTCCAGGGTCTTTCACTGGTCACCTGGCTGCCCCCAGTACCGCTTCACCCCCACCCCATCTGGCTCCATCTCAGACACTTCTCAGCCTGTGTTGTCTCCATCCATCTCAGCTCCATTCCTCGGGCGGTGAGGATGATCAGTAATAGGAGACTGACAGTAGGACCATGTGTGTAACGTTTGATGGGCTTTACTTAAGTTGTTGTTTTAATGAGATGGTTTTAGGATCCCATATTGTACTGGATTAAGGATATTGGAACAATTGAACTGCTATTCTTTAACCTTCACTGCTCTAGATCCTTTCTCCCCACCTTCATTTAAAAAGAAATTAGATTGGGAAAATATATTTGACTTGGAAGAAAAACAGACCCCAAACCTTGCTGATGGAATGAGTTAATCATCTTTACTACACTTTGGTTTTATTTCTCAGGATATCCAAAGGTTTTTCACTGCTGCTGAGAGAGGGGACAGGACACCTTTTTGAAACTTCAACCACTGTACCCGTTTTCCAGATGTGTGTGTGCGTGTGTGCGTGTGTGTGTGTGTGTGTGTGTGTGTGTAACTCGGCACTGTGTGTGCGTGTGTTCTGCTGAATATTGTGTGCATCTATGAAATGCTTCAAACAACTGCCTGGAAGTCAAAACCAACCACCTCTTTCCAGTCATATGTTTGCCGTGACTTTTCATAACCACACTTGAACTAGTGGTCTTGGATGAAATACTCAAAGAGCAGGGCATCTTTATAGCAATGGTATGTCAGTCAAATTACGAGAAATGTACACAAAAATAAATAAATGAAATTTAAAAGTAACTTGCTGTCAGCCTACCTGTTTTCCAGTGCTACCAGTTTGGGGACACACTTGCACTGCTTTTTTTAAGGATCATCCTGCTCATAACAGCTTATCATCCGTTACTGAAAGCCCAGGAATGCTCAAGCTGCTCCACAGGAGTAATTGTGCCGATGGTTTTCCTCCCCACGCTCGGGCTGGCGGGAGCAGGCGCAGCCACATCCCGTCCCTCCCACATCAAAGGCACGGCCTCGGCTCCCACCGTGGTGCTGGCAGGGCCTGGTGGGACCACAGCAGCGGCTTCCTGCCCCCCACCCCCCCAAAAAGCAGCTTCTCAGCAGGGCTGGGGCGGTCCAAGGGGCTGCAAGGGGCCACGGCCCCGTGCCCAGCATCGCTTTGGGGTGCGGGTCTTGGGGCTGGGCACCCACACTCAGCACCTTGCAGCGACCTGGCCGAGGGCACTGGTGGGGTTTCTGTGCAGCTGTTGGGCTGGAAAACAGATGTGGTGCTTTGCTGTGCGTTCCACCAGGTCCTGGATCCAACCCTGGATTCCGCTGCCAGCCCCATCACCATTATCTGCAATTAAGCTTTAAAGGTTGACTATTAGACCGTGCTTTTGTCGGGATGCAAAGCCAATGTTCACCCTTAATTTATTAGTCTGAGTCAAATAGCATTTTGCTTGAGTAAAGCATCCTGGTCTGGGTCATGCTGAAACATGAATCGCTGTTTCCCCCTTTCTCATGCAAATAAAATTATCCTTCCATTTATGTTAGAAAGCTGAAAACAATATCCCAGCTCCCTCTGCTGATCCTGCAGTGCCAGCTAAGGTAAAAGCACTGGTTGCAGAGCTGGTGTGCTCTGGACAGAAATAACTCAGTTACTAGAATAATTTCTGGGGGCACGGGTAAGGAATCAGCTTTTATCCCTGGAAAAAGCGCAGTGGCCTGGGCTGAACACTTTGGGATTGCAGGGGGAGTGTTGCCTGGTGTCAGTGATGGGAATGCTGGTGATACAGAGATTGCCATAAAACTGTCTGGAGAGAAGAGCTGCGAGAGGCACAGGCCCAGTTCTGAGAATCCTGAACAAAACAGCTGCTAAAGTTTTTCCCCTGCGCTGTGGGCTGTGCGTGTGCATGTGTGTTCTGTTTAAAGGGAAGAGATTAAGAGCCATACTTCTATTTTATCAAATCAAATTACCCCTGTATGTTCAGAATATTTATGCATCAGTACTTTTTTTTTTATTAAAGCTTTATCTCACTGTAATCAATTCCAAATACAAAACTATTTTTATCACTGCAATGCAGCAGTAATTTATAAGATGTAGACGGAACGCACACAAGATGCCAAAAGCAATTTTATGGAGCCTCTTTTGTTGTCATCTACAATGCATCAGCTCTTGCCTTCAGCCTCCCATCAATTTTAAAAGCCCCAGGATATAAAAAAAAAAAAGGAGTAAGTACACTGAAGCAGCTGCCAAGCCCTGCAATAGTCTGAGGTGCACGTGCACCTCTGGGATGGGGGTTGATTGAACACGGCCCAGTGTTGTAAAAACCCTGTTGAGCTTGTAATACAATTATTTGAGCTGACGAAGTGGCAGGTCTTGTTCCCTCTGTCTGCCTTGCCTACTATTTCATGTGTGTGCAGAAAGTGAAATTGGGAAATAATGTCCTGCGTTACCACAACCAGCATCACGTTGAAGTGAGGAAAGGAAAGGAGGGAGAGTGACTTTTTTACATGGGGAGATGATAGGACAAGGGGCAAGAGTTTAAAACTAAAAGAGGAGAGATACAGAATAGATGTTAGGAGGAATTTCCTCTCTGGAAGTGTCTAAGGCCAGGTTGGAGGGGGCTTGGAGCAACCTGGGCTAGTGGAAGGTGTCCCTGCCCATGGCAGGGGGTGAAATAAGGTGATCTTTAAGGTCCCTTCCAACCCAAACCATTCTGTGATTCTATAAATCTATGAATATATTGCAAAGTTTTGATGAATGCACACTGCACCCAGAGGTGATGTACTTGTTGACGTTAAAGATACAGATGTTTAATTCTGTTTCATTTTCTTGCTGAATCCTACTAATATGAGAGAAATGGACAAATTGGAAATGTTTCCAGTATAGAAGAACATCCCATTTTAATACCCAACCATTGGTTTTAACATGTGCGTGTTAATAGGTCTCTTTCAATATGCTTCTATTGTAGGTATTGAAAATAAATGGAAGAACATTACAGGCCATTAACAAATTATTAATGGCAAACATGACTAAGCCACCTTTGTTGTTTGCCTACTGCTTTCATATTGGAGGGCTTTTGGGAAATAATAATAATAATAATAATAATAATAATAATAATAATAATAATAATAATAATAATAATAATAATAATAATAATAATTCCTTTTGAAGGAATCACTACTAAAGCATTTTGCATGGAGATTACTTCAGGCTTCAGCACTGCGGCTCTCGGCAAGGTCAGGAGATGAGGGCCAAGATTTGCTGATTGAGATCAGATGGCTGGTGGCGAGAAGGAATCTAGATGACTTAACTGGAGGGATTAAACTCCAGTCTTTTGGCTTCCACTTGGCTGTTTCATAAACTGCACGGCGGGGCCAGCGGCGTGTGATGTGAGCGGGGCGGGTTGGAGCGTCCGCCGCTCCGTCCGTGTGAGCTGCCCGGACATCCCGGGTGAGAAAGGCAAAGGCAGTGGAACTGGAAGCTCAGGTTGGTCCCTGGAGCACCAGGACACACACACCCCCCTCCCTCTGACTGCGGCAGAGCAGAGCCCGGGCGCTGTCCAGCCCGGCCGGCACATGAGCCTTGGGCATGGGGATGCCCTTGGGCAGAGCCAGCATTCCCAAGGGATCCAGCCCCGTGTCCCTGCCCAGAGCTGGCATTCCCAAGGGATCCAGTCCCGTGTCCCTGCCCAGAGCTGGCATTCCCAAGGGATCCAGCCCTGTGTCCCTGCCCAGAGCTGGCATTCCCAAGGGATCCAGCCCCGTGTCCGTGCTCAGAGCCAGCATTCCCAAGGGATCCAGTCCCGTGTCCGTGCCCAGAGCCAGCATTCCCAAGGGATCCAGCCCCGTGTCCCTGCCCAGAGCCGGTATTCCCAAGGGTTCCAGCCCCGTGTCCCTGCCCTGAGCCAGCATTCCCAACGGATCCAGCCCCGTGTCCCTGCCCAGAGCTGGCATTCCCAAGGGATCCAGCGCCGTGTCCCTGCCCAGAGCTGGCATTCCCAAGGGATCCAGCCCCGTGTCCCTGCCCAGAGCCAGCATTCCCAAAGGATCCAGCCCTGTGTCTCTGCCCTGCCCAGGGTGACGGGGGTCTCTGCAGCACCCAAAACACACGGATGTTCCCATGCCTGGTGCTGTTCTGTAGGGTGGGGAATCCTCGGACACGTGGGGAGGAGGATTTTGTTGTCAGCAATTCCTGTTGGAAGCCTCACCCATCACACATATCCCCATGGGAGCAGATGGAGCTTGTTCTGCTTTCTCCCAGAGCCTAACCTTTAATTTTACAACACTGATTGAAACCAAGAGTGGAAATAAAAAGTCAGAGCTGCTCTGTTTTCCTTCCCCTCCCTTCCATTATCTTCTTCTTTTCCATCCATCCTCATTTCACATGCCTCTCAGATTGCATCCCCCTGGTTTTCCAGTTATTTATTGACCCAGACCTAATTCCTTATTTCCAGAAATGTGTCATGAATCCTGCCTTTGAGTCATTTGCTTTTTGCTTTCCAGGCTCACCTCTTTGACCACGTTTTCCTGTAAGAGATAAGGAATACAGGGTTTGTGGAGTAATCTCAGCAGGACGCCTGGGTTTCATTCATGGATCTGTTGCCACTGGCTCATTGTGGAAAATTAGGAGAGTTGTTTCACCTTTCAGTGCCTCACCTCAGTGTCACCATCTGTAAAACAAGGCTAATAATTGTTATCTCTTCCATGCAGGAGAACTGGGGAGCTTTGCTAATGACCATCTGCTAAATGTTCTCAGAGCCTCACATGAACATTTCTACTGAAGTGCAAATTATTATTAGAAACCAGGGATTGTTACTGGATTGGTATCAAATCATTGTCGACAGCTTCTCTGCAGGGAAAACTTAGGCACAGCCAACAAGAACAAGCTGCATGTTTTGAAGTTGTGCAGTTGATTATATTGGCTTTCATCTTCTGGTAAGAGGATCCTCTGCCATCTGAACTCTCTGATCTCTGGGAACACAATTCATCCAATCAATCTGGAGGAAAATAAACCTCCGCAGACAAAAACATTAAGTATCCACCTGAGATCATATGAAGATGGAAGATGTTAACTAGTTCTCAGCCCCCCAGTCCTTAACTCTTGCAAACCCAGTGCTTCTCTGGCCCACCAGGCAGTGATTAAGGAAAGGATGTAACACATCCATGACCCAGTCTTGGTGTTGCCGAGTCTCGTGGGCCTTCCTGGGCTAAGTTATAATTGGAAACATGCAAATATTTTGCAGTGAAATTGGTGCCACTGAAGGCTTCTATGGACTGTCTGGGGATGTGTGTTGACCTCGTGGTCACATATGGGGGTTCGAGGTGCCAGGACAGATTCCAGCTATGGCTCCTTCCCAGTTGTCGTGGTTCCACCCCAGCTGGCAGCTCAGCCCCTCACAGCCACTCAGTCCCCCCCATGGAGGGATGGGGAGAGAACCAGGAGAGTAAAAGTGAGAAAACCCATGGGCTGCATAGAAACAGTTTAATGATTAAAGCAAAAGCCAAACACACAAGCAAAGCAAAACAAGGAATGGATTCCCCACTTACCATGGCAGGCAGGTGCTCAGCCATCCCCAGGAAAGCTGGGATTCATCACGGATAACAGAGATGACAAACACCATCACTTCAAACTTCCCCTCTTCCTTCTTTTTCCCAGATCTTCACACACTGAGCAGGGCACCGTATGATCTGGGATATCCCTGGGGTCAGTTGGGGTCAGCTGTCCTGGCTGTGTGCCCTCCCAGCTCCTTGTATCCCCC
>JAWWEU010000041.1:2111910-2140336 GCA_035583155.1 Acropternis orthonyx | reverse complement strand
TATGATCTGGGATATCCCTGGGGTCAGTTGGGGTCAGCTGTCCTGGCTGTGTGCCCTCCCAGCTCCTTGTATCCCCCCAGCCTCCTCACTGGTGGGGTGAGGAGCAGAAAAGGCCTTGACTCCGTGCAAGCCCAGCTCAGCAATAATGAAAACATCCCCGTGTTATCAACACACAATTGTGTTTGTTCAGCACAACCCCCAAACACAGCCCTGTAGCAGCTACTGAGAAGAAAATGAACTCTCTCCCAGTGAGAGCCAGCCCACCCCATGAGACAGTGTGGGGTGAGGGACGCTGTGAGCCCCACTGGAGAGGGGACAGGGAACCACTGTCTCAAGTCCTTTGAACACATGGGCTCATGTGTTGCGTTTTCCCTGAGCTGGAAATCCTGAGGGAGGATTGCTGGAGGCTCCAACCCATTGCTGGGGATTCCACAGCCACACATCAATGGGGGCAAACAGCAGAGATGGAGCTGGGGGTAATTAAGGACCAGGGAGCTCAGATCTATGACACCAAAAGTGACAATATACAACTGGAGAGGTTCAGCAGCTGCCCTGAGTCTTCCCCCTCCAACACCATTAAGTGCCATTATGGTCACTGTCTTAGACTGCTGGATTTAAATAAAATCAATGTGGTTTAAGGATGCTGCTCCAGCATCATCATGGGTGCTGCGCTCACCCAACCCTTTCCCAAAGCACACTGTGAGCTTTTGGGAATATCAGTATCCCTGCTGTGACCATCTGCAGAGCACTGGGGCTCTCAGACAGGACTTGGTTCTCTCGTGCAGCACAGACCGTATTAAAAATGGAAAGAAAAATAGCCCAGTAATTTGTTAATTAAAAAAGGATATTAACATCTTGTGTGAAAATTTTAAAAATCAGTTCTCTGCGTTTAAAAACGTACTTGTAAAATAGTAAGTGCCTTTTGGCTATTTCCTCAAATATATAACCTTGGTCACATGGCTCTCATTAAGACACCAGAAAATGTTGTAAACTGGCATTTATAAGCTCAGCATAGGAAATTTCTGTGTTTTTATTTCGAATTTATAAACCCCCTCCAAGATTTACTGAAAGATACGAAACTTTACTTGAGGTTTTGGAAATGGGATGATTTCTGAGCAAAACAGTCTTCTTTTGGTAAAAAACTCCCATCTGTCCACATTTTGACGTGTTCTTCACACAAGTAAGATTCCCCCCCCCTACAAATATTAAAAAAATCCACCCCAAATCTGTCTAAGAACACAGGCACTAATACTTGCACTGTTAATATTTCATAATGTTGTATTTTTTAAGGATAAAACTCTCTGAAAGAGGTGTCAGCATAAACACACTCCCTCTCACCTCTGCAGAGCCAAGGAGCGCTGCTGTGGATCCCTGTGCGTATTTAACACTGGAGGCAGGCAAGTTTTGCTCTGAAAATGAACAGGAATGTTGAAAGCAGGGTTTTCAAAGATATTAACATCTTTTTTACACCACGGTTTGAATACCACTAGCCCAGACTTGTAAATAATTCATATCCCCAAGCCTGTCATCAGATGGAAACTTCCCTGTTCCCTCCGAGCTCACATCTCTGGGCACAGGTCAGGCTTTAAAATCTGAAGCAAAATGGACTAATTAACATACACAGTGATAAGACAAGGGCTGTTGCCCATCGTTCCTGAATAACCAACGGATTTGGAAGCAGCAGGTTGAAGAGCAGCTTGCAAGTCTGATTCCAGCAGCTCTTTTCCAAGCAGGCTGCAGGTGGCAATACGTTTATTCCTGTTGGTGTCTCGGAGCACGAGATCTCCCTGAAATCCCCGGGATCCGAGCAGAGGATGTTGCTGTCGAAGAAGAAATGCACCAGGAGGGAAATCTGATCAGGGTAATCGCAGGGAAGGGGTCAGGAGGAGATGAAATAGGTTTCCTTTCAGTGGGAAGGACTTATTTCTGGAGGGAGCTGCTGTGGTTTTTCCGTGTCACCCTTTGTGTGGTGCCAGGAGTCGGGCAGAGAAGTCATCTGGAAGGGGAACAGCATCCCCCGAGCTGGGCAAAGCTCTGGGGCACATCAGGAAATGTCTTGGAAGTAGAAAAGATGAAACGAGGTGTCTTTAATTCTCCTTCCCTGAGCTCATTGTTAATGTTGTTCCCACAGGAGCAAGAATCCAGACTTGCAGCTCTCCCTCCTTCCTTAAGGAAGATTAACCAGTGTAAAACTCAGATTAATTAGGTGATGATTTATAACATACCTAAGTGCATTAGAGAGCTCTTACAGTGTCCATCCAGCTTCTCTAGGTGCTCTGGCAGGGGTTTACTCATAACTAAAGGCATCTGTAAGGGGTTTTTCCACTGGGGTTTTGCTGATCAGTGCTGATGCAGCATATTTAATCCCAGGAGACGGAGAGTCCCTGGGGGAGGCAGCCTGGGAGAGGCAGCCTGGTAGAGCAGCCTGGGAACACAGGAGGGGAGAAACACCCCTTTCCCCACGGAGAAATGCTTCTGAAAATGGAGCAGCTTTGCCAGGAGGGCAGGGAAAGGTGCCTGGTATCACACAGGAGCCCAGGCTGGAGCAGGGAGTTCACTTGCCTGAGCCATATGGGGTCTGCCTGGAGATGCAAACCAAGAGGTTGTGTGAGGCTCAGGCTCTGTGGGTTCTTCACATCAGCCCTGCTGCCTGAGGAGGGAGTGGTGCTTTCTGCTGTTCTGTAAGGGCTCGGAGTCTTTAATCTCAATAAAGTGCCTCCTCTGGAAAGTGGCCCTTGTTTGCTACGCTGTGGGAACAGGATTGTTATTAAATGGTCACAGAGAGTAATTGCTTTAAAATAACATTGCAGAGCACTCACTGTGCTCTTGCTCCATGGCTGGTCAGCCCTGAATGATGCCACTATCAATTCACCAAATGGAGCACCCACAAGAGCCAACCCAAAAAGGCTCTTTCCGACAGGAAAGAGTGCCCTGTTTCCCTGAAAAAGCAACGGTGTTTTAATCAAACCATCCTTGATGAAACAGCCTGATGACACAACCTCATCTGAATCCAGTTGCTACGCCAGAGCCGTGCCTGGGATGCGTCACTGCACGTGCAAATACTCATGAGAGCATCCCCTGCACGTGGCTGACACAGCAAGTGACATTCTGGTGGCAGCCGGTGCCTGGCCAGGGAGGAGTGTCAGCCTCTCCCTGCTTTCTCCACCTCATCCTGCTCTTGTGTTCGGGTTTCCATTGCCCCTGAGTGATGATCTGCCCTCACAGAAGGACCTGAGTTGAAAGGGATCTTAAAGCTGATCTTGTTCTAATCCCTGCCATGGGCAGGGGCACCTTCCACTAGCCCAGGTTGCTCCAACCTGCCCTTGGACTCTTCCAGGGATGGGGCAGCCACAGCTCCTCTGGGCAACCCGTGCCAGGGCCTGCCCACCCTCACAGGGAAGACTTTTATCCTAATATCCAATCTAAACCTAATTCCTCTCAGTTTGAGACCATTCCCCCTTGTCCTGTCACTACGTGCTCTTGCCCTGAGCCATTCTGAGCACAGAAACCTGCTCATTAGCACCAGGATTTTAATCAGGGGCTGGACCCTGGGTGGTGGATGGGCAGGTCACACCAATAGCCTCCGACCTTGGCTTGGCAGCTTCCAAAACCGGAGACCAGTCGCTGGGGTGATGGCTGGGGAAAGTGGTTACAGATGGGCTGGAATTTTCTTTCAAGGTATTCCTGTTGTTTGTGCTAACACCATGAAGATGGAGGGGACAGACAGGAGGTGCAGCAGGACCTGCTCCCCACGTTGGTGCTGCCTCTGCCCCAACCCCGTCCCAGCAAAGGGCTCTGCCCACGAGCAGGGCAAAAGGGCAAACCCAGCAATACCTTTGGCTTATCAGTGACAGAACAAATTGATACCAGACTTTTAAGAGGGTGGGGAAACGTCTCTCCATAAAAAGAATCTAAATTTACCATCGTGTTAACAATTCTGTAAGAGTTTTTGGCAACTCTTAATGGAAATTTCAGGAGCAGATGGAAATATTTGGAAACGTATAGAACACATGAGCCTGCAACATCCATTTTTATTTTCTCATTGGGAGTGTGGAGTGGTTTCAGGTTGCCTTTAAATTTTTTTTCTTTCTCTCTTCTGGATACTAAGAAAAGCAAGAGGGGAAGCAGGCGGTGATGGATATAGGCAGGAGGAGGGGGGGTTGCTGTTGCTCACTTGATTCCCCTGTGTGGTCTGTGATAGATTCAAGGGAAAATGGCACCAGCACAAATAAACCCGTCCCGGGTTATTTGGGAGCTCGGCAGGCATGGGAGGGCACCTGCTAACCTGGCCCAATGAGCAATTAACCTTTTCCAACTTAAATTGAGGTGGATAACCTGTATCTACCTCCCAGGCAGCAGGTGAGCTTTAATTAATGAGACAAAAAGGCCTCAGGGTTCTCTGATGGGCTATAATGTCAAAGTATGCAGAATGGGTTTCTCTACCCCTGATGGGCAATGCCAAGGTCACAGCCCCCCTGGGAGAGGGCAATACACATTTAAAAGGCAGATCAAATGTTTCCAGTCCCTGTTGCCCACAGAGCAGGAAAAGCTTTTGCTTTTTACATGCTGTAACCCATCCTTGAGCGTGAAATTTGGTGCCGTAGGAGAGGAATCAATAACAGCAAAAGAGACACTCTTACATATAAAAGCTGGGGGAAAAAAAGCTCTCAGCTGCCAAGTTTCTGGACCTCTGCTGATCAGCAATGATCAGGAATGAAGGAATATGCCGTATTTTTCCATCCCTCCAAAATCTTAGCAGCCCAAGGGCCAATGCACTGGCTCCACTGCTGGTCTGCTCCCGTGCATCAGCCACTGCAGCTCTTTATGTGGGGAGCTCGTTTGGAAACAGAGGCGTTTTCCGAGGTGTTTACATTGTCCCGCTTCCACCGGATCTCAGCAGCTCTTGGAATATCCATCCCTAAAGCCTTTAATTAGGAGAGACTTCTGGGGCTGGTGGTCGAGGCATTTATTGTGCTTGGAAGGGGCCGGAGCCAAAGCCCCAGCGCCAGCAGCGGTTCCGGCAGCGACACTGCAGCCTCTGGAAAACCAGGGCACGTTTCCCTTGGAGCCGGAGCAAACGGAGCTGGGTGATGGCAAAGGGGCTTCTCTCACTGCCACCGGAGCAGCTATGGGAGAAAACGGGTCTCAGCCCCCTCTCTCTGACTCCCTACAGTAGCATTTGCAGCTCTTCCCTTTCCCCGGGCTGAGTACGGGACGGTTTAGAAATTGCTGCCTTTTCTGGGCACTGTTGTCACCCCGCCCCCCCCCGAGAGCAAACGCTGTCCCACAGGACAGGGAGCAGCTTCTTGGCATCGTGCAGGTCCTTCAGCAGCCCGTGGGGGTGGCACAGCCGTCCCTGCTGCCCCCTGGTCCCCTGCGATGCAGTTTAACACTCCAGGGGCAGCTCTCAGCCCATCCCCTCTCTGCTTTCACTGCACAAGCTCTTTTTCCATAGTTGGATTAATGCAAGGGATTTGGGTTAAATTTTCTTGTGTGTTGGCTGGAATACAGGACCACATCTGCCCAGACCTGCAGAAGCCATTGAGGTCCTAAATCCTCTTCGTTGTGTCACTTCCTAGTGATTTCTGTGACAAAGGAACAGCTTGAAGAGCTCTGCAGGCTCGTGCCCCTGCCCAGCACTGCAGGAAGGTGACACTGGTTTGGTCCTGACACTCTTGCACTGGCCCAGAGGCAGCGGGGGCCAAGCCACAGCATCTTCAGGGTGCGGCTTCTCCCTGGAAATGCTCCCCTTGGGACCTTGTAAAACACCAAGGAAGCATTTGGAGTGAATAACTGTGGGCTCTTCCTCCCTAATTGCAGTGTGTGACATGGAAGCTGTTATGCTAATTCCTTTTTTATTGACTAGTAGTGAATAACTGTGTTGTAATACCTGATAAATATGCAGAACACACTTGTAACTGCTCCAAGGCAGGTTTAAACCACATCCTCAAACAACTTTACCAGATTTCATGTACTTATATTCATCCCAAATCATAAGGAAAAAAATGAACAAATTCCAAACTGTTTTATTCAAAGCAATCAACAAATATAAAAATCCATAATAAGATTCTATAGGTTGAGAGTAATATGTCTATGAAATTATGTGGTTACAAGTGTATTATAAAACCCTTCTGGTTTTTTTGCAAACCACATTTTACCTCTGAAATGCCTGACGTGAAACCACCTGAAGATAAATCTGAAACCAACCCAGATTTATTTTATTCACAAGCTCGAGGCACCCAGGTAGAATGTTAATAATAAAAAGCAGGTGGTTTTTTAAAAATTAATCTTTTTAGTCAGCCAAGGAAGGGGTGTTATTCATAATGCAGACAACTGCCTTGCCTACTCCTGTGGTTTGTGTACTGACAATGACTCTTTTCTTCCTGCTGTCCTTTCTCTGAGCTACTTCACCTTTTCCTCTAGACCTTCCTTATCAGCCAAGGCCATTCCCATCCAGCACAGTGAACACGAAGTGAGGGCTGTGTGTGGTTAGAGCATGGCTGGGTGAGCTTCCCTGCCCTTGGCCATCAGCATTAAGAAGATGCTGGGTTAGAAAGACACCTCTGAATTAAGGGGGAGCCCTGTGAGCTGAGCTGGAGGGGCCACAGGGTGGGGAGAGATGGCAAAACAGTCTTGACGCCTCTCAGACACTAAAAGGGAGTTTTCATACCCTGTGGCCCATGTGAGCTGGACCAGCTCCTGATCTCTGATACCTCTGTCTTTTATTAAATCCATTCCCAGACCTGCAGCCTGTTGCGTCAAGTCCCTCCAACATATTTGTAGTTCTTCAGCCTTTTCTTATATCCACTTAAGTCTTCTCCCGCCAGCATAAATACTCAGACCTGCATTCCCTCTTTTGTGCCCTGCTGAAGGAAATTCAGTACAAAAGCCCAAATGGCAATTTTTAAGGCTCTCCAGGTGGTGGGATTTTTTTTCTTGCTAAGAGATGTTGCTGCTTCCCACAGCAGAGGGTCAGCCTGGGAACTGCTCCCCAGCCTGGCCCAAGGCAGAGGGGACAAGCCCTGTTGGGAAAAAAGCAAATGGAAAAAACCCCAAACACAAATTCTCCTCTTCCATGGAAGTGTGGAAAGCTTGGAGTTGCTGGGGGGGATGAATGCAGCCTGTTAAACACCCTCCAGGTAGTACAGTAAGATGAGCCTCCCCAAGCTGGGGAAAATGATGCTGGGTGCTGAGTGTTTGACAAAAAACTGGCTCGAGTTACACCAAATCGTTTCCTCGTCATCAGTCAAAATTACCCTTTCCTTCCTCCTCCTCCTCTCCCTCCTGAAATATAAGAAGATGAAAAGAAGGAGGGAGGGGGACAAGAGGAGGAAATTGGGACAGCTTAGAGAGTGCAGTTGTTTCTCCTTGGAGGAGCTCTGATGACTCTGCTGTCTGCCCTGCTCATCCTGCACGAGGTTATTTGGGAAGTGCTGGGAGCTAAAACCTTGCCCAGGACTTCACATCTGCAGCATGAAACTCTGGGAACACTTTGGGGAAGAAAGGCTCACTGCCATCATGATGTAAAATGTGTCTGATATAAAACAGGGCAAACTGGGACCATTTGGTGCCTCAGTGGGTCCAGCTGAGGGGGACACAGTGCAAGGGAGGGACCAGTCCATGCGTGAGGATGTTCCTGTGGGCACTCTGGGGATGCTGCACAGCACGATGGGCGCACAGAGCCTTGCAGGGGCCCTTCCTGCAGCACTGCAGGACATCCCAGAGCAATTCAAATAAAACTGCTCACGGCTTTTAATCTGGCCTAGCTCCATCACATCAGAGCACCCCATGGGCATTCCAACCAAAATCCACATTTCAGTTTCTCTGTATTTTCATATTTTTTAGAGAAAGCACTGAAGAAAATCTGTGAGCAGATGTCCCTAAATTTCTTGGCTTGTTGGATAAACCCCCTTTATTGATTGATTTATTTGTGTTTACTTTGGTGATGGACAGAATCCATTCCTGTTGCAGGCAGGCTGGGTGTTTTTCTTTTCCTTGCTCCAGTGGATGCCTGAGCACTTCCCTCACAAACACCAACAGGGGTAAAATGCAAAATTCAGCTTTGCCTCCTCTCCCTCGGGTGACAGACTCTGGGACAGGGATGACCACAGCTATTGCTAATTCTTGTAAAGAGCTACATGAATAACCATGGAAAATATTTGGCATTGCTCAGCACCACATATAACACAATTAAATATATCTCACAATTATGCTTTGTCTAAAATTATAGTCCCTTAAATACCTTGCATAGGGCTCACAGCTGGTAGAGCTAAATTTAGGGATTCACTGTGAATAGCGTGGTGGGATCACGGGCTGTTGTCAGAGGGGACATGGTCAGGTCAACCTGTGGCCACAATTGCTTCCCTAAATCCCTTTGTGAGCTTCCACAGCTGTTTGAAGGCACCACCACAGTGCAGGTGTAGCCCAGCCGTTGGCACAGCTCAGGGATGGGACTGTTGGCTCACACCCATGCCAGGCTTGGGCACCACCTGCCCACCCGCCCCACCGTCCCTGGGCACAGCTCTGCCCCTGCCCAGAGGCCTCAGGGAAGGAAAAGAGCTCTTTCAACTTCTTATTTCCCAGTGGGGCTTTATTTTTCTTTCCACCACCTCTTGACCCTGGACGTGGAAATAACGTCCACAGAGCTGAGAAAATTCTCAGCATCTTCTTTCCTTCCTGCACACATCAAAAGGGGATTGTGGGCTCCATCACATCTGACATCATGGCCCGTTTTGATCCTGTATAGACATAAATCTTCTTCCTCTTTCTTTCTCTGTTTGGGTGTCGATTCTTTCCTGTGTTCTCAAGTTTCTCAGGAGAAAATCTAAATGGGTCTATAAGCTGTTTTCTGTCTACAGACTTTTTGGTGATTCTTGTCATTGCTGCCGGATGGAAAATGCACTGACAGGGTTTGGAAAGGACCAGGGCAAGGTGAAGAAGGAAAACCAGGAGTTTTGACTTGCCATCAATCAGCCTCACTAAAAATGGAAGTGTAGGCCAAAAAAACCAATATTTCTAACTTTATTACAAGCCATGAGCCCAGACAACCCATTCCAAGAGCCTTGGAACTGCTTGGTTGGGCTGTGGTGCTTCTTCCAACACCCACTGGGTGATGGAGCATAAATGATCTTCTGGGGACTTCTCAAGTGAGAAGCATTTGGGCCAAGGGCTGTTTTACTCCATGTTTAAAGTGCCTGAAATCTTAAGCCTCTACCTGGGAGCTTTTTTCCCAGAGGGGTTTGCTCCTACCTCTCCCTGCCCAGGTCCCTCCTTCAGAGCTTCCTTCACATCTCTGATGGGGGTTGGAAGACCCAGAGGGAAGTAGGAAGGTGACAAAAAGTTGAAGTACAAAGAGTGGGAGTGAACAGGGCCAGATGCGGAGATGTCAGAGCATTTCCTAGAGCATTGAGCTGTTCCTTGAGCTAGGGATCATCACCTGTGTCACCAACAGCTTCACCTCCACGTGCTCATCCTCAGCATCCCAGAGCAAGTGCAGTGACTCTTGTCTGGACAAGCTGTGCTGGGGGCGGTACTGATGTATTTGTGATGTGTTTTTAATCTACTAAATATTTTACATGGAGGAATTTTTATTTTCCCATGTGCATGTCTGTGAACTCACTTTGCAGACAGGACGGGGATGTGGACTGTGGACTACATGGATCATCATCATCATCGAATCATAGAATGACTTGGGTTGGAAAAGATGCTGAAGATCATCAAATGCAACTGTTCCCTCATCACTGCCAAGGCCACCACTAACCCATGTCCCCAAGTGTCACATTCACATGTTAAATCCCTCCAGGGGTGGAGACTCCACCAGGGCATCCTCCTCCCAGGGCCAGCGTGCTCAGCTCGGTGTCCAGCCCAGGTGTGCGGGCAGGGACACGCAGACTGCACGCAGCAATCCCCCTGGGGACACCTGGGATCGCGTGTCCCTGTCACAGCTCCCTGTCACGGCTCGGCATCCCACACCCCTGCCAGGACACCGCAGAGCACCCACACAGCCCCTTCCCTGCGCTGTTTTTAATGAGGCGCAATCACTTGAGCGCAGAAACTTCAGTGATTTACTGCCAGGAGCATGGAAAAGGGAAAAAATTTAAAAAGAAAAAAAGTGGGACTGGGGTGGGGGAGGGTGAGGGAAGGTCATTCCAGTTTCTTCCTGCTTCCACCCCTCGCAGCGCTCGGATACAGGATATGGCTGAATGGCAGCCTCCACGCCGCATTTATTTTTAAGGCACTGATAGCTTTCGGAGTGACCTCGCTGTGGAGCAGCAACATCAGCCAAGAAGCTGGTTTTTTCCGGCCCTTCGACGTCAGATTACTTCCTTTGACACCTCTGAGAGCCAAAAAATGGGAAGCATTCTCTTCCCAAGGTGACTGTAAGTTTTTTCCCCCTGTGATACTTACTCTGGGTCTCTCTCTCAGGCTCAGGGGGCTGGCGAGCCATGAGTGGCACTGCCCTGGGGAGACGGCCCCGGGGTGAGAGCTGGAGGTCACTGATATAGGGTAAAGGTGCCCAAATTATCCCTTCCCTGGGAAAAATATTACCTTGGCTGGAAGCAGAACTGGGGCAACTTCACCTCCATTTAAAAGATTCTGGAATGCACTTGGAACTTTTTTTTTCCCTCCCTGTTTTTTGTCCTTTTCAGGACAGCTGGGACTTTCCAGGATATCCCAGCTCACATCTCTGTAAGCTGTTTACTGTAATGTTAGGTTTGGTTTCTCAAGTTCATTCACAACTGAGTGCAAACCCCTGAGCGCTGCTCTAGGCACGAGAAGCTCTGAGACACCAGGAAAATGCTTCACCCCCACTTTTGAAAGCACAGATAATTTTAAGCCCCCTCACATGAAAATAACACTGATTTCCCCCAGGGTTTCACTGGGACTCTGCAGAGGAGAAGGGGGGCTGATTAAACAAGTTTTTCTTGGTGCCTCCATTTAGCATTGCTGCATCATGACTTTGCTCTGAGTTCCTGACTGCTGCACCCCACAGTGTCAGTGTGGGGTGGATGTCCCTGTCCACTCCTCAACTGCGAACACTAAGAGAGGTTTTTTATTAAAAAAATGATGGAATGGGTTCAGCTCAAGGTGCAGGTCCCAGTCCCAGCTGCACCTGATTCCTCAGAATTGGGGATTGCTCTCTAGGCAACCTGGGATAGCGGAAGGTGTCCCTGCACATGGCAGGGAGTGGAATGAGCTGAGCTTTAAGGTCCCTCCATTCCAAACCATCCCATGATTTCTATGATGATTCTACGATACATTTGAAAATCCTTTGGAAATCCATAAGAAGAGCCTGGCTGGAGAAGACCCTCATGTGGGTAAATGAACCTACAGGTCTCCAGGTTTGTTATGAGGCTGGAAAAAGAGGAAAACACCAGGCTGGGCTGTGGTGGGCTCTGCTTTGTCTCTGCCTCTCTGCCTTGCCTCCTGCACTTCAAAGTGACCGGGCACAAAAATCTACCAGAGTGGGATCCTTCAAAGGTGCTTCTTCCTGCGTCACTCTTCAAGGAGAGGGCACCAGGGCTCAGATAGGGAGCTCAAATATGTCAGAAGGAAGGGATGGACTCGAAGGAAATTCTTGCGACGGTCTAGGAGGAAACGGGAGATGTGAAAATACACGATGTATTTTCCTCCCACAAGCTGCGCGCTCTGTTTTTATTATCATAAACCTGGGTCCAGAGGATGTCAGCTTGTTTATTTATTTGTTTAAATGAGGTTTCTCTCCTTGTTCAAACATTCCCATGTTGGCAGCTGCTGTGCTCCCAGCCCAGGTCCCGGTTCCCACCTCCCCTCCCGTAACGAGGGACGTGTCAGCCCAGGCAGCGTCCTCGGCCGGCGGCAAGTGGGAGATGCTGAGGGCAGGGAGGGAGGTGGGTGGGACCCCCTCAGGCTGGGGACACCACCACCGTGTCCTCCTGCATGTCACCACAGCCTCCCCAGGGTCATGGATTGTCTCCCTTGGAGCATAATTAGAAATACCCCATTTTTTGGCCAGTCCCCCCCTCCCTGAGTCAGTGTCCCCACAGGCACATCTGCTTCCTTGCCACCACCAGTGGGCAGAGCAGGTCCAGCAGGTCTGTGCCGGGGATGGGTGGCACCGCTGTCCCCTTTTCTGTCACTTTGGAGCGTTGTCTGGAGTAATTTCTGTGGGAAATCCTGCTGTGCACACCGGGCTCCTGAGGGCTTTCCTTGGGCTGGCCATGTGGTCACCCAGAGAGGGTTTCATGGTCGTGGCCACCCCTTCCATGCCGAGCTCCCCCAACACTTGGGGCTGGTTCCCAGGGAGGCTGAAGGATGCAGGGAGCCCACATGGACCCAAAGGATGCAGTGAGACAGCAGCACACCAAGGTCGTGCTCTCACCACCACGGACATGAGGAGGGGTTTATTTATCCCCTCACCACACTGGCCAGCCCAAGGCCCTTGGCTGGGGGGCTTGTCCCCTGGCCAAGGTGCCCTGGCCCCTCGTGGCAGGGGGTACCCCCGGCTGATCCCGGCCTCTCCAGCGGGGTCACACTGGCAGGAAGCTGCCTCGGGAGATGCACCTGGGAGGAGAAGCACTTTGCTGGAGGAAAAAAACAGGATCTAACTTATAAACAACATCCTCAATGGCTCAGCAAGTGAGTCGCTCTTTCCAGAGCCTGTTTTCGAGCCATTGTTGTGGCCCCCCGTGGCCCCCCCCCCAGCTACAAAGTGCAATTAAACCCAGATAGTAGGAGCCACCAGAGCCCTGGGGATGGTGCTGTGCTGCTCCTTCTTCCAACACACATCCCTGGATGGATCCACTGAGGGCAAGTGCTGCAGAGGTGGAGGGTGACAATCATTCCTGGCTCCATTCCAGGGGCTGAAATGCACAGTTGGGGTGGGATTTCCACCTCCCAGGCCCTGCATGGTTAGTCCAAAGCCTATTAGGGGCTACAAGGTACGAGTGGGCAAATGGAACAGAACATCTCTTGGGACACAGTGAAGGTTTTCTCAAGGAGTCAGTTCCAGAAAGGTACCTCCACAGGACTCCTCAGTATGAAGATAGTTTTTCTGGATAACAAACCTTTATTTTGCATCCAGGTGGTAGAACCTCCTCATGCTTCTGGAACAGACCATCCTCTATTCTGGCCTCCTTGGTCATGGCACTAAGCAGAGCACGGTGCAAGGCCCCCAGATTTCAACTATTTTTTGACTGGAAACAATTTCAATTTAAAAATCACAAGCAAACAACTGACATGCTTTGCATCACTAATTCCTCCCTTCCCTCCTGTAAAGCACAGATAACTGAGGACAACATTCCTGGCAGCCAGCGAGCCCAAATCGATGCTGTTTCCCAAAGGGATGCCACTGGACAAGCTGGGAGGACTCTCCTTCTCCCCTATTCCTCTGTCTTCTCTCCTTTCCCCAAACCTTTCTGTGGAAGTCCTGCCACCTCCAAGGAGACCCCGTTCCACCTCGCTCTTGCTCTGGTGACCCCGCTGGGGAGCAAAGGGAGTCCCACCTGCACCATCCCACCTTCCCATGGGACGAACCCCAACCCCACCAGCCCACGGGGTGCCCCGGGGGTGGCACGTGGGACATCCCAAAGGGTTAAGCTGCTCCCCAGCACAGGAAACCTGCAGCCCCAGCCAGATTCCCAGGGAGGAAACATCCCGCTTATTGTGGGAGAAAAGGTAAGCGAAGTGTTAACGCGGCTCCACAAGCAGAGGTCAGCAGCATATCCTGCTGCAAACTTCCTGAGCAACCTCTGAGGAGAAAACAACAACCCCGGCTACGGGATGGGACGTGGTGGGTTTGTTTTTAACTCTGATTACCTCGGACCTACTTTCTCGCCGGGGCTGGGGCTGTTCACACACCGCCCTGCCGGGACCTGCCCCAACTCCGGTTCCTCCTGCTGCTCCAGTGCTGCCTCCTGGGGTTTTTAATTCTTCTCTTGTGTGAATGGTTGTGTTTCTGTGCCCTGGACTGGAGTGGAGAGGGAGGAGAGGAGGGAAGTAAAGCCCAACTCTGGAGGTTTCACTCTCTGAGATGCTCAGGGGTCTGGCAGACGGGAGCAGCAGCAGCTCCACAGCAGAGCTCAGCAGGACAATCCTCCAAAACTTTCTACTTTGCCTTTTTTTTTTTCACTTCTGACTTTCAGGACATGGAGCAAAGAGGGCCAGGGCATAACTGTGAGAACAGACTGACACTTGGGGAAAACACCAGTGGGACTAAAACTGCTGCATTGCCTCCCCCAGCCTGCAAAGGGAGCACAAGTGGCTCTGCTGCTTTTTCCAACCCTGACTGGAGTTAAAAGTAAGGCTTTTACAGTAGCTGGCATTCCTGCAAAGGAAAAACTCTAACCTTTAAAGGTAGAAAATGTTCAAGATGCTGTGCCAAAAATGATGTTTAGATAGAAATGACTCAGAAGTTCAAAAGCTGAAATGTGATGCAACTAGTTTTATTTACATACATGCACAGGAGCAGCGGCAGGTCATGACCAGTGTGTGAAATCCTTTCATTCAGTTCAGCATCACTGTGGAGTTTCTTAGCAAATATTTGGTAGAAAGAGGAGACTGCTGGACCATGAAAACCTCCTCTTTTTGAGAGCACGAACCAAACGCTTGAAAAGCTCAGATCTCACTTTGGGCATCTGCTTGTTGCAGCAGGAGAAACATCCCAGGTGGGTTTTTATGGATGGCTGGGATGTGCAGCCCCACGGACGCAGAAGGTGGGAAACTGCCTTGCGTGCGCCTTCCCTTCTTTCCCCTTCCCTGGGAGGGTGGGCAGGCCCTGGCACAGGCTGCCCAGAGAAGCTGTGGCTGCCCCATCCCTGGGAGTGTCCAAGGCCAGGTTGGACGGGGCTTGGAGCAACCTGGGCTGATGGGAGGTGTCCCTGCCCATGGCAGGGGAGTAGAACAAGATGATTTTCCAACACAAACCATTCTGGAGTTCCATGATCCTATAAATCCTCATATACCCGTACCTAAGATGGAAAGTCCAAAGGTCCCAGGGCCTGGGTACCCTTGAAGAGATTTTCAGGCTTCCCAACACTGACACACCAGTGATGCCCAAGTTCCATAGATCAGACTGAATCTGAATTCCTTCTTTTTCCTTTCCTTGGGGTTCAGCCAAATGACCCGTTTCACAGCCTCCCCCCTGGGGCTTCCTGTGCTCGGCGTTCTGCTCTGAAGGGTTTGACAGGAGGGGAATGTCCCCCCAGGGCTGTTCTCGGGAGCCCCAGGGCAGCAGAGCCGCTGTGAGCGGAGCCGGGGCGCGATCGATGCCTTGATTAGTTCTGCTAAATTGGACTCTTATGATCCCCGGGGTGCTTACATAAAATGCCAATTAGGATGCGGTCGGCATTGTTTCGGATAAATGGTTTTCATTATATTTTGCTGTCAGCAAATGCTGGTGTGAAACCAGTTTTCATCCCTCATATGGCCACCACGAGGAGGTTGGGAAATGCACTGGAGTCTTCCTGCAGACGGATCTGTTATCCTGGTTACCCAGCATGGGTGCACGTCTTTCCTTTGGGCACTGGGATGGACAATTTCATGTTGGAAAGGGTCAACCCAGAGGTTTGAGGGCTCCTCTGGTTCCCACAGCACCCACCAAATCTACCCCGAGAAACGCATCCAGCACTTCTCATCTGCTGCAAATGCTGTTTGTGGCCTCTTGGAGTTTTATTTTTCGTATAATTTCTGTGATGATAAAGTGCTGAGTCACAGGATCCAAGAAATACTGTGCAAAACAGCCTCAGGGGACTCCTATTTGTTAAAATGTCTGGGATGCTTCCTATTAAATAATAACAAAATGCTGCAATAATAACTTGGCAGCTGTCTGCCTCCGTCGGGCTGATGCTCAGTGTGAGTTTGCCTTCCTAAAATCCCTCTAAGCATCTTGAGGAGCTGCAGGATAGGAAGGAAGGACACTTCACTCTTGACTTTTGCCTGAATAAGTTCTTGTAATGAGTAAATGTCTGGAAGAGAAGGGGAGGGTGAGAAACACCTCTTTGAATGCTGTTACTGGCAATAGTGTGAATTGTTGCACGCTGGATTTCCGGATAAAGCAGAGACAGGCTATGGATTCTGCAGAGCTGTGATCTGAGCAGGTCTCACCACATGGGCAGGGACGGGTAGTAGTGGCTTGTTAAGAAACCACCAAATTTTAAAAATCAAAGGAAAACCGGACTTACTGTCGGCAGCTCCTTTACATCCCAATTCTGTGATCTTGCTTCACAGTTGCCAGCAATGGAATGTTTTAGTTCAAAGCCTTAAATAAATAATATATAAACAAATACAAATAAATAAATAAATAAAAAATAAATAAATGGCTGTATCTGTGGGCTTTTTTAAAAATTTTCATTATTTATTACAGAAATTTGCCCGCTGGGTTCATCAGAGCTCTCCTGGCCTAAGTGGCACCAGTTGTCTCTCTGTGAGATCCCTGCACACAGGGCAGGCTCTTCAAACACTTCAGGGCTGGGAAATCTTCCCAAAATACCACAGTTTCGCCCCCAGAATTCAGAATGGTGGAAGCTGAACCAAATGAAAGATCAAATACATTGTGCTGACTACAATATATGTTTTGGTTTGGGTTTTTTTTAATGAGAAATTCCACACGGAGTTCATTAAAATATTTTGTGTGAGTTACTACCACACTTTGTAAATCTTCTGAACAATCTGATCTGAAATTGCAGAATTTTAGTCTCCTGGTGTTTCAGTCTGTGTTTTTTGCCACATATTCTGCTCTACTGCTTTTCCCGTGTTTGCTCCTTAATAATTCAAGGATTTCCATGTTCCCTTTGAGGTCGCCTGTGTTAGTGCAACATGGATCTCTCCTATGACAGGAAAATAGGAGAGGCTGGTTTTGCTCATCCCTGTACAATGAAGGCTCAAAATACATATAAGAACATCAGGATGACCCTATAAATAGAGGGAGGATGTGTAAACTATGGGAGAAGGCAAGACTGTCCCTGGATGCAGTGGGGAAGTTTTCAACCATCAGAGCAAGAAGGACTGGAGGAACCAAATGTTAAAGATGGATCTGAATGCCTTTGGAAATCTGTGTTGTGCTGTGGTGAGGAGTGTATGGATGCAATGCACAATGCTTGGCTTCACAGCTGGCCCAGAAAGGGTTCTAAAATAAACACAGTAATTTACTGTCCTAGACTGGGCTGCAATATGGTGAAGGGGAATTTACCACTGACTTAATATGATTAGGATTTTTTTCCCCCATGAGTTCGTGTCTGTCTTTTTCTATTATCTGGAGGATCGGTGTGGAGTCCTGAGTCAGGAAAACAGTTTGCTTCAATCCATCCCTTTGCTTTGACTTCACAGTGATCCATGCATGTGCTTAACATTAAGGCTCTGCTTACAGCCTGTCCTGAATAATATGCTATAGTGTATTTTGAGAACTCATTTTTACTTTTTATTACAATAATAACTTCTACAGTGACATGAATTCCAACGCAGAGTGCCGAGAAATAACATACCCTTCCAAATGGTTTTCCTCTTTGCACTGTTATTAGAATACATATTAGCAGAGCAGCCTATTACAAGACAAAGCACTTTCCAGAAGGTATATTGTTCTCAGCCTCATGGCAGCACAGCAGTTACTTTATAGTCCAAGATTAATTATATTACTGAGTCTGCTCCTGCAAATTGTAGTCAAATGGGTCATTAAAGGAGAGGGATAGCAGGGACCCCTGCTAGGGCTTTGCTGCTGAAGGGCCCAACTCGTGGAGGTGCTGAGCTCCTGGAGCTTAGGCTGGCTTTTCTTTCCCTATTTCCTTTTCAGATTTCATGCTGGAATTCCATAAAATGATGTGTTTGAAAAACTGTCCTGCTGTGATTCTGACAGGATATTGCCTTTCTCCAGGAGCAGAACTACCGCAGGTTCTAAGCCTGGGATTATAATGAACAGCCACTCGTGGGGGACGTGGAGAGGTCTAATAATTCCCTTTGTGCTTAATGGTAATTACCATCAGAGCCCTAAACAGCACCATCAGACACAATGCAAACCCTGCCCATGAGCCTTGATGGGGAGATAGGAAAAGCCCCAAATATATTAGTCAGTTCAATAAACCCAAGGAAGGTGGAGAAAAACTCCAAGGACAACACTGGGACAACACTCCCAGGGACATTATGGGATTACTGGGGCTGTCCTGTGCAGGGCCAGCAGCTGGACTTGATGATCTTTGTGGGTCCCTTCCAGCTCAGGATATTCCAAGAAATGTAGGTCCATCCTGTTACTCCTCCAGCTGCTGGGAAGTTTGTTAGGATGGGAGAAGCGGTGGCTCATGTGGGTCTGCGAGGAGAAGGGAAGCACCACGTAGCCAAGGTTTCTGCTCTTCCATCACTTCAGCTCTGCACTCTTGACATTCACCTTGCAAGCAATTCCTGTTGATTCATAGCAGCTTTTTGACGAAATTTGCTTTAGTCATGCTGAGAAAGAAATAGTAGATTTCTTTAAGTGTAAGCTAAGAGCTAAAATCAACCATTTACTTTCAGGAGAATGTTTTGTCTCACAGTTATCATTGCTCTGACAACCTAAGCCCCGTCTCCTCTGCAGGAAGGAGATGATAAACTCTGGCTTACTCACACTCCCCTCTCAGTGTCTTCAGGGCAGAGAAATGATGACAAGATTTCCACTTAAAATTAAGCTGCAGAAAGCAAAACAAAACTCAAACTCAGCTAATTTTATCTGTGGTTTAAAAAAGAAACAACAACCCCAAAAAAGCCAGTAAAAAAACAACAATGGGAGAAATGAGCAATATCTGCCAAATAAAATCATTCACTCTCTCCTCATGTTAGTCAGGAGAGGAGTAAACTTTCAGATGGCCACACAGTAAAGCAGAGTATAGTTAGAAAACAAGGAGTCAAAATTCCTGCTTGAGCTTGAACTATTCTTGGGAAACAGCACGTTGGTGCAAAAGGGAAACCTGTGCCCCCCGGATCTGGGAACAGGGATGGCTTTTAAACCAATTCTTTACTGCAGAGTGCAGAAGAGCAGGAGGAATTGAGCCAGTTTGGTGCGTGGGTGGGTGTGCAGCTGTTTGTGCCATGTCTCTGTGTCACTGAGGTGTTGGGGACCCCCCCGAGCCTCCCCTTGGGCGGGCGGTGGCTGGGGATGGGCAGGAGGAGCCTGGGCTCAGGCTCAGGGGCAGGGCTGGGTGCTGCAGACACAGCCAATACCCTTCTTGCCACCCTTGTCTTATTTCCCCAAAAGCGGGGATATGTCTGGGCTGGAAAGAGCAGAGTGTTGGAGAGGAGGAGCAGGTCAGCCAGGAGCCTTCCCGCGCCCAAGGAATGCTCACGGAAGTTGTTTTGCTTTGCGGCACAAACTTCTGGGGAGTTTTCCACGGGGCTGGTTTCACAACATCCCTGCAGGGCACCAGCCTGGCTCCTCCAGCATTCCTTACGCACGTTGGAGACCCCCATCCCATCAGGGCCCCATTAGTGCTGTTCCCATTCCCCGTGTCGGGTGTCAGCCCCCGGCAGGGCATTTTCCAGATGTTTTCCGTGGGGGTTGGGGGCTGAAAGTGCTCCCACATTGCCTCAGTCTAAATTTCACTCATTTCCATCTCAAAGACCCTGTTCTGGAGAGAGCAAAGATCTTCCCCAGCTTGTTGCTTTATGTGTTTTGGCAGGTCCCTGCTCGCTGGGCAGGGGAGAAGCCGTTTGTGCCTCTCCAGACTGATTTTGTAGGTGCAACTTAAGCAAAACGTTTGATGTGTTGGGCTGAGAGGTCACCCGAGGAATGTCAGTGTTTGTCATCAGAAAATCGGGCCAAGCCCTCCTCACCCCTGAAAATAATGCCTTTGAAGTCAGGAGAAACACTCACAAGCACAAGGGGAAACTTCTGGGCAGTAGAACATAAAGGTAAATTTCACGCATGACCTTTTATACTTTTTGTTTTTAATTTATTGTCTTATGGAAGTTTTTTCTCCCTCCCTTCCCTCCTTCCCTGAATTTGACACCAGTGTTGGTCAGGCAGAAAGTCAAACACCCAAGAATCATTGGAAAACTGGACTGAGAGAGTTCAAAGGGCTGGGAAATGTAATTTCTTTGCTAAATATTGAATATAACCTGAGTTTATGCAATTCATCCTTCAGGGGATTGGGAAGGCGCTGAAAGCACAGCTTTGTTTTCTGGGATAAAATTACAAAGACACTGAGAAATACAACAAATAGAGAGAAAGTCCTCAGGAAAAGTTGGCAAAACCTTTGTGAAGACAGTAATAGATGCCCCCAAAGAGGAAATTACAACATGTGGCAGCTGTGTTTTTTTGGTTAGGCAACTTTTTGTATAAGTTCAAAGCATCTGGGGAAAGTAACTACTAACAGGGTGCGACAGATTTATGGAGCCCACACATGGCAGTATTTTTGTATAAAATTAGTAAAAAGTGATTATATCCCTAGATGAAGAGATTAATTCCTACAAGTTTGCATTCTTTGAAGAGCAATCATATTTTGACTTTGTAAACTGGAAGAACTGAGTAATTTCTTGGATTAACTGATCACAAGAGTTGTAATCCATAATAAAAGTCCGGGAGAGGCTGCCAGGCTTTGTTTCTCTGAGGATTTGGGTAATGAGTTGATTCGATATTAAGAGAATGGATCCCAGACTGCAACCCCGTGCCCTGGATCTAAAGGGTGGATTTGGGAAGATGAGGCAGTTAATTGGAGCCTTCAACATTTATTTTTCTTATTATGGGGAAAATTATTGTTTATATGAGATGCTGTATTGATAAATTTGGGAGAAAAGTTTTGCATAAATCTATGGTGCATGGCATGAGCACTGTCTGGATTTAAGCAGCCATCCTCCTATGTGATATATATGTGTGTATATATATATATATATATAAAACTCCCTAGAAATGTCCTTTGTAGCCGTGAAAAGGACAATTTGCAGCTGTTCCCACTGCAGGTTTGTGTTTATTCTCCCTTTTTACAGCACTTCTGTGGTTTTGTGCTTTGTGTTTTGGTGAGAGCCAGAAGAGACCCCGGCCATCTGCTGCCAGATTCAGCTTTTTTAATGCTTCGTTTAGGGGTAATAAAGCCCTAAATTAAATTTCTAAACAAGAAGTTAACGTTGCTGGAGCTCGGGGAGGCTGTGGGTACCTGCAGCGATGGCAGCACGGGGTGTTTCCCCGGCTGGTTCCCTCCCCATCCAGCGGCTCCTGCTCCTCTGGCGCTGGCACGGGCTGCAAACCGGCTCAGGGAAATGATGCTCCTTAAAATTAAACCAAATGTTATTTTGCTGCTGGGTTCTTTTGCAGCCAGATCAATTCCCAGTGTGGTCGGTGGTGCAATCGCACGGCCAGCTGTGCTGGCAGGGGAGGCAGCCTGGGAAGGGTTGGTGGGAGCGCCAGCGGGCACTGCTAGGGAGAGGAGAGGACTCGGTGTCATCCCTGAGCACTTCAGAGTGTGAAATCATGGTCTGGGGCACCTCCAGAGGGTTTGGGCTTTACTGTCTTTCACCTCGCTCCAAGTCTGCACCAAGTGCACGGTGGTGACACTGTAACAGCAATGATTGAATCAATTAAATCACGCCTGGATCGTTTTGCAATCGTTATGGTCCAGCAGGGGCCTCTGCAGAGAACAGCCAGCTCATCACATGCATTTTCTTTCAGATCTTCTGTGAGGCTTTGGGTTTTCTTCCCAAAACCTTTGGTGTACCCAACCCGTGCTCCCACACCGATTAACCTTTCCACGGACGAGCAGCACAAGCCAGGGCAAAACCCCTGCAGGTACCCTCAGTGTGTGGAGGGATGAGGAGATGCTAAATGTGCTTTCTCACCCTCTCCTCCTTCTGCACTGCCCATGCCTGGTGTGTACTGGCCCTCCCTGATGTGTTTGCCATCCCTGATGTATGTTTGCCATCCCTGGTGTGTGCTGGCCATCCCTGGGGGCCATCACACTGCAGTGTCCCCATGTGCTGGTGGCTGGGGCCATTCTGATCCCCCCAATCCATGTGCACACAGGTGCTCCCACATGGAGATGCACTTCCAGAAGGCAAAGAGAGGCCGGAGGAAGCCGCAGTCACGCGAGCTGCATGTGGTTTATGGAGCAAGTGCCAACATCTCTCACTCTCACTGTCCCAGCTTTGCTCCGAGGGCAACCTGATCTGCCTTTAATCTACTCTGACCACAGGACAAATGGTTTAAATAAAACCCTGCCTGACTGAGTCACTCCAGTTCTGGCTTTTATACCATGCACTGAGGAGCGATGGTTTACTCTGCCTAACAGAATTAATGGAAGAGAAACATTTTTGTTGTGTGGTAACTAAGGAAAAAAAAAAAGAAAAAGACATAGAGATTTGGGTGGGATGGTTGTGGGTGATGAAAAGGGCAATCAAGGAAAAGGTAGTAGCCACTTTTCTTGGAACAGCAGGTAAAAGTAGCAGCAGATAAACAGCTGTCATAGAGAGGATGAGGGCTCTGGTTTAGCACCAGGTCACAGCGATGTCACCTCTTTTCTGGTGGGGATCTGCTAGAACCAGTGCCTGCCCCTGCCTGGCTGTGGTTTGCAATAAAAGGTGCTCTGAGACCCTGCTCTGACTATTCACCATCATCTACATCTTGTCCAGGACCTGTTGTCAGCAAAAAACCTCCCTCAGAGCTGTGCAGTTAATCTTGGCTGGGGAGTCAAAGTACTTACATCTCATCCCCCTGAGCCTCGTGGGAATGTGGCAATCTGAGCTCAGATGAAGGCTCTTAAAGGATGAAGCTGAAGTCCTGGCAGTGTTGGTTTCACACAGCACAAGCCAAGGGTGCCCATAGGACAAGCTCTGCCTTTGTGCTTCTTTTCTTTTTAATGAGAACACTTCTAATGATTTTTGGTGAGCTTTAAGCCATGTAAGGTAATATCCTGCCTTTAGTGAAAAGAACAAGAAATTTCCACTGATTTTTGGGCTGCAGGAAACTTTTCACATCGAGCAATGTTTCTGCAAGGGAGGACTTGCTGTGCTGCCCTCTGGAGCATCACTGTCCATGGACACCTGGCTCCTTCCTGCTGCCAAGAGCCTACACCTCGTAGAGATGATCTTCAAACCATCTCCTGGTCTTGCAGCTCTGGACATCCTTCCTGATACCCTGAAAAAAGATTTAGGGTGTGAAGCTTGAGTTCTCATCACCTTTTTCATAGGACATGTGGTGGCACAGTGTTTTTAGGGTCACTTCTCTGTTGTGCTTCAGCGAAATACTGGCATGTTGTGTTCAGGACACATTTCTAATGCCCGGCAGATCCTCTTTGAAGTGGGAATGTTGGTGCTTTTAAAGCAAGCAGTGCAAGAAGAAGAATGTTCCCTTTGATGTTTATTAGTTATGAGCATTGCTGGCCCCTTTTGGAGCTGATTCCACGCACGGTCCCCTTTAAGAATCGGAAATACATTTCCCCAGCATTTCAAGTGTTATGAAATGCAGCATTTGGTGGGAAAGTAAAAGACAAATGGGAAAAATATGGTACTTTTTCATTCTCTGAAAGAACTTACAGCCAGAAAAAATGGACTGTGTGTGCAAACTTGAAATGCTGAGCTATGAATCTCCAAATTTTGCAGCTCCCTGTGTGAGGAAAGAGGCTCTCCCTGATTTTTCAGCTCCCACACAGGGCTGTAGCCCATGCTTTGCCGACATGGGACACACTTATGGATATGTCTTTTGCAGCGTTTTGGGGTCATAAACAAAACAGTCACCAAAGACCACAAGATCCCCGTGTACTTCCCTTTATTGTCTTTGGGTTGCTTTTCTGAAGGTGAGTCAGTGTTTATCGATATAAAAATATAAGAAACAATGCAGTATCAGAGTGGTACATTTTCCCATGTGTTCATTGTCCCTTCACTTGCTGCACAGTCCCCGTGATAAGGGACTAACGAGCAGACACCTGCTTTCCTTGCAGAGCATGGGGGTTATTTTTAAATGTTAAGTGGTGTCTGAAAGTGGTTGCTAAGGCAAAAAAACAAGCCCTGTTCCCGCAGGTGGGAAAGGGGAGGTGTTTGCTGAGCAAAGGCAGTGCTGGGGTTGCAGGGGCTTCGTGCAGCACCCTCAGAATTCAGCCTGGCTGTGACTGGTCTGTGCTGAGACTTGTGAGCCTTGTGTTGTTTGTCCCTGTTCAGCAGCAATCCAGCTGTGTGAGTTTGGGATACACCTCCTCAGAGAGCTGACACAAGGCAGGTACTGATGTTTCCTTCCCCTGTAAGACAGGAAACATCGTACCGCATTACTCCATGCAGCAGCTAAGTGTTACATAAAAAACCAATCTGCTTTGCAGGGCTTATTTTCTCCATCTATTATTTATTTCCTCATTCATTGACTGCTCCAGTAGCCTGAGACACTGAAATCTTGCAGCCAGATTTCTGATTTGAGAAAGTCTTTGCTGTTGCTACAAGATCAGATATGCTTTGAGCAACTCCCCTTTCCTCTGCTGTTCCTCAGACCTTCTGGAAGCACATACTCTGTTTTGCAAGGTCGTGTTTACACTCAGCAGACACGCAGGGAAATGGTCATTTGCAAAGCAGCATCAGCCAGAACCAGCAACAACCACACCAGTGAGTCCAAAAAATAGCTGTAGGAGGGAGCAGAGGAGAGAGAGAAGTGGTGGAGTCTCAAAATTTGTCAACCAGTGGGAAAAACAAACTCTCTGCCTACACCTTGTTTTCTCCCTACCCACGGTCTGTGGCAGACAGACAGATAATCCAGGCCAAAGGAGGGAATTTGCAAGAGAAATGCAAAGCTAAAAGGTGACATTAATAGTATTTTGGAGCAATTTTGTATCACAGGTAACCTGGGAATGCTATCGGCTTGCTAGGAGTCAAAAATCCATCAGGAGAGAAAAGGCAAAAGGCTGTAAGCAGGGTCTGTCAGCCTCGGGTAAGTGTAAGGCTCTTCCCTTAATTCCGAGTTACCTCCCAGTCCAAGGAGTGATCCCACAACTTCTTTGGGGGTGGCTGGCTTTGTTTTTGTGTTTTGGCAGGCAATGAACACAGGCAAAGCAGAAAGCAGAAGTTCCCCACGCTCGTCACAGATGGATTTAACAGCCCTCCTCTTATTCACGTGGAAGTGTTTATATGGAGGGGAGCCAAATTCATGACAAATTTCACTCCTTTCTGGCCAAACAGGGATCCTCTGCAGGGACATGAAATTTGGGGGTGAACAGCTTTCATCAGATCTGCACAGCAGACCTGGAGCTGGAGGCATAAATAACAACTTGGGGTATCAGAGGGGCTTCTCTAGAGACCTGCCGAGGGTCTCCAACCCCAATTCCCACTGGCACCAACGGAGTGAGGCAAGAGGGGCCTGGCCATGGATATGGGGTGAGGAGCAGGCTGGTCTCAGCTCTGTGGAAACCCATGAGATGTTGGGATTCTTGGTGCCTCGCAGGACTGGGAGATCTGCTGGGATCTACAGCCTTGATCAGAGTGGAGAACAAGAGGCACCTGTATGGTGGAAACGTATTTGTCTCAGATTAATTCTGATGTATGAGGGAATACAAAAAAATACCCATTTCTTGCTGTTATTTTAGCAAGCCTGGGGTTTTCAGGGAGATATTTTCCTCCCCTGGATACTTTGCTTTACTTTCTCATGCACAAAGGTGTCCCGAGTGCAGAAATAACGATGCATCAAGCCTCTGGTGCACTGTGGCATCAGAGGTGGAGGCTGCAGGTAACGTTATGATGTCATTCAGCAACGTGACAATATCAGAACTTGAAGCACCAGGTCCCATCTTAAAGAATACTGAGCTTATTTGTGTAGAATTACCCCAAGTCTTAATAAAAAGCAGAAAATATGGGGCACAGCGGCAGAATAATCTCAAAACAGGATGTTCTTAAAGTTTCCATGGAGTATCAGCTGCTTTTTAATTAGTCACCAGAGGGACATTGAAGAAAGTTGCTAATTATGAGCACATCATAAAAATGTAAACACCGTCCCAGTTTCATCACGGCAACACCTTTTGTGGATGGAAGAAGGAGCCTGGATTGGCTAATGAATGGAAAAATCATGGGATTTTTCTTGAGCAGCTCACGAAGAGGCATCTGCAGTTATAAAATCAACCATTTCCTTTGGAAAGAGAGTGGAAATATTTGACAAAATTACCATCAAGATTGGTTGGTTGGATGGACTTTTTTTTTTTTTTTTTAAAAATATAATCAAGATCTGCAGTTTTTGAAAATGAAATCCTAAATCCAGAGGGCTTTATTGAAAAGCATTGATACTTTCAGCATTTTATGAGGCCTGAAAACTTCATTCCAACTTCTTTTGTTTGCTGGTTCTGCCTTTTAAGAGGATTCTGTGATTCTGTGGGTGATTAGGGCAGATAAGGAGCTCCACTCAAGTTTGTGCTGGGAAATAGGAAGAGAAGCAGGGAAGGTGCCCAAGGCATTTAAGACCAATGATTTATGCTGGTTTCTGATTTAGATTGCTTCATTTTTGGAGATCCAGGCTGACCTCTCGGGCCTGATTTTCAGAAATGCTTGAATTGCTTGGAAAATGAAGGTGCTCAGGACTCCTTTAAAACACCTAAAATTATGTCTTGCTGGGCACAGAACTCAAATTGTAATTCCCTCTCATTTATCAACCTGAAGGCGGTGATAATCTAATGTGTCTTTCAGAAATTATGAAAACTATTTCGTTTTTTTGGTTGTTGGGTTGGGGAGGGGGGGCATTGTTTGTTTTTTTTGAGGGAGAATATATGAAAACAATTGAGAAGAAACTAAAAACTTTGCTGAAATATGTTTTTCCTTTCTTATTAAAGCTATGAGAGGGTTGGCACCTATTTATGGAATCATTCAAAGCGATGTGGAATGAGGCAAACGCTCCCAAATCCTGGTGCAACTACACAGGGGTGGCAGCTCCTGCCGGGTGGGCAGTGCTTGCTCTCCGTGTGTCCATCACTCACATTCTGAATTGTGACAGCTTAATAAATGAGCTCAGAAACAGCCATTCCCAAATAGTCTCCTCTCAGGATTCAGTCCCATCACAGGAACACAGCAAGGCTGCACCAGAGGTAACAGGAGAGCCCTGCAAAGGGAAACCACGCTCTGAGGTAATTCGGAGTGAAAGGGATTCCCCAGGGGCGGGGAGATGGCCCTGGGCAGGTTGAGCTGTTAAAGGATGTCGGGGTGATTGATGAATGGCGACGGAGGTGGGTGTGGGTTGCAGTGGACCACTCTCAGTCTGCCAGGAAGATGAAGGAAGTTCATAAATTACCCCAGAGTCATGGAAACAGATCTTTTCTGCAGAGGGGCCTGTGGACCAGCGGCATCCCTGGGTATCCCATCTGTATCCCGTAAGGAAACGGATCCCTGCGATCAGCGGCTCCGTCTGAGAGGACAGCACTCTGTGCTGAGACCATTTGATCTGGAAATTGAGAGAGCTGGAAGAGCAGCCTCACTGGCAGGTTTCCAGACGAGACTTTGGAGGCAAAAGCTCCGTCTTGCCAGTGTGGGAGAAATCTAAGATTCCGAGCTGATTGCATTTCCAAGAAACAAAGCAGGGAAACTTGGAGAGCGCTGGGAGTAGGTGCACTGGAGTTCATACCGTGCAGCCTCTCCACTGGCCTTGTGTCCAGCTCCAAGGTGCTCTACTGAGGTGCTAAAGTGGCAGCTGGAAATCAGATAGCTTGGAAAAAAAAGGGATTTTGTTTTTCTTCTTCGAAGCCGCAGGGCTGAATGGGGGAATCTGGGATCCATTTTCCCTGGGATCCCATTTCCCTGCCGTGTTCCCTGCCTTGCTCTTCCTGAGGCTTAAACAAAAGGGCAAGGAGGCCACTGCAGAGTAAATGAGGCCCTTAATTTACCATAAGGGAGGACGACTGGCTGTTAAGGTTTTATCGGATTGCACTCGGGAGACTGTGGTTTGATTCCCGGCATCGCTGGCAGGGCTGCAAATCATAACCACAGATTATAGTAATAAGCTTCCAAATTTCCAGATTCCAGCCAAGGGTGCTGCTCCCCAGCATGGTCAGGATCTGCAGCGTCCTCCTGGGCAGGACCTTCCTCCAGACTCCAGGTCTTGGGGGCATCACTAGTCGAGGTGAGGATCCAGCCTGGGACTGCTGAGGTATTTTCAGCAGGAGCAAGGTCAAGTTGTGTTATCAATTTAATTATCCAGCAAGAGTTTAAAAATAAGACGCCTTCTTCATTATGCCTTTAGACTATAACTTCTCGGTTCAGGAGCCTCCTTCCTCCCTCCCAGACCCTTCCCAGCAGAGGTGAAGCAAAGCAGATTATGGCAAACAAATTTTCCCCTCCATGAACAAACCTTGTTGGCTTTTTCTTTCCCCCCAGGCTTAAATTTCATTAGTAAAATAATTTAATAAATATAATACATCTTTCAGCCTAGGGAGTGTTGGCATTTTGCTTGACAGATATCAGAGGGATGTCCAAAGTAGGTGTTTAACCCTTTAAATAATGAACAACGGGGAGCCAACGGTAAAGAGATGAAGCTTTTTATTCTTCCCTG
>JAWWEU010000041.1:2042309-2111810 GCA_035583155.1 Acropternis orthonyx | reverse complement strand
CTGGGAGTGCCCAAGGCCAGGTTGGACGGGGCTTGGAGCAACCTGGGCTGGTGGGAGGTGTCCCTGCCCGTGGCAGGGGGTGGAATAAGATGACTTTTAAGGTCCCTTCCAACCCACACTATTCCATGATTCCATTAATGTCCTTGAAAAGTTGTTCTAATTGTAATGGTCTCCTTGGCTGGATGCACATAAAAGGGATGCAGCCCTGGGAGGGAAATGCCTTGTCCTGGATCTCTATCACAAAAGTCTAACAGTATGGGAAAACATCACGTCCATAATGGGATGTGGACCAGGCCGCAAACTTGGTTTATTTCTTCACCATTTGACGTTGCTGCCAACGAGTCTGGTGGGAAAAGGCCGGATAGCAATGGGCAGTTGGACACCATTCCCATGTTCCAGTCTCTATCAACTTACCCTTCGTGAAAACAGCACCTGGAGTTCTGAACCCAAGCTGGGTGTGTGACAGAAAATGTGCATCCGCTGGGTCTTCTCACAGCACTGTGAAAGACGTGGCCAGTTCCTCCTGTGTCCTTCAAGGCCGACACAGCCTTCAGTCCTTTGTTACAAACCAGAGTCTGTGCAAAGCTCCAAAGTCAGATTTTCCACAGGAAGAATCCAGAAAATGTTTTCTGTAGATAAAACCATTTATTTTTGTTATAGCGCTCTAACCTTTCTTTCTATAACATAATATATTTAATATAAAAAAAAACTAGACAAAATATAACAAAACCAAAAAAATTCAAAACAAAATCCATTTCGAAAAGGAAACTCTAAACATTTTGTTCCGAAATAGTCAAAACAGAATATTTTGACATTGTCAGAATTTTTTCCTCAGGTTCTCTTCCAAAACAAAATTCCAGAGGAAAGGAAAAAACCCAACATTTCATTAAGCATTTCTATTTAACTTCCACTTCAACCTTGCAAAATCTGAGAGAATATGGTTTTTCTGTAGGAGATTTTGCAGTCAGCACTTCCACACACAAACATGCAGAACAAATGACCAGGTATTTTGATTTGATAGGTGCTTTTATGGTTTTGTATCTAAATAAGCTGGATAGAAATTAATCCGATTAGAAACCTTGCTAAAATCAGTTTTCATTTTAATTCAGCTACTGCTGAAGCAGGAAAATAGATTGAGTGGCTGATCAGATTAATATTAATGAGCATCATTTTCTCCCTGATTGAAGGTAATGTTAATACTCTTGTTAACTGGTGAAGGTGGTGGAACAGATTTACACCTGGGTGGGGATGCAATGGAATTCATGGAAAAAAAAAACCAATTAAAAAAAGGTCTTGAATTTCAACAGGAAAATATGCATATATATTATTTTTATTGCATATAATAAATAAACATAAGCATATATATATATATATATATATACTTTTTGCCCAGTGGGGACTCTTCCTTGAGATGCTGGTGAGCATTTGGCCTCCCCGAAGGTAACCCTTAAAGGACTTGCAAGATCTGCAAAACTGTTCCAGGAATGGCTCCATAAGCTGTCTTCTATTATTGCACACATTAGGGTTGAAAAGGGAGCTTTGCCAGGGGCAGGCTCACAATATTGTAAAAAAATTCCACCCAATGAGTGGCAGGCTATAAGAAAAACAATATTGATGTATTTTCCCCTATTTGTGGTTTCTTTTGTCCGCAGAGTGTTTTTTGTCTCTCAATGACGTCAAAGCAAAATTCTCCTGCAAAATGACAACTGGAAAATAACCCTGAGAAGATATTGGATTTCCTACCTAGTAATTAACTAACTCGGGCTTAATGGAACGTATTATATATTTTACCAAGTCTACAGAAGATTAGTAAAACAAAAGTATTATTTTCCTTTGTTTTGATTGCAGTGCTTGAGGCAAAGGCAGCTGAAGACTTCACAGGGAAGTGTTTTGTATTCCTGAAGGATCCGTGTGCTCAGACGTGGCACAGGATCCTCACTGGAAGGGATGACTCTGTGTTGTGTGTCACAGACGACCCACGAGGGTAGTGCAATGAGATGGGCCTTAATGTCCCTCCCAACCCACACCATTCCATGGCTCTGTGATGTGACACAGGGTTGGTGAGCACTCCATGTTGCCTCTGCATCTGGAAAAGGGCCGTCTCCTCTCCCCAGGAGTTGAGCCACAGCGTCTTCCCAGTCAACCTGGAAAACGCACACTCGGATTTCAAGGGAGAGGAAATATAAAGTGTTTTCTCATCAAACTTGGCATTATCTCTTTAGCAGGCTGGCCTCTCTCCCTCTCTGCAGTAATTTTCCATTGTATTGAATCAAACTTTATCTTCAACTCTGCTTCCCCATTCTAATAATAACGCCGTGGTGTTCAGAGTGTGTCTTCTCAAGTCATTCATTGCCTCAATACCGTTGATTGGGACTTTACACGACTTCAAAGGTAGGCAGCAATTTGGCTTTTTAACACGTTAGAGATAACATTTCTTTTGCATTGGGATGAACTCATTATGGGCTGCAGGACTGGGACATGATTATTTGCAGACACGTGGAGCTACTTTTCTGCTGATAGCAAAGAGGAGATGAGGCAAAGTAATAGGCTGGGCAAGAACTCATTAAATGTCGAGGCAGAACAATACACTCTTCCAGCCTTTAACTCCTTAGATTCATCTGGATCTTTCAATCTCAGCATCCTCCAGCCACTGGAGACTAAAACAACAATGGACTGAATGCAGCAAAAAAGCCAGGCAATTATTTCACTTCAGTAAAAATTTAATGGATTTCTCAAAGTCGGAGGCAGATAACAGTGCGGGGAGTAAATTGGGTCGCCGGGATTCTGACGTAAGAGACCAAAATGTGAGTGAGTAACTGCTCCCCTTTGGAGGCTGGCAATGATTTTATCCTTAAATTTCAACACCAACACACTTTGAAGGGTCTGTGTAACAACTGTGGACCCACCTAGAGATGTTCCTCTCCTCCGAGAGTTGGGCCGCTCACGTTTTAGCACCTCAGTGTAGACTTAGACAAGTGACTGTGCCTTTAATGTCTCTCCTGGGGTGCTTTATGTGCCTGACAGGCCATGTTTCTTCCTGTTGGCCCTAGACAGCCCCGCAATGTGAATAGGCAACCCTCTTTCTTCTGAGGTTTACATTGTCATCTTTGTCTCATTATTCCTGGATGGCTGCCCATCATTTCTTATAGGGTCTTTCTTCAAAAGATGAAAGGAGAAGGGGGTGGGAAGAGAGGGGAAAGAAAGGGGGGAAAACCTTTGTTTTTTTCTTAGGATTAAAGAGAAAATAATTAATTGAACTGCACGTGTTTTATTATTTATGCAACATACTTGGGAATACTAACAGGTGAGTCAGCTGAGAACATAGAGAAATTAAAATAGAGATGTCTCTGCTGTCAAGGGGAAAAAACTCTCACCACCTCATCTCTCTCCTACCTTTGCCATGGTCTGTGAAGGAGGATGCCCAGAAGAACCGAACCAGAACAGAAGAATCCAGACTGAGGGGATGGTGGCATTAACTGTGCCACTGCTGTCACTCATGCTATGGAGCCGTGGATGATGTGATATGGGTGGCAGTGGCAGACACAATTCCATCTCCAAGGATGAGACTCACAGCAGGTTGCACACACAGACCAGCAAGGAGAGGGATATTTTTGGTCGCTGTTGTTTCTTGCAGGTGAATTCCTCAACCATCTGCAGAAAATTTTCCCTTGGTGGCCAGGAACACATGGCCCAAGGGCTGGTGGGGGTGGGGGGTTTAACTCCCTTCTCTGTCCCCCAGGCTGAACAAAGCCCTTGATTGAGAGATCAGCTCTGGGCTTTGCAAGAGGCGAGAGCTTGGTGTGTGTGTGTCTGTGTGAGTGTGTGTGTGTATTTTTCTTTTCTTTCCATCATACTAATGAAATTTGCAGACACAGAGAGGAAACTGAGAGTTATTTATAGGAGTGAGAGGAATGTGAGGCCTAATTGTGCTTAGTCTATTGCTAAGTATGTAATCTGTTTGCTATTACATTTTGCAGTGCTGCACACAGGTTTTGGGGGGTTCTCTGCAGGGACACAGACCTGTGGTGGACTAAAAATACCAGGTGAAGGTGCTTGCAAAGTGAAGAACAAATGAGACAAAGAGGGAGGGGCATTTTTAGCCTTAATTAGGTTGGGTAATGTTGGATTTTGTTTTTTAATGTTTTGTTCCTCATTATCTTCTCACAGTTTAAAGGTTTCCGTGTCCCTGTCCATGATGTGCTGAGGTTCCCTGGAGCTGCTGGCTGTTCCCATGGGCTGCCAAGTCCTGGTGTGTGCAGAGGATGAAAGTTTAGGAGCAGTGGCTTTGCCCCTCACCTCCTTTACCACTGATCTCACCTGTGAAAGGCTGATGACAACAGGCTGAAATATCATGTAGAAACGCTGAATCAGTGAATCCTTGTACTTTTGCATGCTGTTTTCCTCAAACAGAGCCTTCTCCAGCTTGCCCCCAGCCCCAAGACAGCCCTGGTGTGTCCTTCCCACCCGATAAGGAGCAAGGCTCCTGCCCAGAGGCACATCAGTGCATGTCCTTTGCTGTTCCCAGACCGGCTGAGGCAGTGGGAGCAGGGCCCCCTCCGTGGGGCAGCCCCAGAGCAAAGCAGAGCTCTGCAAAGCCCAGCCCAGAGCAGGGGACCTGAGCTGCTGAGCTAAGCATCATTCCTCGTGGAAAAAGAGGAAAGTCAGGCATGCAACCCGATAACACTGCTAATATCTACCAGGCCAGTCGAGCACTCCAGTAGCTCTGGAGGGAGCTGCTTTTTACTGCTTGTCACTGTCCACTCAGGCTGGAATATTCTGTTCCTTTGGTTTTTTGAGAGGCTCTAAAGGATCCTGTCACCTCTCCTGGGTCAAGGTTTCTTGCTGTTTTGGACAAACACTTTTCCTGGGATGTTTTGCAAAATGCCATAGTGACTCACTCCTGTCATTCCTCTCTGCTGGGATAACAACACCAAAGGGAAAAACAAGTGATATTTACTCCCACTGTCCATAATTGGCTTTGCCACTGTGAGTAGAATTTAGAAAGACAGAAATAGATGAGTGATTATGGAGTGCATTGCAATTAAGAGACAGCTCTTAAGATCCTCCTCCAGGCTTACAGCTGAAACCAGAGGTGGGCTGGCTCCATCCGGGCTGGCTGCCCTGCATGGGATGTAAAGCTGCTGGGAAGTTGGGAGGGATGCAGGATGCCACTCAGAGCTGGGCTCACAAAGCAGTCTGCCCCCTCCCAAAAGGATTCAGGGCCTGAGATAACCAGTGGCAGGAAATCCGAGGCTGGGATCAGGAACTGCAAGGCAGCTCTTTGCTCTGTGGCTGGTGAAACCTCCAGCCTGCCAGCTCACATATGGGTGTGAGATCATCCCCTGCCACATTTCTTGCAATCAAATGCAAAAGAAGAAAGGAAAAGATTCAAAATATACAGTGGCAAGTGACATTTTGGGCTGAGTCACTGAGAGATGTCCACTGAACATCTCCATGGGAATAATCCAACCCTTCTCCAGCTTGCTCACACCTCCCTTTCAGACCCCACTCCTAACTCTCAAATAAATTGACTTTATTCAGTGGGAGAATGAGGAACTGTCCTGGTTTCCAAGTTTCTGCCAGGCCACCAAGGAAACACTGATGTAGCATGTGACATTTGGGGTATTTGCAGAGTAAACAGGGACAAAATGCCAGGCAGGTTATCTCAGCAAGGCCCCTGAGCCCTCCCCCATCACCAGTAAGTCATGGGATGCCAGTTGGCCACTGGCCAGTCCTTTGGCCACTGACCAACTGGCTGACATTCCTTCCTTCCATACCTTCCCCGTGTTTTACAGCAGCAATTGGTTCGGTCCTGGGGTAACCAGTAGAAATTGGAGGGTATTTGCAGCAAGGATTTTGCTTCCTGTCCCAGTGTGAATAACCTGCTGGATGCCAACTGGATGTCAGCCCTCCAAACGCAAGGCCAACGGGCAGCTGCCTTCTGTTTGTCCCTCCTAGGGCTTGCAGCATGTTGGAAACTGTGGGAATGGGAATCCCATCAGTGCATCCCTGCCCAAGGTGAGGAGCAGCCACAGGAGGGGATGCTGGAGGGGCAGGATGGAGGCATGGACAGGGTGAGGGCTGTGCTGGGAGGTGCCTGACGACCCAATCCCACTGTTTTCATCTCTTTCCCATCCTCAGCAATGGATGTTTTCCCTCCTCACAGTTCTTCTGGGCCCTCACATGCATTAACTGGTAATATCACTGCAGGATGCTGTTTTGTCCCTGGTTTTGTACCCAGACCTCCTTCACCTCTTCCCCTTCTGCAATGGGACCTGTGCAATAGCACAGGCTTTGGTTGGGATGAGGCTGCTCATGGTCTCAACATCCCCCCACATCTCCAGAGCAGCTCTTAAAGTGATTTAGCTCGCTGTGATTTGCTTCTTTCAGTGATATCACTACACAAACACAGAGCACACGTGTACCTCGGCTGACCTTTCTTCACAATCAAGTCTGACAGGTTTCCCATCCTTATTTATGTTTGCTTTTTTCCGCTAGTTATCCTCCTCTTTGGCAGCAATGTCCCCTCATCTTCCTGCCAGAATGGAGCATAATAGAGCAGGATATCTTCCTTAGAGGAGTTATCAAGCAACCCATCCCCTCTTCCATCACATGCCTCATTATCTCAATTTTTTTTCTCATTTCCGTTGATCAGATGGATCTTTAGATCAATTTTCTGTCCTTTTCTTTGAGTTTACAATCTCTTCTTTCAAGATCTCCGTTTAGGCTCCTCTCAATTTTCCATCTTTATTTGTTGAAGTTTCCCAAAGGCCAAGGGATACTGCACTGTGTTCCAACTGGGATGTAACCACACATAGTCCAAAGGAGGGAAGGCTCTTCTTCATCCTCCTCCTGCTCAGATTTGGGTAGCAGTGGTGGCTCAGAGGACCAGACCATTCTGCCTGTTTAGGTCATGAAAGTACCCCAAATCCACCCACTGGTGTAACAAATCCCTTCCAATGCCTAACAAAAAGAATAGATAGAAAGTGAAATAGAAACCTGCTGTTCACTGACACACTTACTGAGCAGCTGTGTTATAAGGTGATGCATGATGAAGTAAATTCAATCAAAATTTGGAATCCATCTCCACCAAGTCCTTTGGCTGAGACATCCTTGAACTGAAGATAAAGACATTTCTGTCCCTTGGGTATGTTCTGTCAAGTGAAATTTACTGCTTTTGCAGAAATCAGGATGACATAGTTTAGGACTCTCCATAGCCTCTGACTGCCTGGATTTCCTTGGTTTAAGTTCGCTTGTTCCCCTCCTGCTAAAAAGGAGAGAAAATAATCAGGAGCTTTCTTAACCCAGTCCTGGTTTTCCAGTGGCCCTCTCAGCTCTGTGATACCTCCCATCAGAGCTGAAGATGGTCAGGATTTTACATGATCATCCCAAAAGGAAGGAACAAGGGGAGAAACAGTGATTTGAGTTTGTGCTAATGAAGTTCCAGCTTGTCCCTGATAGTTCCTTCTGGCACAGCAGGAATTATTCAGTGGGATACAGACCCCACTGCTCTTCCACATCCTACATGGCCCAAGCTGGAAACAAGCAGGGTTGTCCACGTTGTCCATCCGGAATCCTGCCCCTTCAGGATGAGCGGAGCCACAGGCAATACAACCCACATCTGTCACTAAAACAGTGCTGGTCGAGCAGCAAAAGCAATTTCCATTTTCCCAGCACGTGCTGCTTTGCAATCTCCTAATTCCTCTGGCCCCTGCTCAGAAGGCAGCATGGCAGTGAATCAGCAAGTTAAAAAGGTAATAACTGCAGCAGATAACTACAGCAACATCTTTACCTCGTAGAAACAACATCTTAAATTGGATTTCAGTTGCATGTGTCAAAAAAAGGACAAGTCTAGAAATCAGAAATTCAGTCTGGGCAATGTGCTTTGCATCATGTGCTGGCCTGGCTCAGTGACAAGGAACAGCTGGCAAGAGGCTTTTGTTTTTATTTTTATTTTCTTTTAGTAATCAAAAAATTATAAATCAAATTCTTTCAGTTGTCTACTGCTGTTAACAAAGGCTCTGCAGTGCCAGGTTGGTGTGTCTGTGTAATTATTTGGAGCATTGTCTGGATGTGTGTGTGACGTCAAAGGGTGTAATTGGCCCACTGAAAGTCCGGGCCAGGTGATGGTTGTTCCCAGCTACAGACACGCAGGCTTTGAACTTCTAGCTGCAGACTTCTCTAGCATCCTTCCTATTAATTAGCCTCCAGGAATTAATAATTCAGAAGTCTTTCCTTCTGCTCCAGCGTTCTGACAACAGCGAGCGTAGCTGTGCTATTGTAGATAACAATAATAAAATATTAATCATTTAATATCCCCGTTCTCTCCCAGCAAGGGAGGCAGAGACGTCCCAGCATCTGCTTTAAAACTCAGCTCCTGCTACAGCCCAGACAACATCCCTGCTGGTAGTGCCTGAGTTCAGATGTTGCCTCACGAGGTGTCTCCATCACTGCAGGGCCACCACGCAAGGACAAACCAGTTCCCTCTCCTTTCCATCTCCTGGGGTCAGAGGGACTGCTGGCACTGCTGAAAGTCTTCGTGAGAAGTATGAATTAGGACAAATGCAAGACTGGATCTTTATTTGCTTTCTGCGCTCTTTGTGCATTCACACCGAAGGGCACAAGTCCCACCCACACCTGACACAGGGAGTCACTGTAATTACCAAACATGAGAAAAGTCTCTTTTAAATCTGTCAGATGATGGGCATCTGAGTACAGTAACACAAACACAGAGCTGGGATCAAGGAGTGACCACTGGGTGAGTAGATCCCAGGGAGTCCCAAGAACTCACCCAGGACATAAAACCATACCAGTTCCTTCCGTGGCACCTGAAAATGCTGTGTTATGGCATGTGCACGATCCTTACTCTGAGAAATGCACAGTCTGTTCCAAGGAGTTCCATTAAAACACCAATAACAACAAAAAGAAGGGGCCGACTCGCAGCAGAGGTCAGGAAAGTGCAGCTGAGAGAGGGTTTTGCTGTCCCTGAATCCACTGCAGAGCTCAGGAAGACCTTCACGGCAAACTCCCCCTGTTGCTCTGGGTCTCCTTTCCCTGGTCAGTGAGAAATGTTACGTTTCCATGTGTTATTCTGTCCACAGTGGATGTCAGATATGAATATTCTTAATATATTGGCAACATGGAAAGAATAAAAGACTTTCTTTGTTTAGAAAGTGTAAAAATAAAAAGTGTCTCCTTGTTTGAGATGAGACACCTAAACCACAATCAACAACTTTAGTTTCCTTGAGTCAGAAAGCATGAATCATCCTGTGAAATCAGATCACATTCAAGATTAGTTTCTCATGGTATTGCTGAGGAATTTCAGATATTTCCATTGGGAAAAGAGTTATTTCTTTAACCGTCCCAAGGTTAGTTTGTTCAGTACTAATTTTTTCTTGTATAATGAAGGTTGCCCAAAGGTAAGGAATGCTGAGATCTAAAAGTGGAGTGGGGAAAAAAAAAGTGAGATTAGGACAAGATTTAGAGACCAAAGTTAAACTGAGACACAAATCAGACCATTTCAGCCTGGCAGAGAGTTCATAAAAGCTTATGGCTGTCTTGTTAAATACTGCACAAAAATATATCAAGTCATTGATAGAAGCTTTCTGCTGCCAGCTTAAGTAAAGCAATAGAAATACCGAGTTGAACACAGGTTTCACAAGTTTTCTCTCTTATCAGGAAGAATAATAAGTGTCAGGGGAGGGTTAGGTTGGATAACAGGAGAAGGTTCTTCCCCCAGAGGGTGGTGGGCACTGAGCAGGCTCCCCAGGGCGGTGGGCACAGCCCCGAGGCTGCCAGAGCTCCGGGAGGGTTTGGACAACGCCCTGAGGGACAGGGTGGGGTGGTTGGGGTGTCTGTGCAGGGCCAGGAGTTGGATTCCATGGTTATTGTGGGTCTTTCCAGCTCAGGATATTCCATGATTCTAAGTCTCCATTAGTTCTCTGTTACCTATTTTCTCTATTGCACATCAGCAAGGACAAGCCCCCCCGGGTCCTCCTGATTTCGCACCATCAACAGCCTCTTGGGGCAGAGGGGACATCAGCTGCGTTCTGCTCATGTCACAGGGAATGGCAGGAGCATCCAGGGGCTGATTCATGCCCGGATGGGCTGAATCACCCTCTGACAGCAGCCAGCTCCCACCACCAGTGACTCCAGAGCTCTTGCAATCAGCTTTAAATAGATGGTTAACTTTAAATCGATTAACTTGCGCAAAATTAATCCCCACCTAGTGGGATTTTCTGTCTCACATCCATTAGGCCTGTCCCGTTACTACTTTCTTTGGTAATATCCTTGAAGTCATGACATGTATTTAGGCAAATCTTGCCTGCGCTTTGACAATGGTGGGAATTACCTCAATTGTATTATTTTTTGGTTAAATCAAGCCCTTAGCCAATCTCACTGAATCAGCAGTGCTGAGCAGCAGCAGAAAGCGAAGCTACAAGTGCATGGGTAGAAATTTTGATGCAGGGGGTGAATAATACATGGAAGTGAAAAGTATCATGCTATTTTCACCTCCTGCTTTTCAAAGGAATAGAAGGAGAGAGAGCAAAGGCGCTCGCTGAAAATCCTGAGTGAGGTTTTTTATTAACGTAGATTTCTCCCCCACTTTTCTCCCCTCCTTTCCCTTCACATAGTGAGAAAGTTCCCAAGGTTGCCAACGGCACTAAAACAGTCTGTCCACTTTCAGAATTTCAGTCACCTCTTAAACACTTAGAGGCTGAATTGAGTGAAAACCCGTTTTCAGAAGAGTTTCCAAGGAAGTAGAAAGTTTCCACACCCTGAATCTTGCACTCAAAGAAATGGAAACTGGCTCGTTGCTGCCAACAGTCTGAATTGTTGTATCACAGGCTGCTGAATGCTTTATTCTGTCATAAAAAACATGAACATGCTTGGGGTGCTCTGCTAAAAACACACTAATACCCTTTGAGAAGCATAGCTGAACAATATATGACTTGTGAGTTATTCTTTTCTTGCATTTTCTTGGCATAAAATTGCTTTTTATCTGCCTGATACCAAAGAAATTCTGATGAAATTGCACAGCTTGTGTTTTGCAAGATTCAAGCTTTGCAATCACAATGACTGCTGTGGAAAAAAATAGGGAGGAATGTGCCTTGTACCAAAGACACCTGGATAAGAAAATCTGCAGCCCCAACTGTTTGGGAATGACTAATCAGGGATCACATGCTGTGTGGCCTTTCACTGATCCTACCTGTTCATGGCTTAGAATGGAAAGCCTGGACTTCATTCAGTGCTACAAATTAAAATAGATGATGAACAGGACAACGAACTGAGACTCTGCACTGGAGACTCTGCATTTGGAGGCTCCTACTTTGACGTATAAGTGATGCCTGAATCTGTGGCGTTTGGGGGATGCTGAACCTTTCCACTTCCCAGTGAGGAGGGCAAGACTTGTGCCCAAGTTTTCTTCATTCCTTCATGGGGTGGCACCAAACTGGGGCACCAGCGGTGAACTGTTCAACTTCACAACTGCCTGATGTTCAGCTCGGGGCAGGTTTTATTATCAGCTGGGTCTCTTTCCCCAGCTTGCAGCTGACACAGGGCTGAGCAACAAATGTCAGCAAAAGGCATTGATGCTGCTGTTCGTGGTGAAGAGCTCAGATGCAAAAGTCCTATCAGACATGAAGACCAAAAGGAACTTATATAATAAGCAAAATTTAAAGTTTAAAAAGCCTTTCCTTGCTGTATTTGCACAACAAGATTTATTGCTTACAACATTCCCTTTAATGGCTACTTCAATGCACGGGTAAGGGTAATAAAGCAAAAGACAACATTGAATTTTAAAATTCATCCTCATTCAGTGCTTAAAGTCTATGGAAAAACTCTACCTGGGCTTGGGGGTTTGGGGTGGGACTTTATGTGTTTCCCACTGTTTGCCCCTCATGGATGATACTGCTTTTGCACAGTAAAACACAACTTTAATCATCAACCCAATCGCTCTCTGTCAATGACTTTGTTTGATTTCCAGATGAGAGTAGAGTGTAAATAATAACAAAGCTGTCTAAGGTTTGAGAATGAAGTTGTTTGGGGGTGCTGGTTAAAATATCAGATAAACTATTCCATGGAATTTTGGGATTCCTCCGTGCTAAACAGCAATATTTGTTGCCAGTATCAGGCTTAGTCTTGTTATCATTCTGGTACAGCAGGGCAAAGCTGAATTAAATTATTGCAATTAAATTGTTGTTATGTAAAAGCCGATTGCTTTGCATTGCTTTTCATATTATACAATAGAAAGTGTTATTATATAAAGCAACCAATCAAACAAAACAAAACCCCTTTCCAGAAAAACCTTCTCCTTTAAAGTGTGACCAAATGGTAAAAGCCTTTGTAATGAGCAAATAAAGTTTGTGAACAAGATTTATTTCTCTACAAACTAACTTATTTTCCATTCCAGTCCAAAAAAAGAAATCATCACTTTTCCTGTTGATAAATTTCAGGACCAAAATGCCAAGTCATGGGTGGGTTAGGAAAATCTTGTTTGTAATCAAAGGCTTGGCCAACTTCCTACATTTTTTACATTTTAATTATACACTGCATTGGCATCCTGCTATAAAGACATTCCTTTTTGGAAACTCCCAACTATTTACATGACTAAGACTTAATTGAATCAAGAATTTTTGCTCTTTCTTCTCTCTTTCTCTCTCTCTCTCTTTTTTTTTTTTTTAACATAAAGAGCCATCATTACCATTCCTTGCCGCAGAAAACATTCCTCTGCTCCTGTTGGGTGTTGGTAGCAAACACAAACAAGACTTTTGTCCTCATGCAACAGTTAAGACACATTTTCTAATGTCTCAGGATCTCTGTCTTTCAAGGAACTGTTAATTACTGCTGCCAAATCAGATTACAATTCCGATAAAACCCATGTAGGTGTCCAAGTTGCGAGGTTTTCCACTAACTGGAATTGTGTAGATATGGCTTTGGTACCTATTTAGCACCATTAATCCCCACTAATCCTGGGCCTCTGAACTGGGGATTACTGTAGTTTAACTAATTCTTTGGAAAAAATTCTCTCAGATTGCCTTTCCCAAGTAGCCACAGGGAAGGAAAAGAAAAACTGATGTAATTTTGGTCCAGGAGGAGCATCAGTAAAATCCAGAGCTGTACTGAGTGAAGCCCATAAAGGCAAACATGTTGCTCCAGGGCATCCAAACAGCAGCAGAGCAGGGAGCAGATGCTGGGTGTTCATTTCTGTGCCCTGTTACAGCCTCAGCACCGCCTCCCCAAGGGATGGATGGAGGGATGGATGGATGGAGGGAGGGATGGATGGATGGATGAGCTGCAGGACCTTTGCCCTGTGTTCATCACACATGGCTTCAATGCGAGGCCTCACCTGCCCAGGGAGCACGGTGGATGTAATTTACATCCTCTTAAGAAGGGAAAAAAAATTAAGCTTAAAGCACTTGTAAGGTGCTGTAAGCCTTGTGTTTCCAAGCATGAAGAATGGAGATGACAACACTTACTCATTTAACCAGGAGGGAGTTATTGTTATGAAATTATATGTCTGCATGGAGAAAGAAGTCCCATATGTGCAGATATCTCCTCCCCATTATAAGTCAGAGTCTAATTCTGGTAATTACAGCTGTGCCTCCCTTTTCAATGGGTTCAACAGTCCTCACTTCTTGTTAGCACTGAGAAATTCAAAATGAAAGGTACTGTTGAATTGGAAAATATTATCGCAGTAAAAGTCGTAAGGAATTGGATTTGTACAAAAGTACAAAGCAAAACACACTGAGATGATTCATTATGCATCACATGGAGAAAGATGTAATGTTGTTAATATGGGGGAACAGATGTGTCTATGTATTTTAAGTATCTTTTTCTTTTCTCTGATGAAAAGTTGTTAAAAAAAAAAGAAAAAAAAAGGAAAAAAAAAAGAAAAAAAGAAGGCAAGCCAAGCTGATCTTGATTACTGGTACTATTGAGACAGTTCACTGGGAAATGAAAGCAGTCACTGCTGTTGCCATTAATCTGATTTTATGTTAGTTTGGCTTTTACTGCAGAAAGTAAAAACTCTTGGGTTTTCTTTCCTACCCGATCCCATATGTGAGTTAAAGCAAAGCTGACAAGCAAGTCCTTGACATCACCTCACGCATGCTGTGGCTGGGAGCTCTAGAGCAGCAAGGGCCCAGATGTGATTTCCTCACTTTATTCAAATTAATTGGGCTTTAATTAAAAACGCAGCGCTTTGTTTTGGTTTGGTTAAAGAGCCACGGCTGAGGGCAATCGTTCCCGAGTTATCTCTGTGTTTGATGGTAAGGTTGTTCTGATGTGTGTGAGAGAAAGTTCCCAGTTTTTCCATTCTGTCAGATCTCAAACATTCCGTGCAGGGATCCAAAACACGCTGGTGAGATTCAGTGCTCTGTAGAACAATACCCTGTGACCCCACACGTGTCTGCAGGAGTGAGTGAGGCCACTTTGTCACTGTCTGGTGGGTAAATGCTCCATCCTGAGTGACTGAACTCCCTCTGCAGTGGCTCCGTAATACAGACATGACATATTTTAATATCCTTTATTGCACAGAGCAGAGGAAGACAGATCTATGGAATTTACGAGATGCTCCTTCTGGAGTTTAAAATTGCATGATATGTTTATGCAGTGGAGGTGCTCCTTAGAAATCCTGGAGGGCTTATTTGAAATGCACAGGGCTTTTTCTGTCTGTATTACATGAGGAACTGCCTCCTGCATTTACTGGGAATAAGGAGCAGTGTAGCCCCTTGACTATCAGCTTTTAACATACAGAAAATTACAGGCAAAAATTCAATAAGCCTCAGACAATGCTGAGCAGAAAATGGAAGAAGCCTTGTGGGTAGAAGGGATCCAGTTCTAGAAGTAATTTGGAGGCACAAAAGCAATTGCAGAGTCTGACCTTCCAAAGGAAAAACATTGGAAAACAGAAAACATCCTCTTCACGTGAGAAACCTCACATGGCACTGCTTGGCAACCTCCTGATTACTGTCATTAGTGAGACACTATTTTATAGGCACCCAAAGACTTGCTAGGGCTTAGCCACTGTTGGAAGTGATGACTTTTTAATGGCAACCAGCACACCAGAAAAATTCCCCAGGACTGAACCACGTTCTGGAGACAGACACGTCCCTGGGGAGGAGCTGCCTGCCCTCTCACTGCTCAGACTGTGAGGTTAACTGGGGAACTGGAGAGCTCTGAATTACCACTGCAGTGTAAAGACACCTACGTGCTTGGCTTTGCTGTTTGGTTGCAGATGCCTGTAAATACAGCAGTGCAGGGTTGAGCTGTTACTAATCACTTTAAACCAGTGGACACATTTTATTATTTGGCAGCAAATTTATCTTCTGTACTGTAACTGAGCCCGAAACAAGATTCCCACTCTAGCTTGTTTGCTCACTCGATGGTGCAGATAGAAATGGGAGGATGCTGAAAATGAAAAGTCTATTTAGGCCACATAATCTCCTTCATTAAGTATCAGTGATGCTGGATAAGGCTCACTTGGGGACCTATTAATGGAAACACATCTGCTGCGTTCATAATAATAAAAGACTGGCTATAAAGTCATTAATTGCTGCTAACAGAAGCAAGTCCTGCTTTGGGAAGGCAAATACGTGGCACATTTGGATGTGCACAGAAGGCTTTGCACGGATGAGCACAGCTCTTGCTAAGCTTGGTTTGCAGCAGCACTGCAAGGACAGCTCAGAGGGGTGTCTGGGTCGGGTTGGGTCAAGTCAGGCCACCCCTGGTTGACAATTCCACCTCCTCCAGACTCTCCCAAGGTAAAAGATAACTGGAAAAGGAGCATCACTGCCTTTTTTTCTGAGTCCAAGTGCATTTTATTATCAGTGCTTGTATTACAGTAGCCACTAGAGACCCTAATCAAAGTGGGGCCCTCCTGTGTTAAACACTGTCCAGATCCATAATATAAACCAGCTCTTCCTTTTAAGAATGTAAAGATTTGCAGATAAGCAGAGCATGGGAAGGGAAAACCAGACACAGCATTGGGAAATGCCATGACCTGCCTGAAGTTTCAGAAGACAACTGAGATCCTGTAGGTCTCAGTTTAGGATTATGGGACGGTACCTTCTTTACGACTGGAAAATGATGTATGAGATCCTCAGCAGTGAGACAGGAGCACATGGCCTTCAGCAGAGCCTGTGGAGCTGCAGAGGCTCTGGGGGAGTCCTGGCTCTGCCACAGAGGGGCCAAGCAACTCAGGAGAAAAGAAAACCCTTGTGTTGAGCAGAGATCTCCGAAACGTTCCCAGCTCCCAGTCACTTTAAAAGCAGGCATGTCATACCCTTTCAAAGGGATAGAAAGTGTGAGACAGAATGGCAGGAGAATAGGGCTTATTTCCAGCAGTACACTAACACATTGATTAGAGCCCAGATGAAGATAAAAAGGCTGGAGATCCAATGCACAGTCTGGGATTGTGTGTTTCTGTGGAAGATCTAATGTATTCATGCTGTCAGGTCACATACATTAGACCTAGAAACCTGATGTTTTCTTTCTTCTTTTTTCCCCCCTTTTTGGAAGCACTTGGAGCAAATATATTGAATGAGACATTTGCAAGCATGGAGCCCATTAATAACACAAGGCCAAAGCAGTGCTGCAGCCTCCTTCATCCTGCTCTGGGGAGCCAAGGAAATTAAAATCCTATACGTTTCTCTTCTGCACTGGGGAAATCAAAGCCAAACCATGAGATGGGGCTGATTAGAGACAGGTGAAATGTCTGCTTGTTTTTAAAGCTTTGCAGCTCTTGTTTTGATAGTCCCTGGGTTTTCTAAGCACATTGTGCAGATACCAGAGCAGAGATGGCTGGAAGAGAAGGAAACTAGTCTGAGGACCATCTGAGAACCAGGAACTTTTAAGATGCCAAAGAACAAAAGGCTTTACAGCAAAGGCTGCCTGCTGACAGCTGGTGGAGGTGCCCATCCTGTACTTACTGTATTCCTCTACAGTATTCCTACTGTGTTCCTCATACCACAGATTTGCAAGACTGTGAGCCTGCAGCCTGACTTGTGCTAAAATGCCAATAAAACTTCCCATGTATCTAACAGAATGAGAAAACAGTAAATACTACTACTACTAATGAAATTCTGCACACGATACATTGTGTAGATAAGATGAACTCATGTCCATATGGATACTTTACTGCTGTAAATAACTCCCATCTCATTCAAGGTGCACAAAGAGCCGTGTCTGTGTGCACACAATCCTCAGCACTGATCCTTCTCCAGGCAACCACTGTAAATCTCCATGCAGATGTCCATTAGTGGAGTATTAAGTGGGCAGACAGACATCAAAATGACTGTCACGAATCTGACATTCTCATCTAAATAGATATAAACGGTTTGTTTTATAACCACTTCCTCCAGTCAACCTCCTCTGATACCCCAGACTTACTAACGTTCTTTTTATTGCTGCCATCTGATTGTATAACTCTCCACTGATAGCAGCTCTTCATATTGCATCGATTAGAAGGAGAACAGGAAAATGAACAAAATGTACTCATTCTGTTTATAGTTTGAGCTATAATTTTGTGGCCCTCCTTGGACGCTTTAACAGGAGAATCAAATGCACTTTTCTCCATGTTTGGCAACACGCTCGTAATTTGGCTGGGAGCTGTGTCCAAGTTTACTCAGCCCTTGTGCTCGCCTGCCTTCACAAATGGTGCTTTTAGGACATGGGAGATGGATGGGGCTCTCGGGGCAACTGTTGGGACACAACAGGAGCTTCTGTTAAATAGAATTTTCCAAGAAGAAAGGCTGTTCATCAGCCCTTGGTAACCACTTGCTGCTCTGTGGTTGGTGTGAAGGCTCAGACGTGGCACGTGAGGGAGGTGGGGGATGAGGGACTTGGCAGAGGGTCTGTTCACCCTCCTGGTGAAGAGCTCAGGGTTGTGTTTGCATCAAGGTAAGTGGAGGTCACAGCCTTCTTTTGTTGACAGAACCTTCCTCCTCACCTCAGCCTGCTGCAAACACTGCTCTTCATTTGAAGGCTGGGATGGCCAGTTGACTCATTTTCAGCTGTGAAAAAGCTGTTTTCTTGCTTTGCTGTACTTTGGTCAGTTCAGTGGTGAATGACTCAAGATTATAGTGGCCTGATTAAATTAGAAGTTTAAGGTAGCGTGAATTTGATTTTTTAAGAAGCAGAGAGAGAAAAAAGGAAATTATGTATTTATCTCTCATTATAAGAATTCCTTTTTAAACTGAAGTAGTTTTAATAAAAGAACTTACATGTTTTAGGGCCGTGGGGTAGAACCTCTTCTATACAACAAGGAAAATCCTTCAACTGATGTATTAACTACTTAAGGAGCTGATGCCTGTCTTGCACAATTTACCTCAGATACAAAGATTTAATAAGAAAGCCCTTTGGTAAAATTCTGTAACACTGAGAATGCAACTCTCTGTAAACTGGGCTAGAATAGTTTTGTTTTTTTTTTACTGGGTGCAGAGCCAAGCCAGAAGGTCATATGAGGCTAATCCCAAAATAAGAGACCACCCTGGTTAATCCCCCTGTGCTGCTGCAGAAGCATGTGCACCAAAAGTTTTGTGGGATGTCACTTTTTCCTATATCACTCTCAAATTCCTCTGTTTATGCCTATGTGAAATGGCTAATTAGAGGAAAGGAAAATTGAACCCAGTTTCCCCATTTACTGAGTGTCCATATTCAAACCAGTGCGCTAATTCTGCTTTTGCTCGGTTTCCACAGTCTTTGTGCACGGAGGTTTCTCCCAAGCAGATTTCACAGCATTTTTTCTCAGGCCAAAACCCATCTTGCAGTGGTTGATTAGCCACTATTAACCTAATGATCTACTCATAATGCAGAGAAAGAGATAACAAGAAAAAAATCCCAACCCATTACCAAAATATGGCAATACTGAGGGTAGTGGGGGACCAGAAAGCTGTAGGATGTCACTGGTGGATGTCCCAGCTGATGCCAGCCCAACTCCCCCCAGCCTGAAGGAACCTGCCCTCAGCCAAGCTCTCAGCCACACAATCTCCCAAGTTTTTGTCCACTCCTATTTTCTAAGGAAGGGCAAAAATTTGTCATTGGCAAAATAAAGATTAAATAAAGCATGAGTAATGTGTATGTAGATCTGGAAGATATCTTGGCAGAGGGATCAATTTCCTGCTCTGGCAGATTTAGAAGTGCTCAGGTTCCTGCTGCGACTGGAAAGTTGTTTCAGATCATCTTTCCTGTGATGCTCAGAAACCTTCTTCATGTTTCCACCCTCTGTTTATTCACAACCAGTTTGATTTGGGGCCAACATTGTCCTTCAGCTTAAATAACTGTCTCACTTCCCTGGGGGTTTACCTGGGCTATTTATAGAATGCAATCCTTTTCCTAGCCTTTTTCTGCTTTTCCTTGCCTAAACAGAGCTATTTTGTCTTCTTCTCCGCCTCCCTGATTGCCCCCCATCTGCCTCTGCACCTGCTCCTCTGGTCCCACACAAGGAGGGACCTTCCTTCTCCCTTCTCAACATGCTTCATATCCACCTTGATTTTCAGCTCTTATTACCCTCGTAGCCCATTTATCCTGTCATCTTTAATTCAGCCCCATCTTTTTTCCTTTTCCTTTTGCAGTGTTTTCAGCCCTGTTTATCACAGAAGCCTCTGTCGATGTCCCTCATCTCATTTCCAGGCCCTCTGCCAGCAGTGTGAGATGGGCAGTGGTACAAAGATATTATGTTGAATTTTCTACTGCTGTGACAATATAATTTCCACGGTTTATTATTGAAATTCTATAAATAAGCCACTGACACCTCAGCCTGGGCTTGTTACCTGTGACCCCCTTATAGCCCAGGTTTGTCTCATCCTCAGGCCTGTGCACGCAGTGCAATTTTGGCGGTGTCTGTTTTTGCTCAGTGAACACAAAAGGAGGACAGGGCATGAGCCCAGGGTTACCCATTTAGCTTTTTGGACACCCTGAAGTGAGATAAGCTTAATTTCACTTGGAAGTATTCACATCAAGAAGGTAGTGATGACTTTTAGGTGTGTCAGTTCCAGCTGCTGAGCTGCAGATCAGGAACCGCCCGGCAGCAAGTAAATGTCTTTCTGAAGATGATGTTCTGTCCCTTTCATTTGGGGCACCTGCATATGAAAACAGAATAAAAGCTTTAAATTTCCCCATCATTACTCCAAATCTGCTCTTTTTTAGTCTGGTATCACTAGGAGGAGGTGATGAAACACTGCTGGAAATGCCTCTATTTGTGTCTGAACAAATGGAGAGGGTTTGAAGTTGGTCACTGTTAGTCGGGGGTGAGACACATCCTTGCTCTGCTCTCACAGCAGGCCCAGGGCTGGGGCAACACCCACTTCCCAGGACCCCTCCTGGGAATCTCTGCTCCTGTGGGGATGGACCATCCTCATTTTCCCACTGCTGTGACTGCCAGGGGGGCTGCACCCCTTCACTCTTGTCTCCATAAAACCTGTCCCTCAGGCAGCCAAGTCACCCCAAGGTAAGTGAGAGGCGCGTAAATCCTCGGGCTGTTTGTTGTGATGGAATCTGGGCAAGAAAAAGCACTTGGAGTTCACGATGGAAAATGTTTTTGAGAGCAGTTACGCTGGGGCAGCAATTCTGCTCAGCAAGCACAGGAATTCTTCTGGTACACAATAAATCTTGGGAGTTCTGCAGTCTCACTTGTCAGCTCTCCCAACGAGCATCCCCCCCAGCCCAGAGCCCAGCAGGGTGAGCTCTGGATGCTGTGCCTTCATTCATTCATTCATTTTTCCTCTTTCGCCCCATTACTTCTATCAGCATTCCATGCCATGAGAGCTGAAAACATGTAAACTGAAAGCATTTCTTTTTGTTTATAGAGGGAGAGAGATTTCTCTGCATTGCATGGGGATGGCTTCATCCTAAACATCGAATTTACAAGTGCTTCAAGTTGGGGCATCAACTTCAAAACCTCCTGCTGTGGATTTTGAATTCCCTGAACAGACCCCCAGGCAGATGCTCGAAAAAAACCTCCCTCCTGAAAGTGCTATGGCACAGGCAAATGATGAGTCAGGAAAAGAAAGGCCAGCATCTCAATTTGAAAGTTTGCTGACAAACATGACCCCTCTGGAAAAGGGCTGGTTCCATTTGGCTTTCAAGGAAGCCGCTTGAGGCCAGCGGTGAGTTCAGGACTGCTGGGATGGCTTGGGATAATTCAGAGGGAGGCTGCTGGCACAGGGAGGCTGCTGGCACAGGGAGGTGCAGTGAGAACGGCACACAGATATCACAGGGTGGATTATCAGCAGAATGGGAAAAAAGCTACAGTTGCCTTGTAATTAATCTTGTCCCTGGAAATTTGCTTATGCTGTTTGTTTTCTTCTTTAACCTTTGTTTAAAATCTTCCTTCGGGGTGCAGAGTGGGGAGGACATTGGAAATAATTGTCTCAGTCCTGGACACAGTTCTGAAACAACAGAAAGGAAAACCAAAGTGTTTTCAGCCTAACTACTCGTGGGTGTCAGATCATCAGTTAAATGCAAGTCCAAGTAATAATTGTTGTGTAACTAAATATCCCTTTAATTTACTGCACCTCCAGTCTATACTTTTATTTCTCACTTTGACCAAAGGTTATTTAGAAATCCATATTTCCATTGGATGCAGAGGATTTTATTTCAAATGGAGACGCAGTGGATATATTAATTTCAAAAGCAATTATTTGGAGCAGGATGACAGTCCTTCTCCTGCAGAAACTGCTCTTTATCCTTCATGGAAAACACTAAAACACTTCTGGAAAAAGCACAGCATATTTTAATTGAAGCCACCACAGCCATTTTCCCCCACTCAGCATTGTCAAGAGTGCCTTTAAATAGGAAGAATTGCTTTCTATAGATGGTTTGAGTTAATAATTTCCCCTTCTAAACACACCGGGAGACACGTCCAGCCAGACACTGGGAGAAGTGGCTCGGTGTGAATGGAAAGCTACTGGGAACGGGAGCAGAGCCTGCAGTCACAACCCCCGGGCTCTGCCTGACCTAGGAAGGAAGCAGAAGGATGTTTCCGAAACCCATAGCATATAATAATTCACTTTAATCTTCCGTTGTTGTCCTGCCTTTATGGAAGGGAAATCAAAATGAGAGAACTCCAGTGGAGCCTCCTGGATTTCTGGCTGTCAGCTGGAGGAGCAGCAGTTGCTGCCAGTGAAGAGCTGCCTCAAGGATGGCATTAAATGAGCTGTGCTGGGCCACACAAACCATGGATTTGCCCTTTGGAAATAGTTTGGGGAACGTTGTTTCAACAGGCCAGTGTTGGACCAGCAGGAGGGAGATTTTTGCTCCCAGGGTTGTGGACCCTTCCTCTTTCAATACCCTGAAACAGAAAAAACCCCACTTTTGAGCAAATGAAGACCATGTTCCATCCTCTGTTGCCCAGCAGAGACCATTCCCAGCAGGAATATGGGACTATTGGCTCCAGCAAACAATTTTCAGGTTGTAAGAAGCAGCACATTCCCCAAATGCTTCTGAAATTCCCCCCCACCCCCCCTCCTTTTTTTTTTTCTGTGCATCTCAAATCCCACTGAGGCTGATGGAAATCTGGGAGCAAACCAACCCCCAACAGACATTTCTTGGTTCCCATTTCCACAGCCTGGAAATGCAGCTCGTGTTCCCAGTCTGGTGGACACCTTTTGCCAAGAGGAGAAAAGCAAATCGCTATTTAAGACATCGTCGAACTCCCATCGGGCCTCATCACCTCCGACAGATTTGTGAGTCACCAAGAGGAAATATTTTACTGCTATCCTGTTTGCTCAGCAGGTGGAAGGGAAATAGCTCTCACAAACCCTGGAAAAAAATTTAACAGGACTTCAATTTCAGCAGAGTCTCAGTGCTTTCGGCCTCAGCCTCGTGGAGTTTCATGTAGTGCCAGCAGTTTTCTGGAGATTTTTCAGAGGAAGACAACAAGACAAGATCCTTGGCACAGAGAAATTGTTTTAACCCTTTGTAATTTTTGTGCTCCTTCCCAACAATATATTCCCCCAAACCATAAAAAACTCTTTTTTCTTGTTAATTTTTCTGTTGGTATTTGAGAAGTTTTGCTTCTGCTCTCCAAGAAATTTTGCTGCAAGATGAAAATTATCACATTTTAAAAAAACTACAGGGTAGGACTTAAAATGGACTTGTGGAGTTCATAAACTTTGTAAAAGGAATGCAATTCACCCCTAAAGAAAAAAGAAATTGCAGATATCTCTTTTTTTTTTTACAATCCAATGAAAATGGGATAAAGAACATTGCTGAGGAAATGTGAGAAAATTAGTTCCCAGTAGCATTTAAGAAAACAAAGAACAAATATTTTGTTCCATTTCTACCAGGAACATTTCCTAGCTGGAAGCCCAGACAGCTGAAGTGCCGGTGGACAAATTGTAATGTCCCTCACTTTAGGGAAATCAGCTCTTCTGCTGCAGCATTTCCTTGGGTGCCAAATCCTCCTCCAGGGTGTTGTGCTCCTTTGCCAAGGACTTCACCAAGATTCGGCAGGATGAGAAGTGAGTGTCACCACGGCAAACTGTGGTGAGGACACACCCCCTGGGATCTCTGCTTGCCCTCCTCTTCCTCACAACATCAAGGCACCGACACAGGCAGGAGAACTGAGGGTTTTGGTGCTGCCTCACTGCTTTTCCCGTGGCAGAGAACCCACGAGGTCTGTTGGTGAGGTTTCCCTCCTTGGTGATGAGGGAAACTTCAAGCGTGCCCAGAAACCATCCAAGAGGGGAAGGCTGTGTCTTTGTGAGACAACCCCATAGCAGAGATCAAGCCCTGAATATCACACAATCATTTAGGTTGGAAAAGGGCTTTAAGGTCGTGGACTCCAACTGTTAGCTTATATTCACCAAGCATTCGGAAGATCCTAAGAGCGTTCAGACTTAGCTTAAATATGCTTCTTCTATTACTGTTGTTGGTCTTCTGCCTTCCTGTTATGGTCCTCTAAAAGGTAAGCGTAGGATAATCTAGCTCCTTAACCAAGCCTTGAATATGAATTAGCTTTAAAGACCTTTGAGAGCCAATTTTGCTCCCTGTTTATACATTTCTGGTTCAGCAGAAAGTCATCTATGAGCAGTAATGAAGAAATGTATCCGTTGTCCAGCAAATTATATAAAAGCCCTAAAGTTTCCTTAAAGATGTTCCAAAGTGATACAAGATCTTGGATGATCCAACCTGAGACATATAAGAAATGCTTTAAAATATTCTTAAATAAATTAAGCCACTGGATCAATTCCAGCCAAGCTGATCAGAGAACAATGTATAATATGGAGAATGACACTCGTTATGTGCTTATTTCTGTAACTGCACCCAAAGAAAGGATTTTGGAAAGTCCAGCACACACACACACACACACACACACACACAGACACACACACACAGACACACAGACACAGACACAGACACACACAGACACACACACACACAGACACACACACACACACACACACACAGACACATTTCATTTCAGGTTCCACCTGGGACTTGCAGTAGCCACAGAGAAAGGAGAGCAGTTGTTTCTGTGGTTTCTTTCTGGCTCAGATCATCTGCTGATGCACCAGAAGTCTTACGAGAAATTCTGCTTTGTTGGGATTTCCTGCATCATTCTGCACACAAAGGCAGCTCAAACGATTCAGCTGACATGCTTATTGGAACCTGTGGATGATTTTCCCAAAACCCATTGATTTGGGAACCTCTGCTTTTCACCCACTACTCTTTGTTACATCCTACGTACTTCCTGTATGATATAATATGGACCTATTTTTTAATGAAACGTCGCTAAGTGTTATGAAGTGCCATTGTATTCTGCTAAAGCTCTGCCAGCCCAGGGAGAGCTGTATTTCATTTGCCAGGAAGAGATTTCAATTTACTGGGATTTAACAAGTTACCACGTGTCAGCTGAGCTGTAGAAAATCTCCATATGTGCTTTTTTTTTAATTATTTTTTAATTTTTTGATTTTTTTTTTTTTTTTTAGATCTGTGGCAAATGCAAACCAAGGCATCTTGTTTGAAGCCTGTCCCACTGTGTGCTGAATGTTACCTTGCAGTAACCAACACTTACACACAGGTAGACACACATGGTAGTAACTCATTAGACTCATGGACGGTTTGGCTTGGAAGGGACCTTAAAAACTATCCAGTTCCAACCCCCTGCCACAGCCAGAGGTGCCACTCACTAAATCAGGTTGCTCAGGTCCCTTTCCAGCCTGTCACTGAACACTTCCAGGGATGGGGACACAGGACTGGGAATCTTATGCTTGGAGTTTGAAACACACCTTGAAGTCTCAAGAAGAATCAGCATTTTGCTTCACGTACAGCACAGATTAGCAAAGACAGTGACTTCTTATCTTTAACAGCAACATCCTGAACATTTTTTGTATCAAGGCTGATCCAGGTCTCTACAAATCCCAGTGGGAGAAATGCCACAGTGAGCTGGGACCTGACAGGGCACCTGGGAGCGCTCGGTCCCCTGGGAGCAGAGAGCAGGAGAGGGAAGGAACAAGTTCCTCCTCCAAAATCTCTTTGAGACCTTATTTTCAGGCTTTTATAGAGCTGTGAAATGGTAGTTGGTGTTGCCAGATTTTCTCTCTCCCCAAATAAAGGACGGAAATTGAAAAGAGCCAGCTGGCCAAATAGCCCAGTTTAATTGTAGCAAGATATGGAGCTGAACAAGTTAAATGTGAATTACTGCACTATTGCTCCTGAAAGGTTTCTGCACCCTGTGAGTCACAGCATGGTCTGGTCTTTTGTCTGTGCACACTTTGCAATATTATATATTGCTGGGGGTTTTTTGATTGAAGCAGAAGATTCAGCAAAGGAAGCTTTTTCAAGCCCACTGATCCCACAGAAGGTGAGAAAGCACCCCTCCATTTGGGCAGCAATATCCTTTTGAGGAAAATTCTTTCCTGATCCTTGGTTTAAAGAAGTTATTTGAGATTAATGTAAAGACCATTTGTCATTTTGGTTATAAGAAATGCTAATGGCTTTCCCAGCTTTTTGAATTTTCTACAAATTAAGCCTGTATTGTGAATTTTTCTGTCAGGCGCAAAATAGTAAAGAAATCATCTCCTCTAAATGGCAAAGCCCGAACTGAGTCATCAATTCACTGCTAATTGTCAAATGTGTTTATTGCACAAGAGAACTGATAACCTGCAATAAGATGTGATGGATTTAGCCAGCTGTGTTTTTGCAATTTCAGGCTGGTGTGTGTCCAACAGAAACCAAGAGACTTCCACGAGTACAAAAAAAGAGGGAGAAAAACGGGGGGAAAAAAGCCCAGTAGTGTTGATTCAGCACTGGTGTATTTTCTTCTCCTGATTATTTCTGTAATAACAAGTGTCTGATAAGTGGGTTAAAGACTGACTGAAGGAGATGGGATTGGAAAAGAAATGCCATTGTGTTTGTTGATATTCCTCCAGTTAATTCGAAATGTAGGCAAGTCATGGAATGATTTAGGCTGGCAACACATTTCCTTCTGGAGCTAAAGAAAAGAGAACACCCTGTCTGTATTAGAGAGCACACAACATATTCAGTCAGGGGAACGAAGTCAGAGTGAATAGAGCCTGTGAGAAATACATGGGGACAGGATCCACAGAGGGAAAAATGTCTGCATGGCCCGTGGCATCAGAGCAGCTCCGTGCAAAAATCACCTGCCCCAAACCCTGGGCACAGACCCCTGCACTTCACCAGCTCTCACGTGATGTCCTTTCCTTTCCACTGGTGCTGGAGGTGCCAATACAATCCCCCACCCCAGGGACCAAACCTGCCCGGGGAAAGTGTCTGGAAGGAGCCAACTCAGAAGTTCAGATACCAAAACTGGAGAAGCCCCCACTGGGGAGACACTCAGCTGCTGATGTATCAAGGCTTGAGGACACCGTGGTGACACTCTTACCTGGTGATCTTCTCCTTATTTTTCTCTTGCATTAGCAAATTTCCTCCCACCTAAATCCTGCCAGAAAAATTAACCACCCCAAGCACTGGGAACAACTCACATGATGCTTGCAGCTGACCACATCCTCCTCAGCCTTCCTTCTTCTTGGCACACTCAGCTAATGAGTGTGAAGAGAACAATTCACCCTTTGCCCAATGGGACATGAATTCAACCACTATTCCCAAGCTCTCCAGTAAAAATTGGGCATGATTTGTGAAAAACTAGTGCAGTCTTTAAAACCAGAGAAGATCTGGTGATGCCTGAGTAATGAATGTGTGGTGGCCAAGAAGAGCTAATGAGACATGACCATGTTAGTCCTACAGAAACCACAGTGATTAATCATACAGCCAGATGAGCAACGTAATGACAGAAGGCAATGGACATCTTCACAGGAGACTCAGATGTCTTCCTGGAGCATAATTCCTTCAGGATGCAAGATTACTGAGCCTCATGCACTGAACTTCATGAAGGGTTTTGATCTGAACCACACGGGGTTAGATTAGAAAAGGCATGAAATGTATATGGTCTCCTCAAATTGCAGAAAAACTTCTCCTTGATCACAAAAGAAGATAGGAATCAAAAAGATGTCCCCAAGGAAAATCTCCGACTTCAGGGTTTTGACAGTTCCCCCAAACACAATTAGGATGTGGTGAACCTTGGTTTGCTCTTCAATTCACCTGTGTGAACTGAAATTGGAAATAGAAACATTATAGCAGCTTCCTGCACATATTTCCAGCCTGGATTTCATTAATATCTTCCCTGAGCTGGGATTATTTTGCTCATGTACAGTGTTCAACTCTGTTCAGGCTTTGTTTGGAAGCAGAAAAACACTCCTAATGGAGGCACCCTGTATAACCTAATAGAAAATGATAGTGTTCAACAGCTTCTTTTTTTAAATAACTATTAAAATTTAATACATAACCATATCCCACTACGGAATTCTACAGGAGTGTTAAAAATAACCCAACAGGAAGCATAAAAGCACTTATTAAATTCTACAACTATTTACAGTAATTTCTGCATATGACTCTATTAAATTTCCATGGCAGCTCAGTCCCATTTCTACCAGGCTCCACAGAATTTTTCCAGAATGGTCAGCTCTTTCTTTCCAGTTCCAGTGAACAAAGACACAAAGCAGCCTGTTTCTTATCAGAGATCTGATTAGATCAACACTGGTGCCTGTAAAAACCCACAGCACCAGACTCTCAGCTGGTGAAACTCCACATAAATCTGCTGCCTTCAAATCTGGGCTCAGAGTCTCCAGCTCCTCCTCTGCCTGATGCTCACCTCAGCCTAAATCCACGTGTCTCCTGCTTTTGGCTCCCACTCACCAGTTAGTCAACTCACAAGGCTATTGTCCTGAACTTTGGTATATCTTAGTAGCTGCAAAATTAGCTGTGTTAGTTCATAAATTACGGGAGGGGTTGTGAGATGTTGTTCCCTCTAACATTTGCTGCTGGAGATGGATGGGATGGCCAAGGACTGAGGTCATGGATGCTTTGTTTGAATTTGAGGTGCTTTCCAGCAGAGACTGTCAGGGTTATGCAACTGGAGTCTCCCTGGAGCCCTGGAAAGCTCCAGCCCCATCTCTGCTCGAGAGGCGCTTGCCGAAATAACCTCTGTGTTTCCAAGATTGACACTTGCTGACTTCCCAGACACAAAGGCACAAGGGTTTCCATCACAGAGCTGGTCTCATCACCCCAGGTTGTGCTGGCCCTGAGGAGCTGCTGCCCAGAGACCGTGCAACCGTGAGGATGGGTCATGCTCTGTGCACTTGGTTGCCAAATATTTCTGGGAACAAAGACTCTGCTTGATTTTTTTTGTGCAACTGAAGTAAATCTTAGACAAAAAACCCAGAGGGAGCTGTTGGCACACGTCAGGCAGCCATCAGACAGGAATCCTGCTCGTACTTCAGCCAGCTCCTTGACAGGCAGGAGTTTAGAAACCATTTAGCACATGAAAGCTGGTAAATATGTGTGTGTGTGTATAAATATATGTATATGAGAGACTTATGCATAGGGAATCTGGGCTAAGCATATCATTTTCCAAAGCTGGAAATGTGTCACTCAGCCATAATTGCTAAACAGAGAGCAATCAAAATGATTGCTTTAAAGACTGTGATGGGGAGTTCAGTGAAGGTTTAACAGGGTGGTTCTGGAGAGTGGCTGAATAGATGCAACTGCACGAAGCTGGTGAATGGCAGGAGATTCCTTTGAAAACTTCTCCCTGCACCATTCTGTCTCTGCAGACTCCAAACTTCCCAAGAAACGAGGTGTCTTTTGGATACCAAAATGTAAACAGATGCTCCCCTGCAATTAAGTCTAGAGGAGTTGCACATTTGCATTGATTTTGCACTTGCTTGTAGAGTTCCTCCAAATTACTCCCAGACAGTCACTTTGCTGGTTTGGGAGCTCAGAGCTGAAGCAGGAAACGTTTTCAGCGCAGTTGCTGGTTATTTTGCAAACGTCCCTGGGACAGGCTGTGCGCCCACAGCTCCTCTGTCAGCCACCAGCATGAGCGGGGCCACTCGAGTACTGCTGAGCCGAGAAATAAACTCCCCAAGCTGAACACAGAGCAGGGATTAAAGGCATGTGGGGCATCTGCTGTCATCATCTGTATATCTTCAGCAGCTGCTCAGCTCTTCCTGGTGAGTGATCTGTGTGGGTGACGCCAACCCCCGTGGAAGGGATGGGCGCTCGGGGAATGATGGCAGAGATTACAAGGAAGCTTTGGCTCCCAGGGTTGCATCGACTTGCCCATTAAGTGCTTGATGGACTTTGGGTTTCTCAGAAGAGTTTTTTGCTTGGCACTTCCTCTTACCTCGAAGCTACGCTGTGTTATCCAAGTTCTCTTGGCTTGCACCTTGCCCTGGATCCACCACAGGAAAAACTTCGTATCAACAGGTCAGGTATAGAAGAAGGTGTGTACTCTTGGGGTAATTTATGAACTAAGAACACATCCCTTAGCAAGGCAGCAGTGCCTCTTCTCAAACATGATTCCTTAAATGCAGCTTCCTTATTTTCCAGATGTGACTTTTCTTGGTAAAACTGGATTTCTGCTCCCAAGTGCCTGGTTCACAGCTCAGACTGCAGAGGATGGAGGCATGGACAGGAGAGAGAACCCCCTCAGCACCCAGCTGGGATTGCAAAGGGAGGGCACGTCCTCTGCCTCCCTGTGACTGCTGGGCAGACCTCTCTCAAATCCCACCCACTGCTTCTGTTACTGCTTTTCCTGTCTCTGAAGGAGATGTGGAAGTGCTGTTGATAAGCTCATTAACATAAATTAGTGCAGAATGCCGTGTGTATGAGATGGTTTCAGTGCTTTGAGGCTCAGAGCAGCTGGTTTTGGTCACAGCAACACCTCCCCCCTCTGAGAGCCACAGACACCTGCACACTGCCTCACCCCGGGATGCTCACAGCTCCCCTTCCTCCTCCTCCTTCCTCAGGAGACGTCCTTGTCACACAGAATGTCTTGACAGGGGCATCTGCCACCTTGGGAGATGTTGTCACTTCAGGGAGTGAGGTGGCACAGCAAGCACAAGAACCACGATGCTCTGCTGGGCTTTGTCCTCCGCTTTTCAGAGAGCAGGTGTGTCACCTCCTCACAGCTCCCCATCCCACCTCAGGAATCCTGCTTTTACCATTGTTCTACCATCCCACACACAGCCCAGCAGGCTCCCAGCCCCTCAGGGAGCCCTTCCACCAACACACAGGAAGAGCTGTGTAGTGAATGCAAGGAATAGCTGGTGTTTGGATTTTATACTCAATAAAAGTCCATTCCATCTTGGAAGGAGAAACAAAGAAGTGGGGAATCCAATTGTATCCCTTGGAAACAGCCCAAAGGACTCCTGAGGAGGATCAAATCTCCATAATGCAATAAAGCAGAGAATGCAAAAAGATTCTGTAGTGAAGGTGAAGTCCAAATTTCCTCCGTGTCATTGGGAAAAGGCACTGGCCTGTAGTCAAAAGTATGTGCTGTGCTCACCAAGTAAGTAGTGCAGAGGATCAGGAGCTGAGCACTTTTGGAAAGATTGTACAATGCGAGAATAAAGGGCTAAACTGATAATCCTGTCAGGAAAATATAACTTAATCTGGAGCTACAGATGAAGGACCGGACCCAAATCACAGCAAATTCACCAAATTTCCCTCAGTTTCTCACCCTGACAGAGGAATTGGCTGCCCGGCGCTTTATGACTAATTACCTGCATTACGAGAAAAGTGCACAGCATTTCTTAGGAAGAGAACTATCTTTTTTTTTTTTTTCTCTGAAGGTTTAATCCTCATAAGAGGATTCATGTCCTGTCCCTGGCAGAGTCAGAAATCAGGCTTTTCACATGGCCCTTAGCAGAAAAAAATTCTACACAATTCTCATCTGCTGGTGCTGGGCAGGAGGTGCTTGCACAAAGCTCCTCAGACTCCCAGGGAACCAAGCCAGGCTTTGCTCCGGTTTAATGCCCTTTCTTTTCACTTTCTCCAGTTTTTTTGCTTTTGTTTCTGTTCTCCTTGAGATTCCTCGTAACCTTCCAATGGCATGTGCCTGGGAATTGAGCTCTGTGGGTGCTGAGTTAGAACAGGCTCCCCTGACTGAGCTGCAAACACCTCCACAGGGGCAGTAGCAGGAGCAGCCTGGTAGCACCTTGGCCCGTGTTAAGATGGACAGATGTCCATCAGACAGATGTTTGGCAGATTTTGATAGATGTCCAGATAACATGATTTTACTTCAGTGGCTTAAAAAAGGTCAAGCCCAGACTGCCCTGTCCTGCAAGGAGCAGTTCCCCCAAGCCTGGCTTAAAGTTTTATCATGTGTATGAGGAATATAACCAAAACCATCCATGTTATCTAACCAAGCCCACAGGCCCTCACAGCAAATAAAAAAGTCATTAATTCATTCATTCATTCATTCATTCATTCATTCATTCATTCATTCATTCATTCATTCATTCATTCATTCGTTCATTTGCCTTTGCTGTTGCTGAAGAAGCTCCTTAACTATTTGCAGCAGAGATGTTTGACGATAGCAGGGATGTCAGATGGATTAACTCTTTCTTTCACCAGGGAAAACTTATTATCCCATGTGGATTCACTTCCAAACAGCTCCGTTTTCTCTGTGACCCCAAGTGCAGGTGCTGGAACATCCCTGTCTGTAGCAGTGGAGGGAACACCTCCCGTTCCCACATGGCTCTGGGGTCTGTGCCGAAGGCTGACTCAGCTTTCCCTGATCCCAGACACACACAGATCGATGGGATAAATCTGCTGGAAAGCAGCACGTTAATGAGATCATGGTGAGCCTGTGATAACCAGCGGCATTCATTAAGCCACCAGCCCTGCTGATGTAAGTAAAGTGTCATGTAATGACGTATAAAGCTCACCAATGCCTCTGCTGTGAAGTCATTAGGCACAAAATAATTTGGGGGGGGATTGGAGAGGGGAGAAAAAACAATTCACAGTTGGATGGGTTTTATTTTCTCTTGCCTTAAAGAGACTCCTTTCTTTCAAGGGCTCTGTACCACCTTTTCACAGGATGAGCACAGTTCCAGTTTACTCCCAAACGAGCCCCTTTTCCAGCAGACATGAGGGTTCTGGGCAATCAGAGAGGGAACACCTCACAGTACAGCTGGGGAACTGTGTCACTGTGGATGCTGTGACAACGTGGATGCCCAAAGGGCGGAGGGAACAAGCTGGCCCTGAGTTGCTGCCCTCCCACTGCCACTGCAACCTGCTCCGCCACTCAGCAGCGAAAGTTCTAAACAACTTGTGTGGGGGGAAACAATAGGTTTAAAGGTGAACCCTGGGGAAAGATAAAAGGGATACAGTGGTACACGATGTTCTGCAAGCCCTGACTGTCCTCTGCAGCTTTCAAACTCTTCTGTGGCAGCGGATCTGTCTTTAAAGCAGTTTGCAAAGCATCTGCTGCCCAGACAGTGCTGTAAGCACCAAGGAAGACAGAACAGGCTTGAGCCACTCCAGGGTTTGGAGCCACTTAGTGAAAATAAGCTGAAGCACCACTCAGCTCTCAGTTCAACAAAAGCAATTCTTGGAAATGAATGGGGGAAAATAAAGTGCATGTTCATTTACATGGTACACAGCTTTTTGAGAGGAAAGTATTCAGATCCTGGGCTTTGTGATGGCCCCTGCGAAGTTACCTCATTGCTCCAAGGCTCTGTACGTCTGTAAGATATATTTGGAGGCAATAGTGGGGGCAGGTCCCAGCCTGTGACACTGGGAGGGACATCAGGGGCTGCAGGGACAAGCTGCCTGTGCCTCTGTGCAAGCAGACACAGCGTGGCCTTAAAGCAGCCCTGCTCCCCGAGATCACTCAGACCCCGGGCACCAAACTGTGCAAAGCACACCCTAAAATGAGAGTCTCCATTCATGTTCTCCCTGGGAGAGAGACACCTCCTGGCAGTGCTGCCAGAGGTGCTGGGATGCTGCATGGCATGGACAATGCTCTGACCACACGGAGCAGAGCAAGGCAAGGCTCTCCTTGCTCCCAAAGTGCTCTCAGTCCCTACAGCTGCCTGCACATTGCTCACCTGGCAGGAGGAGCAGCACAGCACCCCTCCAGCCCTCCAGTGACCTGCAGACTGCCAGCCCTTATCAGAGAAGACTTAAAAAGTCCGTATCTCTTCAAACTTCTTCTATCACTCCATCGCAGCCCTGCTGAATCTCTCCAATCTGCTGAGCTAATCCATCTGCCTTCAAACTACTCCGAGTAGCAACAAGTGGAACAAACACAGAACAAACCTTTTCCAAGGCAGAAATAGTCACTCTTGTGTGCTCTGCTTGGACAACTGACTGTGGCACATGTGGGAGTTCTGAGGAACTCCCTGCACGCTCAAACCACGGGGTAACTTGCTGAGCATGTGTAGTCTGTTAATGTACCTGTGACCAGTGCAGATGTCGTGGCAGATTTAAGTACTGGGGCTGCATCAGGATCCCTTCATGGTTGCTAATATAGCAAATGGATTGATTAATTAGCTGGCAAACCATCTGACTTCTCGCTTTTGTGGCAGTATCTCTCGGAATATCAAGGCCCTTGACAGTGAGTAAATATGTCAGATGCCATGCATTCCATAGGCACCAGATTCAGCTTTTGGCCAGCAATATGATCACTTCAGGTCTGATCAAAAAGTGTCTTGTTTGGAGCTCTCTGCACTGTAATTAAATGCAGGAAATGCAAAAAAAAGCAGAGCTGCCACCTCCTCTCTCAGCTGCTCACAGCAGTTTGAGGGCTGGAGCAGGGACAAGCTGGGCACATCAGGTTTGGGGGAGATTGGCCAGATCTGAGGTCCAGTGTGCAACACCAGAAACTGGAGCCAGATTTTCAGTCATGCTCAGCCTCCTCCTCTTGCTCACGTGTGGAGAAGAAGATCAACCCTCCAAATGCTTGTTCTGCTCAGTGGCTTTGCCCCAGTGCAGTGGGAGAGCACCCCAGTCTTTGGTGGTGATGCCAAGAAAGGTCTTTGCCTGCATCCTGCCTTCTGCAAAATGGCATTTACTGGAGGGTTTCTGCCTGCAGGGCACAGCAGCAGCTTGTTTAAATAAAGAGATTTGCTCAGAGGAAGCTTATTAATTCTCACCCAGTGTCAGCAGCAGTGCAGAAACAGCATGACGAAGGAGTTCAAATGCTGGGGAAACACAGTCAACCTATAAACAGGAAGCTAAAAAAAAGAAATCCTCAATCCCAAGGCATGTCCTGCCCTTAATCACCATACGCTCAGCTGCCACCACGTTGCTGCCTTTTCCTGAGCACAGGCACGGCAGGTTGGAGTTGCTTGTCCGTAGCAGAGGTCCTGCTCCATGGTGGCAGGTGGACTCTCAGGTAGCTCTTGGCATCATGAGCATCTTGAGCATCCCAGTTCTCTCTGCTGGCAGTGTTTTTAACCTCCAGCTCAGGGCCATGTAAAACTTGCTTTTGTGCCACCGTGCTTTGGAGCTGCTCCCTGGATTTGTGGTTGTTCCATGCTGTGCAGGTGCATGGAGGTGTTTTCCAGCCTTAAGAGTTTTGTGATTCCGTAACAGCTGTGGAGCAGCACATTGGGAGAGCCTTTGGGAGATGGGCTGGGTTCAAAGACTGGCAATGCCCAAGAGCCAAACTCAGCACAGGAGAGTGGAGTTGGACTAACAGGATTTGTGCTGCATTTATCTAAACATACTGTACAAAAACTGTGAGCTTGATCCCGTGGGAATGGGCCCAGATGTCTTGAGCACCTCCCACCAACCCCATCAGGAAGCAGAGCCAGTGCTGGTCCCTCATGCAGGCTCAGACCTCGGTGTCTGCATTCATACAACCCCCTCCAGGGAAGTCACGACCTGAAATGAACAGGCTCTGGGTGTTGCTGTTGCTTTTGAGACAGAGCTGAGCATGGTGGTTTGTCCAGGGTCTTCAGACATAGTTGTCACACCATGGCTTGAGCTCTCAAACCCCCACGTGGGACTTTTCCCCCAGGTTGGGCATCTCGTCCTTTCCGAGCATTTTGCTTTGACTAAACACAAACGAGTGCAGCTGGAACAAACCCCATGGACACATTCTCCAGCAGCTGGGCAGCTCTCTACGGCTGAGGCAAACCCCATGGACACCGTTTGGAGCAGTTTAGCAGCAGCAGCTCCGGGGTGGCTGCAGGAGGATGTGGGGTGGTGGCAGTGGCAGTGGCAGGAGCCAAGGGACTGACTCACGGGCACTGAGCCCCTGCCAGCAGTGCCGGCTCCCGCTGACTTCAGCGCCTGAGAGAGTTCTCGGTGTTTCTCCCTCTTCCCTTTCAGCACAGGAATTGTTACTCATTCCCTACACAATGCCAGGTAGGTTTTATTGTGGAACGGGCAATGACATGGGGTGGCTGGGCATGGGAATGCAATTGATTGAAACTCTGGATTTCCTACATGACTTCAAAATATAACAATCCCAGATACTAAGATTTTGGCACCAAGGTCAGTTTGGAGGATAATTATGTACTATGATCTAATTTTTGGGATCTGTGCTTCTTGCCAAATCTCTACAGCTTTCCTGTCTCCCTCGAGAGCAGCTCAAACTGCAGGTCCCTTAATTCCCTCATCCCCTTGCTGGTTCTTTTTTTCATTTCCTCCCACCCCCATCTTTCTCTTGATTCTTCTGGCAAAGCCTGTGTCCAAACCTGGAAGCAGTCAGGCTCTTCTTCTGTGACTAAGCTGAGCCCTGTGCTTGCCCACATCTGTGAGTCCCTACAGTGGCTGAGTGATGAGTGGTGGAGGACTTGTGTCCACCTCTGTGTGACAGGGTTTGGAGCAGCCAGTGGTGATGGGCAGCTCTGCTCAGAGACAGAGAAGCTGCACAACAGAGTGCAAAGGAAAATAAAACCAGGATAAAGCTTGAATTCATGAGTTTCCTCCAATCTCAGCAAGGCTTTGCTGTAACGCTCTCACATTTCAGTTTTCATCTTATAATCTGTAGGGTGACCATGTTTGGAGGTCCCTCATCCCTGGAAGTGTCCAAGGCCAGGCTGGACAGGGCTTGGAGCAACGTGGGCTAGTGGAAGGTGTCCCTGCCCATGGCAGGGGGGGTTGAATTGGATGATCTTTAGGGTCCCTTTCAACCCGAACCATTCTATAAGTCCCTGATTTTGGGGATCACTGAAGCTGGTTATGTTGAAACTAGTGACTGCTAATGTCTACATGAATCAGAAGTTTCTGGCAGCAACAGCCCCTTTACAAGTCCCTCCATCCCTGCCAGTTGAGCTGAATGTTTCCCCAGAGCAGCAGCTTTGCCCCAGCTCCACCAGCAGCCTCAGTCCTTGCTCTGGGGCACTGTGGAGTGAAAATGAAACAGCATTAAGGCAGCACCCCAGCCTGCTTGAATAAATTCATTCTCATTTCCTGATGAAACAAACCATCCCCCTCAGGTGTGCTTCTAGATAAAAAAAAAAAAGAAGAAGAAAAGGAATCAATCAAACACCAAAAACATATTAAAATAAAGAGCATGCAGCGAAAAATCTGTTTTCCCTTGTTTTCCTTAGTAGGAAGTCAGCAGGCCTTTGATGTGGGGATACACATTTGATAGCACTGCTGACAGACAGGCCTCCAAATGCTCCAGAGGAGAGTTTGAGCTCACACAAACACTCCCACGTTCACATACATCTTTTCAAGGGCATGGAGCGCTCCCAGTCACAATCCCCAGACCGTCTCTCCCGTGGGATGGGCTCCCCCAGGCACCAACTTCAGCTGCTGCCACAAAAACCTTGTGCAAGGATTAAGGTTGTTTTTTTTTTTTTTTCCCTCTTCTGGCTGGAGATTAGAACACAAAGTGTCAAAAGCTAAAGAGCATCCCCCTCCCCTCCAAGGCCTGGTGGGTGCTGGGGGAAAGGTTTGATCTGGCAGAGGTTTGATCTGAAGCTCTGTGGAGTCTCAGGTGAGTGTAACAGCCCAGGAGCCTCCACGTGCTGCTTCAAACTTGTGATGTCTGGAGCCGAGCCACGGTCACTCCCGGGAAACATCACACACTGCTCTGCAGAGACGTTCAAAGCACAGAGGGAAGAGCTCTGGCTGTTTTATCTCCTGAATCCCTGAGGCTGTGCAGAGCCCGGGCTTTGCCTGTCGCTGCGGTCAACAAGGTGACACCCTCCCGTCAGCCCTGCTGGTAATCCCCTACTAATAGGCAGCTAAAGCTGCTCAAATGGGGAGGATTTTTTCACTCCTGGAGTTTCAGGAGTTCCTCTGCATAGCCCTGTCTCCCAGTCACACTAATTGCAAATGGCCAAGCCCTCAAAACTCTGTGAAAACACAAAAATAGGGTAAAGAACTGACTGTTCACGTTTGGGTGACACCATCCTTTCTAAAAGTGCCTGGGCTGGAACCCACCAAGCTCTGAGTCTAAAACAACATCCACTCGTACCAAGCTGTTGCTTGACCATAGGGATGGTTTCTGTTGACACCAGATGGTTTTCATCTCACTCAGTATTTTTGTTCTGAAATAATAACATCCCCAATTGTGAATGAATTAAGTTGTCTCAGCCCTCACTTTCCCACCAATTATAGTGAATTATGAACAACTCTTGAATAAGAGAATCTCCCTTCTTAGTTATTGGTGCTAGAAGATGTATTTGCCTGGTGGCCAGCTCTATATTATGTGACTGATTTATAGGCCCATAACTTATGGAATTAGAGGTGATCTTTTTTTCAGAGCTTTAACTCAAAGTGGTTTCTTTTTTCTTTGAAATCATGTGGAAAATGAGGATGATAGATTTTCCCTCCATATATTTTCAGACCTCTAATAACAAGTTGAATCTCACTTGCAGCTCTCCAGCCTGCACCCTCACCCCACATTAACTCAGGGTCTCGCCATTCCAAACACACTCAAGCTGAAATGGACTTTAGATTTTCTAAAATATTGATCACCTTTACCCCTGCAGAAAGCCAGGAAGAGACTCAGGAACCTCTTAATAAATTTAGGCTTATGGTGACTTTTTTTAATTAAAAGTCTGCAGAAGTAGATTTTATGTGGGGCAGAGTTTGGCAGTGTTATCAGCAGAAATATCTTCAAATGAGTGCGACATTGCTGTTTCTAAAACACAGGTTTTGGTCAAACTTATCTGGGACACACACAAAAAAAATCTTACAATGTTTGTTCCTATTTGAGAAGATCCTTAAATGATGGAAAATTTTAAGACTGTTCTTGTGTTACAACATTGCTGTGTCTGACCTGGAGGAGAAATGTCAGAGTCAGAGCCTCTTCCTAGGATTTTTCCTTGGTTTCTCATCAGTCCCATCAAAATTTATGGGGTCTCCATGGCTGAGTTGGGTTTGGAGGATTAATTTAGCAGTGCAAAGATGCCAACTCTCCTACACTTCTCTGAACCTAAGGCAGACTCTCAGATTTCTCCGGAACAAATGTGTGCTTGGAATTGTTGACAGGACTAAATAAGAAAAGCATCCCTGTACTTCAGGAGTTATTCTGGGATTGAAAAAGTCCAAGAGATTTAGAGATCTTAAAAATGTTCACTAATGAAAGCAGGTCCTTTGGCTTCTTCTTCTAAAGGCTGATAATACACTGGAGTATATGGATATGTGAAAATTTGCTGCTGCTGGGCTGAACTTCAGTCAAATTATAATTTCTTGTAAGTTATTTTTTTTGGTAATACCTAATAAAATGAAAAGCTAAAGATACTTCTGCCTGGCCCACCTGCAAATGCTGTAATGGAAGTTTTCCACTGCCCATGTGCTGGCTGGCCAAAGGCCCCACAACCATAGGAGAGAGGGAAGTACTTGTTGTGAAAAAACAACCAAAAAATCTTTAATAGGTCAGGCTTGCAAAAGTGCCTCCAGACAAGCTGGGCCAGCTGGGGTCAGCTCAGTCTCCCAGGGCACAAGGCATTACATTTATTCTGCTCTCTGGATTACATTTTCCTTGACCCAAAGGTTGTCTCTTTGCTCAGAGCTCCCCTTGCCCACCAACACACGTCCTGAACCATCCCTGCTTTCACCCAGGTGAAGGTACAGCCCTGGGAGACGCTGGTGGGATGTGGCTCACGAGGTGTCCTAAGGCCATCCATGAGGGCACAGCCACCTCTGACACCACGTGGATCCCACAGCCCGTGATGGATTCTGGAGAGATGCCAGTGAGCCACTTTGCCTTCCTCACACTCCCATTCTCGTGCCATCTGCAGATGATTACTGCAAAGCTCAAAGTCCATTGGCTCCTGGACAATGTTGTCCAGTCATCCCAGTGGCTCATTGGAGGTGGGATGAGCAGGGGAAGGAGGGAGGGTGGGAGGAAGGGAGGGAGCACTCTTATTATTCATCTCATGAACGAAAGGTGCTCCACTCTGGTTTGTTTCATGGCCCAGTAACCACAGGCTGATATTATTAACTGGTCCTCAGCAGTGTGCCAAAAACCCAGGCCTGTTGGGAGAGGAAAAAGGGAATAAAGCACTTGAGAATCCAATCTCTTTGGTGCTAATTTTAGGCATGTATGCTGGCACGGGGAGCTTGTTTCATCCACTCAAACTGGGGGCTGTGCCACAGAGTCAGATTTACAGACTATTAGTGTCTCAAATAGCACTTCATATGCAAGAAGCAAGGGGAAAAACACCGGGTCCCTCAACTTTGTGGGGTTTGAGCTGAGTTATGCAAACAAAGTTACTTCAACTGTGGAGTTATTTACAGGTTGGCTCGTAAAAGTCTTAGTGACAGATTTAAACGAATTAATTTCTCTGACTTTCATTCCCTGTCTTCCCCCCTCTTTCCCCTCTAGCTATTACATGTAATTACAGGAAATGTTACTATATCACATCTTCAAAAAGACACAACGAAAAGCAATAGCAGAGATATTCATTTCTTCCTTCTTTAGTATTTGTTTTGGATGGGATGAAAGGGTGTGGTGGAGCTTTTCCTTGCAGCACCTCTGAGCTCTGCTCAGATCACCCAGAGCAGGCACCCCGAGCTCTGCTCCTCTCTCTCAGCACAGACAAGCTCTGGCAACCCTGAAACAATTACTTAGTGCTTTCTTGGCCTTTGAAACTGCTTTTAATGATTATGTGAGACATCCACAGTAATCAATCCAAATATGGCTTCTTTTTTATTTTTGAAGCATCAAAGAAGAAATGCAAATGGTTGTTCTTTTGAATCTGTGTGTTTGCTGGGACCTCATGGAGCACAACAGTTGTTGACAGTCATGCTGACATTTAAGAGGCAAAACTCAAAAGCATAAACTTTATTTTGAACTCATCATTAATTTAGGAGAAGGAAAGACATGGCCATACTTACAAACAACTTCTAAACTTGTGCCCAGAGCTTTGGTGCCCAAAGAAGGAGGAAAAAGAAAACAGCTGGAATTTGCAATGATCAGCTTAAAATATCACCAACCCCACCTTTTTCTCAACCGGAGGGTATAAAACCAGATCAGCAGAGAAAGGGAATGAAGTAACCAAGATAGTGGCTAAAGTTGGGTAAAAGAGGGAGAGAGAGAAAAGCTCTGCTGCTTTGGTTGCCTTCAAAGAAGGAAATTTGCTTTTTGAATGGAAAAAAAGAAGTTTCCACTGGAACCTGGGCAGAAAGTCAGAATCAAATCGATATAATTGAGGCACAGACCCAAATGAGAGCTTACGTTACTGATCTGTTTTTTTCCTAAATGATCCTTCTTTTAATTTTATGTTCTGTCAGGGAAACCTCTTAAATACAGAAATACTGTTGGAAATTAAATTGGTATGAAAACTGTGGGGCTGATCTTTTTTGACAGAGGCAAATCAAATGAAAATGTCTTGATCTGTGACAGAAACACAACAGAGTTGATGCAAGGGAGGTTTTGCCACTTTGATCGAGTGCAAACAACTTCATGTTGAATTTCAAGGCACTGGTGTGGATGTGTATAAAGAGAATTTGATTTAAATCCAAATAGAGTCCAATTCTTCATCCCTGTTAGTGACTTTGGGGTAGGGTGGGTCACTTCTGGATGGGATTCAGACAGACCCAACACCTCCATCCATCACAACCATCACACCGAAGTCTTCCTTCCAGCTTCATGTGTTTTTACCAGCACATAAATTGCATTGAAGCCCAGTGATATCACTGCTCCAAAATCCCCTTAATCCTCAAAGCAGATACAACCACAGGGTTTTAAACACCTCTGTTAATCCCTCATAAAGAATAATAAATAATCTGTTCAATGAAACTTTATCTTTCAGACACTGACACGGACATGCCTGTGACATGAAACGCCAGGAGTGATCTGAGGGTTAAGCACAGGAAGTCAGACTAAAAAAACTTGACTCAAACCACAGAATCAGACAATTTTCTGATCTGCAGATGAAGGCTGAGTTCCTGGCAAGTGATGTAAGTTGCATCTTGCTGATGGACACATTTCAGGTATCCCAGAGCAAGTTACTGAAGCATTTGGATAAACCCCAGCAGAGGCTGTTTTGCAAGACTCTGCTCTCCCAAGAGGGTGTCTGCTCACAAATCTTGGCTACTCTAACATGAGCTCCAGAAAATGACTCCTCTCTCCTGAGAAAATCCCAAAGCTATGGGAAAAAAAATAGACTTTACCTCATATCACCAGAAAAAAGGGACATAAAAGTCCCCCAAAGACTGCAGCACCCAGAAGACATTAATCTCTTCATACCTCACAGAGGAATAGCTTTAATTCTGTAAGAGCTTTTCTGAATGATTTTTCTAGAGAGGAAAAGTCCTCAAGGCTTTCAGACATGTACCTGGATAACTGATCTCACCTATGGCCATGCCCCTCCTTAGCTGGGACATGACTCATGAGGAGATGGAGCAGGACTGCAAGGAGGGGAACACGCCCTGCACCTTGTTCCTCTTTTCAGTTGTTCCCCAAATATAAACAGATTTTCCTGAAATTATTGGGCCACTGTAGTAGTAACCTGAAGTTTATTTAGCCTCCTGTTCTGAGAGTTTAAAAATTGTAACAGCAACACAAACAATCAATAACTGCTCAACCCTTTGCTGAAACTGGACAGTGTGGGAGTGAGCTGGGACAGCGCTTTGGAGCAGGGAATGTGCCTTTTCCCATGGGAAACTGCTGGGGGAATTTAGGGAGACAAACTGTAATCACATATGGAGGACTCTGCCCAGCTGATATGGACGTAAAAGTCCTTTGCATCTCTCCAGTTTGATTTTAAGATGCATTTTCTTACAAAATCTGACTCAGGAGGTCAAGGGTAAACATCAGGAATAGCGCCAGGTACCTGAGCTTCCCACAGGATGCAGCACTGCGATGCTGAAGCTTGATGAGTCTTACTGTCTTTAAAAAGATCCTGGAAATGTCTAAATGCTGGTCCAAATCCAAATGGAAATCTTAAATTAGGTGGAGAATACAGCAGTGGTTGAGGTGTTTCGGAAGTGTGAACACACAGCAGTGAAATGTTATCCCACCACGGATGCCAGCCTTGCTGGGGCTTGTTTGTTCTGCAACACCTCTTAGCCCTGCATGGTTACAATTTCCTCTGAGTTTTTTTAACCTAAAAACGGGTAAAGTGAGAAAACAGAAGGGGGGTGAAGGAGGAAAAGGTGATTTTTAAATCAACTGCCATTTCTGGCAAGGCTGAGTATTCCAGCAAGGTATTTGTTTATTATCAGGTATTTCCTCAGGATCAAATCCAGGGGAGAGAGATGTCTGTTACTAGTTAAGGTCTGTTTAAAACCCCTCTTGAAAAGAGATTTATGCAAGGAAATTACCTAAGCTCAGGACAGGGCTTAGTCAGCGGCGCGGGCTCCGCGTGCATTGTTGGTACCGCGTGGGGTTTTTTTTTAGCGCCGCCGAGGGCGCCCAGTGAGAACAGCGGCAGGTCCTCGCTCACAGAACGGCATCAAAGCTCCAATTGTTTCGAAGGAAATGACCCAGCAGGAGCAGCGTGTTGGACACCGGCCTCTGCTCCCGGCCTCCCCAGCAGCGGCTGGCACAGGGGCACCTCGCGTTGCGCGAGGGGTACGAGGGCATCTTGGAGGCTGGACCCCTTGGCTGGTGAAACAGCATTTCCTAAATCCCACCTCTTCCCACCCTGCCTGCTGGGGAGGTGGGGCTGTGCAAAGATTCCCGCCTCTCTGGGGAGTTCTCCTGGTCCTTGGTCACTTTTGGGAGAAAGGGACACCAACCTCCCAGGCTGGAAGTCACGATGTGTGACATCGTGGTGGGACAGCAGGAGGGCATCGTGTGGGACAGGAGGGCATCATGGTGGGACGGCAGCAGGTCATTGGGGTGGGACAGCAGGAGGGCAGCCCCAGGTGCTGTCACATCCCAGCAGGTCACATCTGATGGACTGGTGGATGCTCCAAGGAAGTGGTCACATCCAGCACCACACAGCAGCAGTGGGAATGTGCCCTGCCCCATCCAGGCAGCGGCTTTAAAGCACAAAGGATGGAAAAGACCTATGAGTTCATCCCTGCCACTTCCCTGCCAGCAGCCAGTCGGATGCATTTAATTGTCTTGTGATGGGACTTCCACTGTTTCTTTGGGAAAAAAAATTCCCATACATAGCTGGGCTCAGGGACACTTAAACCCACAGGCAGGGCAGGCAGCTACAAAGCACATGACCAGGGTTGAAATGAGGTTTTGGAGGCAAAACACCGACTGAGCAGGTTGTTGTATTATTTTTTCAAGGTCACCACTGGAATATCTGGCAGGCTTATCTTAGGGCTGGGAAATTTTACTGTACTTGCAGAAAACAACCAACATTTTTAATTCTGCTGCCCGACTCCTCGCTGTTTGTGTTGGTTTAACTTCGCTGACCCTTGAACACGAAACTAGAGTACCGTGGTGTTGAGCTGGATCCTGAGATGGATGTGAATTATGTGTGTAATACAGTAAGTGATTGTGAAACAAACATTCAGCAAGCATCCTGTATGGAAACTCTTTCATCTCCATTGATCATTGACGTCTCTGCTGACAGAATGTGGCCATGCCAGCAGCCTGGGATGGCTTTGAAATGTCTCAGAAATATGTCTCCATGCAGTTAAGGTTTTCCGCTGCTAAGAAATATCTTAATGCTAAAGGTTTGTTTACAAGGGGTGGCTGTTTCCACTTGCTGGAGTGTTTAAAAAGTTGTTTTTTCCAACCACAAAGTAGATCTAAACATTAAGTGTTTCTTAAGTTGGGTTTCCAGCTCCTAGACTGCTATAAACATTAACTTTCATTGGTTTAAAGCAAAATGCAGCAAAAAAGTTGCTGCTTTCGCTTAGCCTCCCATAATGTGAAAAAAAAAAAACCAAAAGAAAAAGAAGAGAGAAAAGAAGAGTATTTTTAAAGAGGTTTCATTTTTAAAAGGCTCATTGCGCAATGCCTACACAGGCCCTGTGGTTGAAAACAGGGTCATGGGGACAATACACATCCCTGTTTTCACTGATAGTGCTGGGGGTGGTTTTGGTCCTATCCCCCCTTCCCTCCCACACTGCTGCTCCCTTGGGAAGGGGAGCTGCTAAACACAGGCTCTCCTGCCACTGGCTTGTGTGACCCTCGTGCCTTCCCCAAGGAATTACCTCCACGGTGGTTGGTACTGGATGCTTTTGGGGCTGTAAAGTTGTGGGGTTTGAGCTCTGCTCTGACAGGGGACTCATCCCCTTGCTTACTGTTGTCCCCAGTGTTTGCAACAATTGTCCTTGTAACTAAAAACCTTTCCTAAGCCAAACCCCAGGGTCATTCAGGGCTAAAGGCAAAGAGAGGACGGTGCCAAACTCCTGCCAGGTGCTCCAGAGCATCTCTATGTCTCAACATCAACCACATCAAGCTGGATTTTTAAGGAATACCTGGAAGTACTTAAGGTCAGGTTGGATGGAGCTCTGAGGAACCTGGTCTAGTGGAAGGTATCGGTGAACATGGCAGGGGGTTTGGAATGTGTTGACCATTAAGGTCCCTTCAACCTAAAGCATCCTATGACTCAGTGAGGATGGAGATCAACCGTGGTCCCCTCACTTTCAAGGTGGGGCAATCCAGCCCCTGGAAAGAGTTGGCTCCTCTTTAGGCTTTTGTGATGGTTGTCTGAAACCTGACAACCCGAATTAGTGATTTCTGGTTGAGAACACAGCCTGCTGTATCATTACACATTTCCAATTAGGTCACTGGAAATGAATGATCAATAGGAAATAATTGCTGGTTTGGAGTGGAAAACAGTATCTGGAAAACACTCCTATGATATAAAAGCATCACTGGAATCAGCTGTAATGCCACCAAACCCTTCAGCAGGTCTACAAAAAGGACCCCAATTCATAATCAGGGTTTATTAACCATGATATTTTTCAAATCTCTGTAAAATTAAGGATATTTTGGTGTTGATGGGAATTAATTCATGACTTGAGCATCCCAAACCTCTGATGAACTCTGCCTAGGCTGGAACTCATTGTGGCTTCAATAACTGAATAATTAAACCTGAGTCAGGCCAGACTGCCTGCCAGGTGTTGGGAGATGCCTTTCCTCCTGCAGGAAGGGTTAGGGACACTTTCTGGTGGCTTCACCTGGGGCTTGGGTTACAATAAATCTGCTGTGAGAACTCACAGCAGTTGACCAAAATCCTTGACAGGCCACATGGTGCTTGATCTGTGCTGGGTCTGTCCCCACACTGCTGTCAGTGTCACCCGGGCTCCTCCTGCTGCCCTCCAGCTGATAAGAAACCTCTACCATGATCTGGTTAATGCCACAGCAGACAGTCTTGAGCTCAGACTTACCCCAGCTCCCATGTGTTCTGCTGGGTGGTCCTGTGATGCTCAAATGCCATGTTAGCAGCTCTCAAAGCAGACTGTGAAAACTCCAGACTTTTTCCTGTCTGCTGTATCCTCGGTTTCCTTATGGGAAAGTTCAGGAGCTGGAAGCTCTTAGTGAATGGATCTGAAGTCATAGAATATCTTTAAACATGACTTAGGTAGTGCATGTGTTGAAATTCAAATGCCACTTCAAGACTTTTGCTCTAAATGTGTTATTCTTATCAAGAAAGGCCCATCCATGAGTGTCAGAAATCTTCTGCTTATTTTGGGATGACTCCGAAGCGGAATCTCATTGCTACTCTTCTGATGTCCTCTGAGCAAAGGAAAGACCTGCCCATCCCATAGTCTGGTTGGAACATCAATATTAAGTGATTTTTAACATTCTGGAAGTAAAACTGTATTTTGTGTCTCGGTTGTTGTTATTTTATGAGACACTTTTATTCAAAAAATTGCACAAACCTTTCCCTGATGAAAAGGAAAGCTACTTGTATCTCCAAAACATTTCAAGTGGAAATTGTAGATACACTCTCACTTCAGCCAGAAATGTGAAAGCACTTCACAACAACAAAGCAATGAGTGTCTGTCATTCTTTTCCGCAGTCACTTCTCTGTTTCCTTTATATGTTGCTCATTTAAATGTGACCACAACATCCAAGTTTATCCTGCTCTTTCTCACTTCCCTCTCTCACCATCCAATGATCACCATCTGCCCTGGAGCTCTTTGGCCGCTTGTGTGAAAATCTCCACAGTTCAGAGCATCTTCGTGGCAAAGGAACAGGGAAGAGTTCAACAGCAGCAAAACAAACCTCTTCCTCTAAATATTTGCCTGATATGAGCCAGCCCTAAGAGAGCCCAATGCTGTGGTTGGCACAGTCGTGATTGCCTGTTGGAGCAGCACAAGGACACCTGTCCGGCACAATGCTCGGAAGTTTGGGAAAGTTCATCTCCAGCCCCCAGGCAGGGATGGTTACAAGGAGACAACACACGAGCAGAATATACAGAGCCTTATGAATGGCACATTTTAGAAATGGGAACAGGATATGTTTTTCCCATGGTTTGGGAACAATGTGAGCACTTTCTCACACACTGTTGGTGAAGTAGTTTGGCACACCTGGTGCGTTTGGAGAGCTCTATTATACTCCAAGGTCTCCTACTCAGCTGTTAAGGACTCTTTTCCTCTCTAAGAACATGGATTGATTACGTGGAAATATGATTTGGTTTTGTATTTGTGCTGGATCGTGGATCAGAAGGAAGTTGCAGCGTGTACTGACTCCTGAGCAGAGCTTTCTGCTCCACAGCTCAGAGTGAAAGACAAGCTGGGACAGCTCAGAGATGTTTACACAGCTCCCTTTTCATTTTGACCCTACTGAATAGAGAAGGATTGTTTACATGCTCCAGAGGATGTTTTACCACTGTCACTTCCTACAGAAACATCCTCAAGCTTCAAGTGCTGGCAGAGACAAATCACAGCTCGTATCTCTGGCTGGTGTCTCCCCGAGGAGAGGACACATATCACTGCTCTGTGGGACCATCAGTCCTGTAATCAGCTCCAGCAGACCTAAACAAACCCCATTGCTTCAGGGCATCTGTGTCCTATTATTCCAGAGGAGATATTTTGCATGCAGTGCCCAGCCCTGGGCAGTAACTGGAGCTCTTGGACCCCCAGGCCAGTGGGATGAGCATTGGCCACAGATGCCTCCATCCCACTCCTGCCCCAGCAGTGGGCTCCTGGTGGGAACCACACACTCCTTCAATGCAGTTGGGTTTTTGAATGGCAACCCCAATGAATTCAGAGCTAAACCTTGTATGTAAGGACCTATCTGGCACAGTCAGGGAGTGGGAAGAGCACACAGAAATGCTGCTGCTCCGAGAAGTGGATCTTGTGTCACCTCCTGTTTTGAGAGTTAGAAGAGGATTCAGCTGTTTTTCCCTTCTATCCGGATGATCCCTCAGCTGCTTCAGTCCCAGGCAGTGCCTTGCTCAGCACTGGTAGAAATAAAAGTCCCCTGAGAGAGTAAATTCAGAGTCTATCATATTTGAGCACCACTACCTGGGCCAAATCCTCAGATTCCTGAGCTCCAGCAGCTCCAGGCCTATTAGAGCACTTGTGTCCTGTAGGTAGGACAGCAAAGCCTTGCAAGAGGTGTTTTTCTAAGCTGTAAAACAGGGTGGCTGCACTAAATTGAAAGTCGACCAGTTTCCATCCACACACAAAGTTAAACAGGGCACAAAAAGCCAGAGAATTGCAACATTTTCCCCATAAATGTCCTTTAAAAATGTTTTCAGTGATCACTTGGCACAGGAATAGAATTTCCATCAAAAACTGTTGAGGGACAGAGCAGTTTCCCTCCTTTCCCTCCACAACCGGGAGGAATAATTTGTCCCTGCAAAAACTATGAGAAACTTTCCAGACCGGAAACCAAGTTGCAGGCGCTACCTGGACACACGGGGATGCTGAGGGAGCTGTGATTCCCTGTGGAGCACAGGTTCCATGTGCAGCCTTGGAATGAGCTGGGAGAAGCAAAATGAAAAAAACACATGAGGCAGCATCACGCACAGGGCCGGAGCTACCTGTATTTTATAACATCCCCTCTGGTTCCAATTTCATCAGCTTGGCAAACGCTCTCCTGGTGGAAATAATTGAGGCCTGAGAGTCAAAAGCAATGGAGGAAATATCTGAGCTATGAAATGTCAAGCTGCTTTCCAAAAGGGTTCCGATCTCCAACCACATCAAGAAGGGTGTCTGAAAAGACAATCAGGACTTTGGTCAATTAAATGTATTTTTGAGTTTTCCTTTCGGTTGGGAATGCGGGGCCAGAGGAATGCCCGGCGTGGTGGGCTGGTTATCCCCACAACCCCACAGACCTTGTTTTGCAGCTGCAGGTCCTGTTTTTTCCTCCTGAATTATTTGTATTTTATATAAAGTTCTGAGTGAGCAATTTGGGAGCTTGTTGTTTTCATTTTAGTTTTGCATCGGGAAGGTGAAACCTTCAACGCTTACAAGCTGAAGCCAAGGAAGCAAAACCTGAGCTGAAGGTAAATACTTGTTCTTCAATTAACTCCTACTAAAAACACATTTCAACCTGAGAGTGTAAAGCCTGCTGCACAGGGGGATTAATTTCAGATAAATATCAGTCACATCCACTGCCCAGCAAATCTTCAAATCTTTAAATACAGAGGTGAAGAGTCAAAAAGTCATTCCTGACTGAACACGAACCATGAGGCATCCTGGATATCTTACATGCGGATATCAAAGACACCAGCCATTCTCTCTTCCATATGACAACTGTTTCTCATCCCTGAAGAGGCAGGAATTCAGCAGCGAGTCTTTTGGGACACTTTGAAGCCCCTTGAACTTCATAAAGCAGGGAAAAAAGGATTAATATCTTCTTAAAGGCACCAAAAGAGGAAAGCAAAAAGAGTCAGCCTTATTTTCCCAGGGGAACCTAACTATATTAGTTTACATCCTGTGGTATGGATAAATAAACAATCCCTAACCAATTTCAGACTCGCTGCTGTTTTGGCTGGCAGAACCTTTGCTTAGAAAGGCTCCACTAACGCTGTGCCATGAGCTCCCATTTTCTCCTTCCACTCACTTCCGTGCCCCTGGGCCTCCCCCTTTACTCACCCTCCTTGCTGATCACTTTCCTTTCATGTTTCCTGGTTTCCTCTGTTGCCTTTCTTTTAGGAGACAAGGGCCTTTCCACATCCAGATTGTAATTTCCCCTCTCTTATTATTCTCAATTGCCAAATTGTCTCTTGTTCTGCTCTGCAAAGGAAGTGGTCTCCATAAAATTCATATTTATGGATTAGGGATAAATAACACAGGGATAAGGGGTAAATGACACATTTAAAATAAGCCCACATAGTCCTGCAGGATGGCTCAAGGTTCAAGTCCTTGAAATCTCTGCTGTCACTGAATCTTGGTGACTTCCCTGTGCATCTCCTCCCCTGTGTTTCCCTGTGGCACCTGCCCATGCCTGTGCTGAGGACACTGCTCACACCTCTCATCACAGAGGAGATGTTGCTGTCACTCTGAGTGGCAAAGGGCTCCTCTGCACAAGGTTCCTGCAGTGCTTTAAGTTCTAGAGCGGTAAGAACCCAGAAGAAAACGAGGTACTAAAATAACAGCCTATAAGGCGATTAAAAGCTTAAGTATATTTAAGAACCTTTGAGACTGGCTTGTGTGTGGATGAATTGCTTGGACATCAGCAGGGAAGGACCACAAAGGTTCCTCACGATGCCTGGGCTCATTCCCACCACCAGCAGGCTCTGAGGGTGCCTGCAGCCATGGCTGTGGTGTGGGGGAGAATGCTGCACTCTTGTCATGTACCTTGACTGTCTGTCAGGTGTTGGGGCTGGAGATCATTGGGAAACCTTTGGGAACATCATCCTTCACTTCACTGGCCCTGGTTTGGATCACTGCTGTCTCCTTCCAGCCTCCAGCCCAGGACAACAGGACACTTGGGGTCATGCTCTGTAAGTACCTCTATAAACCCACAGGCTGAACCCTCACCCTGACAGGTGTGGAGCACATTGATACTCGATTTCTTTACTCCTGTAAATCCATCAGGGAAGAAAGCCATCCCGGAGACTAAACCAGGCTGGAAAACGCTGTTTATTCCCTTGAACTCCCTGCGAAGGACACAATAGAACAATGGGCTCCAGGCAGTGGAGAGGCAAAGCCCTGAGGTCACCCTCTCCTGTCCCAGCTGGTGCAGCATTGTTCCCTGCTGGGAATTTCTGCCCTGGGCTCAGCTCCCCGACCATGTGTTTCCTACGACTGTTACCCGGTTTCTCCCTCCCCCAGTCCTTCCGCCTCTTTGTTCCTCCCCCAGGGACTGCGGATTATTAATTAAACCTACACACAGGATTCTGGGGTGGATCAGTGCTGGGGACCTTTATTTCATAGACAGGGAACTGGTGCAATGAGAAGGAGAATGACCCTGTGAAAGCCACAATAAGAGGCAGCACCGATGCCAGCCCAGGAGAGCAGGGTGGCCTGTGTGGCTCTGTGGGCAGCGGAGATCCAAGAGCAACACTGGCAAGGGCAGCCCTGGCTGGGGAATGTTTATGGGCATCCTGGAACACCTGAGCTGCCAAGAGGCCAAGTTTACTGGGGTGACACCAATGTGGTTATCACCCCCTTGGGACACGAGTCAGGCAGTGCACTGATGTTCTTCGGCAGAGCTCGCTGGGTACCACTGTGCTGGAGGATGTAGGACAGGCACCCTCGGGACACGTGTGGCTTGCTGGGGTATGTGGTGCAACCTCAACCACCTGAGCTCCTGTTGGTCCTGCACAACACCTCCTGTGTGGGTGACTAAATCCTCTGTCCTTATAGACATAAAAGAACCCCCTTTTTTTCCAAATTACCTCCAAGAACTGTCCATAGGGGGGAAAAAAAACCAAACCAAAAAGCAGAGCAAATTACTAGATGAAAAAACTCCAAATTGTACTGTGTGGTGAGCAGAGGACTTAGGGGACTCTTAGGGACTCTCTCCTTTCCCTTAGCACTTGCAGGCACAGCTGCACAGTCTTCCTGTTTCACTCAGGACTGTGTATCTTCATCAACATGATTTATTTCAGCAAACAAACCCATGTCTTTGAGTAGGAGTCTAATGGGAAGGAAGTGGCAGCAGGACTGCAGAACCTCCTGGAGAGGCACGTGTGGCCAGAAAGTGAGGGCCCTTCTGCTGTTGCTTGGGACACAACTGACACAGGGGTCTCAGGGAGGGACTTGTTATCCTTTATTAAATATCTGACTCCCTCCTCTTAAGACAAGGATGTATATCCACATATATAACACAATATAATGGCTTTTGCAGGATTCAGGGAGTGATGTTGTTTCAGTTGTCTGAGCTGGCGGCTTCCAGTTTGTGGCCATATGGTTGGCTGTGAATTTGACTAATAAAAATGTAGTGAACTTCTTTTCTTCCCCCCCTTTTTTTTATTCGTTCTTCCTGACCCTACTCAGTGCCATAAATACCTGTATGTAGCAAAGGGTTTATAAATAGCACAGTAGCATCCACTGACAGCAGACTGGTGCTAAGTCTGACTGGATTGCAGTAATGTGGAGCTGGAGCAGTCTGGGAGCGGAATATGTGGCCAATAAAGATTTGTGAAGCTAAAGTCATTCAGAAAGCTCAACACTAGGCAAAACTGGGAAAAAAAAAACCAAAAAAACCCAGTCTGCTGTGGGACGAGGTTCTGAAATGGAAACACCTTAAGCTAATATTGCCCCTCTGAGGTAGCACTGAAATTCCATATAAATTTACGGCGTAGCTGACAGCGAGCTTGAGCAACTCGGTGTGTCTGGACGTCTGGCCCACTCCAATAATAACATGAAAGAGAATTTTCTACATATGCCTTGCTGATCCTGAGACTTTGGACTTGGGGTTTGGAACTTTCTTTTTTTTTTTTTGTTTTTTTTTTGTTTGACGGTTGTCTACAAATTGTCGGATTCTCAAATGAATCTGTTATTCCAAACAGTTCATACATTTTCTCGGCAATAGCTCCTGGTATGCAGGACCTTTGCAATTCCAGAGCCAATCCCCAGTTACTCAGCTCGTACGGTAACATTCTGGTTCCCTTACGGGATTGCCTCGGTTACTGTCTGTCCCAGGCATTCACAAGCCATGAGTCAATGCCCAAAACATTATTATTTTGAGTAGAAACATATCAAAACTGGGGCTTTTGGTTTGCTTCCTTGCTTCTCTGTCTGTAGGGCTTCCACATCCCATCTGCTGGAAAACAACCTTTCACACTGCAGTTCCCACATAAATTCCACACTTTAAGGTTAGAAAGGAAAGGTTTTCCCAAAAAAGCCTGGTTTTCGATGGATTTTTTGCCTGTTGGATCCTTTGACACCTGATACAACTGTGAGTGGCAGCTGATGCTTCTCCCACTGTTGGGAATTTCCTTATGTGTCTCCTTGGTGCCTGTTCACTGGGTTCTTGGATGATTGGACTCACCTTGCAGAACATCCTTCAGCAGAGTCAGTGATAACATCTCACCTCTTGCTGCCCTTGCAAAAACACTTTGAGTGACTTTTATCTGCAGCAGGCAGAGCAATGGCAGCCGCACACAAATTGCACTGGTTGACTTCAAAATAAACTATTTCCAGGAAAAGGCTTTTGAGTGGAAAGATAATCTTTATCTCAGTTATGATTTGTAACAGCAGAGTCAGCACAACACGAGGCAGCCACCCTCCTGCAGTACAGTCACACCTCTCTTTTCTCTTGAAGAGCCGAAGGAGTTGAATATTTTGTGAAGTCTGGAGGGAAAAAAATAGCATTTTCCTGTTGGCAGTTGAGTGGTTCTCACTAGAGTGTCTTCTAAGGGAAGTCTTCTCCCTCTGCCTGGAGAAGAAGCAAACAGAAGGGCTCAGCTCCATCAGAAGTACAAGGGACTTCTGGTTACACCACCCATACTCAGGTCAGAGCATTGTCACACACACCTGAGGGCATCTCACACCACAGGAGAAGGGTTGCACACTACAAAGCACAGAGGGAGGTGGAAATGAAAAGAGCTTGAGGGCTCTGCTCTTTGGAAGGGAAGATGCCCACCATGGATGCTGCTTATTTTTGCTTCAATAGTTTTCAGGAGGAGAATTAGTCCTTTCCCCTTCCCTCCTTTCTGTTAATCCACTGCAATCCTCTTTAATGACTACTGCAGTTTTCACTGCCTCACACTGCCGTTTTCACTGCCTCACACTGCTGTGCTGAGGTAAGAGTGAATATTTTAAAATATTGGTTCCTCCTCTTAGCTGAAGCATCTCTAGATGGAGGCAGCAAAGCAATTAGACCTGCATCGTGTCCCACTTGATTTAGTTATACAACCCCCTCCAATTCCTTAGTTTTTCACTTCAAAACACCTCCCCTAAACAGAATCCTTTCAACCCCCAAAACTTTTTAATGGAAAATCTTGGGTACATTTTTCAACCAGGATGTCCAAAATGCCTGTGTTTTATTTCTCTTTTGTACTCTTCTTCTTCTCTCCTTTTTGCTACTCTTCCAATCCTTCGCCCTTTCATTTTATTTTTTCCAATGACAGGGGAACAACTGAAATGACAACCACAATTTTCATATTCAGTTCCTAAATCTCAGATAATTTTCTTTGTGCTTTGTTCCACAATTTGTTTTTTTTAAACTTTTTGAGCAAATTTTATCTCACAGAAGAAAAGGGTGCTGAGCTTACCTATAGGCAATGTCAAGCCACCCCAGACACGGCAGCAAGTGCCTGAACTGCCTTTTTCTTTGCTTCTCAAAGCAAGTTCCACTTTCCTTCACACATTAAAGCAGACGGGAAATCATTTGAGCCTTTGGAATATGTCAAACTTCTCCAGTAAGGTAAATGTTTTTCCTACAAATAATGCCTTGCATATTTGATCAACTTTGTAACCACAATATCTATAAGCACCTCAAACGTTAAACAAGGCATGAGCCAGATGTATTTACCAGCCAGGGGATTTAAAAGCCATTCTTGACGTCAAGCTGTGAAGATCAAATATTCGAACTTGATGGCTGCCAGTACAATTCCCAACCATTGTCCAGATCCAAACCCCACTGTACTTGCTTTTGTTTTTGGCATCTGAAATAAGTCTTTGACTCAGACCACTGATGTTCTTAAATAAATAAGTTTCTAGGTCAACTTGCTGATGGATGTTAATAGGGCTATAATTTAAATGCAGTGGTGATATCAGCTTCTAATAAAGTATAAATTAATGGCTGTGGTCACTGTGCAAACATGTAGTGAATATCCAGGACTTCTTAGCAGCTTTTAAGGAGAGTTGGGATTTGTACTGATGATTTCTCTGTGCAGATTACAGAGTAATTGTAGGGCTACAGGGCTAGTTCTGATATCAGGACTCAGGTTTAATGATACCAGCAGTGCTTGTAAAGTAAATATCTATTAAACCAGAACAGTGTGAGATTGTGATTCTCCACCTGCTATCGTCAACAAGTACATAAAACTCTGTCTCTGACATCGCTGGGACAAATACACCAGTTTTCCATATACTGACAAACACTTTCGGCCTTCATGGAATTCCAGCAGGGAGTAATCATTGCCCACAATGCATATGGATTGCTGAAAAGGACCTGGAGATTGTCTGTTGTTAGAAAGGCAATAAACTTCATTTGCATTTACTCAGCTCTGGTGGAATTTATGGGTTAGCACATCACGTGAGGATTTTCTGTTTCCTGCTTTGTCTTCAGCTTTGTTTTAAGAAAAACCTTTTTCCTACCTGGATGCAGGAGAGACCACAAGTCCTGGGTTGGGAAAGTGGGCAGATGGGCTACTGGATTGAAGAGTTACAGATGCACTTGGCATCATGTGTCAGTCACTCAAGGAGCTGCTGGGATGCCCCAGGCTGTGTCCCCTCCTGACCCCAGCATCCTGGACATCACAGTACCATGCCCAGCAGTGGATGTAACTGGTAAATAATCCCATATGGAATAACTACACAATGTTCTAAATGTTATTTATAAAACACAGAACAAGGAGAAAGGATGAAAGAATAAATCCTGGCACCCACCGTGGTGTTCAGGATGAACAGGGAGAGAAAAAAGTACCTGGCTTAGTCATCCTCTGGGTAATCCAGACACCACAGTGCTCTGAAGTGTCTGCCTCTCCCCAAATTTAGTTGCTCAGTCTGATGCTGCTCAGTCTTTACACCCCAGCTCGAGTCTGAGCCGGATGCCCATGATTTAGGACTTGCTGTTTGTCCAGGAACACAAAATGTGTGGAAGGTACAGAGGCACAGACTGCAGCATCCTCTGCTCGAGCCCCTGAAATACAAATTAGCCAGTCTGGTATTTGATCACGGGCTGTTCTTAGAGCAGTGTTTTATTCTGCACTTTTATTTTCCATGGTTGTTGCCAAGACAGACTCTCTCCAGGACCCCCTCCCATCCCATCCCATCTCGTCCAATCCCCTGGTTCTTCATCCTTGCTTTTCCCCTTTTATTTTCCAGATCAAACTTTGGCTCCTTTTACCCCTTCTCTTCCACATTGGCTTTTGTGGCCTGTTTGGGAACTCACTTGTGTGTTTGATGCGTGCCCATGAAATCTCTCCTCACTGGCACTGCCTCATCCCAGTGTTCCCATCAGTTATTGGGTTGGTGTTTTTTTAATATTAAGCTGTTCTGCCTTACTCCTGGCTATTGGACTGCAATGAAAAAGGCTGTGAATTAATGAAATATCTATTGCAGCTGACTTTAAATGATCCTAAAAAAAATAAATTTTAAGTTCTGATTAGCTCAATTACCTGCCAGTACAGGCTTCTTCTTTATATTTCCTAATTCTTTGCCCAAGCTATTATTAAATGTCTGAAGGAATTGCCTTCCTCTGCTTTCATTGAGGAAATAATTCCAGTGCCTAATAGCTCTCCCTGGCAGGAAAACTCTTCTTAAAATCTTCTTTTTGCACCTCCTCCCTTCACCCGGACGACACTGAACAATTCCTGTCTGTCCTTGAGGAATATACGTCTTCACATATTCATAGGTAATTATTATTTTTTCCACTTTCACAAGTATTTGGCCACAAAGTGGTTACACTTCAAAGATCCCAGTCTCAGATACTTTGGGAACATTGCCTCATTATCTGCACTTACCAGCAGAGGAAAGACATCCAGTTTCTCATCTTAGCTCCAAAAGTTGGCACCAAACCCAGCTCAGCAGCACTTTGGGCTCTACTCTCGACTTCAAGAGAGGTTTTGGACTTTGGGCAATGACACCCAATCATGGCAACACTTACTGTTCCCTCTTTACTGAGTCCCACAGCCTCAGCCATAACCCAGCCAGACAGGACATCCTTGCTTGGAAATAAAATGTAAAGAGCTGCGTTTGCTCCAGGAGACACTGTGCTCTTCCAGAAGGGCTCACCACGAGCCTGTGGTTGGTCCTGGGGGAGCAAGGCTGGATCACTGGCTTTTACAGGGCGTCTTGGTTTGCCTGGATTGCCCCCCCCCCAGCAAAACATGCATCACATAAATTGCTTTATTGCTGAAATCTGTTGTAACAATGCTGTAACTGCCTCCTTGGTTTTATGACATCTCTTAAGCATGACAGATGCATCCAGCTAATTATGTCACAGAGACACTGCTTGGGAAAATGAAATGGAAATGCCACATGGAGTTGCAGGATGAGGGAGAGCGACAGGGAGTCCTGACACTTCACCAGGGGCTGGGGAACATCTCTGCCTGGAGGCACTGACCAAAGCAAACAGCTCTAGGGCATTGCTACAGCACCTTCAGAGAGACACTAATCCCAGTGTGTGCCCGCACAAATAAAGCTTCCCCTACAGGAGGGTGCTGGTGGTTTGCAGGTGCTGACAGAAAGTGCCAGTGTGAGTGTTTAGGCAGGACTTTAGTCCTGGTTTTGGGGAATCTGAGCGGGGCCTGAGCGAGGCCCTGCCCACACATCACCTCTGTTCCCACAGGCCACTGCACAGCTGGATGCAGGGGACCAAGCACAGCTGGGTGCAGGGCACCAACTGCACAGCTGGATACAGGAGCGGTGTGAGGCGAGAGCACAACTGCTGCTTTAGGGCTTATTCCATGACTCACGCTTTAAAGCAGCATTTGAAAGAACTGTAATCTCAGGGAGAAACAAATATGCCGAATTACTGCTTACATGGCGCTTTTCACACCACTTTTTTAAATAATCAGATCTTGTTCTTGTCACTTCTGGGGCTGTAAGGCCTCTGTCAGCTCTCTGGGCTGCAATGGCAAGGCAGGACCAGGTGAGCTGATGGAGACATCCCCATCCACCACTTCCGATTATAAAGATTATTTGTTAAACAACTGAGGCTGTGCTGCCTCAGTCAGCCTTTCATTTGAGCTCATCCAGCCCAGAACTCAGTTATTATTTCATAAAGTGCTCTGTAACTAAACTGATTTACGGCGTTCCTGGGGGCTGGGTGGGATGGCTGAGCATCCAGGCCCGCCAGACTCCAGACTGATGGGAATTTAAATGGCTTAGCTTTAAACTCCCAGAAAATAAAATAAAATAAAACGGTGAATGATCTGAATGGAAATTATTCCCTGCCACAATGGCATCAGCAGGAATGCCAAGCTTATCTATTTATAGCCTTATCTGTGTCTAAATACCCATAAATAGCTATGTAAAGCGCTGCAGTGAGATGTATGTGTGTGTATGTCTTTTCCAGCCACTGAGATGTTAAATCAATTTTATAACAAGTTGCTTTTCCAGCCACTGAGTGGCTGTAAATGTTAAGTGTTTTTACAGGCGATTTTTTCCCCAGCTGCTAAGCAGCTTTAAATGTTATCAAAAAAAGTTGCTTTTCCAGCTGTTCAACCACTCTAAGCATTTTTAATGGATTTTTTTTTTTAAAAACTTGCTAAAACCTATTTATATTTTACTCACAAAGCAAGTGCAAAATTGTCCTGGCTCTGTCTAGGTCTTGTTTTTATTGTAATTTTTTCTTTTCTTTTCTTTTCTTTTTTTTTTTTTGAAACCTGTGAATAAAAATTTTTACTCTGTCTGAGGAAACTTTTTTTTTTTTTTGAGAAGAGAAGGGGCTTTGGTTTAATGAGTCCAAGATGAACATTATGAGTTCATCTTAGCGTTTAGATACCTCAAAAGCACCATCCTTGCGGTCCGTTCAATGGAAACACTGTTCTTGTGGTATGTTCGATGGAAATACTGTACTTGTGGTATTTTCAATGGAAAAAATATTATTGTGGCTTTTCCAATTCAGGAAATGCTGGTCGGTCTTTAAAACCAGGGGAAAAAGAGGGAGTGGAGGGTGAGCGAGCTAAATCGAGGTGACAGCGAAATGGAAGAATTATTTTATTGTAACGAGGCAGGGGGAGATATATGAAGAGTTTAGGGCAGGAAAATGGAAAATTCTTGTGGCCCTTGGGGATTCATAACAGTGGGAGAAGGGAAAAGTCCTGGGGTAGCGTTAAGGAAAGGTGCAGGACAAAGTTGGGAAGGGAGGGAAGAATCTTTTGGAGGGAAAAATGGAAAACAAACAAGAAATGAGACAGAGTGGAGATATGTTAGAAGAAAGGGGAATAAGTTGAGAAATCACTTGCTAAATGCAGCAATTAGGAAAAGACACGAATAGCACCTTTATTTGTGGGTCACAAGGTGAGGTACCCAAAGCACTGCTGCACGTTCAGAGAAATGAAAGGATTTTGGCTTGGATGTAACCAGAGTGAACCCCCCTGGCCAACCCACCTGTGACGGTGCAGGATTTGCTGTGGCCACACTGGAAGAAGGTCTGTAGCAGTTTGGGTCATTTTATCCAAGTTCTGGGATTAACCAGGGAAAGCTGATGATGAGGTGGCCCATTCCATTGGCACTGGAGCTGCCAGGGGCTGCCTGGCTCTGAGACAGTCGGGGCCATGAGGAGGTGGCTGCTTTAGGAAAGTCTGCTGAAGATCCCTCCAGACTAATGTCCAGCTGCTGACAGAACAACAAATACATTGGTTTTAAGCAGAGAAGGCTGAAAAATCCCATTTCTACCTCTAAAACCACCTAAGTTCTGGAAAAAATTTCAAAGTGTAATAATTACAAAAAAAAAACCAAGGAGGAAAAAAGCTAAAATTAATTTCGATGCCTTGTCAGTTCCTTGGGAAAAAAGAAGAAGAATTTCGCTTAGACAGAAAATAGTCAAGAAGTTCTTCCCAGCCTGACACTCCTGATGATAATTATTTTCAGTGATGTTTACAGGTATGTAGGAGATTGGTTTAGTTCCACTGTGCTCGTGGTGGGATCCAGGGGCCCTCTCAACTAACACAACACCTCCAGCAGAAAATACCAAACAGATACATAAACACCGTGTTTTTGTTGTATTAAAAGTATATATTCTGTATTTCTGCGCATATAACAGTGACACAGTCCCTTTTCACTTAAAACCCATGAGGTTTCCAACTGCTCTACTACTAATTCAAGGTCTGTGCATCTTCTCCAGTTGGTTCCTTTTTACAACAGAGTCATTGTGTGCTTTAACTGATATTAAATTCATTCCAACTTGCAGTAAAGTTGCTTTGGCCACATTCACATCTCTTTGTCTTTGCTTTCTAAGAACTTTTGAGTTATCAAGTTTTACTGGCCAAAAATGCAGCAGAGAGCAAATTTCAGAATCACACAGAGCAGTATTTACAGCAAGTGACATTTTTGTTTCCACCAGGAAATATTTGCTGCAGATGTTGCTCCCACACGACTCCGGTCAGGACTGGAAATGCCACCATGCGATTCGTCTGAGCAGTCCCAGGCAAGTAACTCAGAGCCAATTTCGAAGACTCATAACAAGTCCCTGGAGCAAAGGGTTTATGAATATGGTGTTTCTGTAATGAATTTAGGAGGTCTGATAAAATCCAAGAAACCCAGAAAAGTCAGTGGGAAGATTTCTTGTCTCTTCAGAAGCTTCGGGTCAATATCATCATGAATGGATTTAAAAAATACTTTAAATGCTTTTAGATCATCCCTAAAGAGAAGGAAGAAGGCAGCAAGTGGATTAATATCCAAAATACTCCAATCTTGCTGGTGAATCCTTGTGGTTGTAAATCCTGCTGTGTCTTCTTCATCTCATGTCATCTGCCATTACTACATAAAACAAGTTAACAGCTTGCATCATCTCACACTGAAAGTTATCCCCACTGCCAATCATTTTATTAGCCTGTTACCTAAACACATGTTTAAAACTGCAGTTCCCTCCTGAGCTTTGGGCAATCCCAATCATTTTGCTGGTGTGACACACCAAATTGCAATCCCTGCTGCCTGTTCTCTCCCATGGGAATCACTGCTGGTCCTCGACCTGGACACGTCCTCTGGGGACAGAGGGCTGGGGTAGAACATCTTCCTGTTGGGGTTCAGTTGTGTCAGTTCCTTGGCTTTTATATAACAAAAATTGGCTTTTATATTCTTCCTGGTGGTCTGAAAACATAACACATCTTTCTAACGTTCTTCATGCTCTCTCCCAGCCCACTCCATGGGGACGAAGAAGGTTCTCTGAACCCCAATTTGTCCTCTGGGCAGGAAATCAATTCAAATATATGTATTTACTTTCCATTTTCCTGGTTTAAAGTTGCTGTGGTTCCTGCTGGGATGGGAGGCTGCTGGCACTTTCTATTGTCTTGCACTGCACAGGTTTGTCTTCAGCAGGTCCCAGAGCTGAGAACACCCTGGAGAGCTGGACGTGGTGAGTGAATTCATCTCCACACACACACACATCTCACTGACACTCCCCAGGCATGGATGGATTGTGATCCATGAAATCGAAGGAGGTGGTGTTGGATACATTGAGTTTGGCCTCTTCACCCCCTTTTCTAGGGCAAGATTATTTAAGATTTATTTTTAGCCCTTTGTCCAATCAAACTGCTCAAACAGTGGAGCTTCTCCCACATCCTTTGGAAGAATTTTCCACAGCCAAATAAGATTTCAGCACTTGGAAGTTTATCCCGTTATTCAGCCTAAACTTTCCTCTACTTAACATTATGTTTTCAGTCCTTATACCCTTTTCACCATCCTAAACAATTCATCTTCTTCTCAGTGTTTACAATCCACAAGATTTCCTTCTGTCTTCCAAGAAGAAGTTTCCAATCAGTATTTATAAAATGGAAAAATAAATGACAAACAGAAGGTTCAGTAGAGAAGAACCTCCTGCACTGCAGCAGGCAGATGTTTGTGCAACAACTGTGTGCACTTCAAAACAGACTCTATTTCTGCACCCTGCTGGGATCCAACTACACTCCCAAAGGTGCTGGACACATCTTCAGTCCAAACAAACTTTGGGAACTAGAGAGCTGCATACCTTCAACTTCCAAAGTAATGTTCTACTTAAAAAATAAGGAAAAAAATGAAGCCAAACAAACCCAGGATTCCTCTTTTTTTCCTTCTTATTTTGCTATTGTTATTTTTGACTGAGCATGAAATGATTGAGTTTACATGGTCAAGGGCTTGTTTGTGTTGAATGATGGTGCTTGGGCATCATGTCCATATAAACAGTTAACCTCCCAGGATGCAGGATCTTTGTTGTGTCTGATGAAGGCAGACTTTCATTAGGCCTTTTACCACCAGCTCTTGGAACTCTTCCACTTCATGCAAGTAAAAAAACCACAAATATTCCTCTACTTATATCAGTACCAGAAGCTGGGAACACGGAATGCTTCAGAATGCTTTGAACCCCGTAATTGTCTCTTGTAATAATACATTTTTTACATTTGAACTCGTGAGTTATCAAGGAGGAGGAACGGAGCAAGTTGGTTAAAATAAAAAATTAAATTATGGTCATGGAAAAAAAATAAAAAAAAGGGTACTTTCCACTGTTCTCAAAGGAAAGTGATTTGGGAAAAATGAATCAGAAGGGATCTGTCCTGCTCTGCATGGCTTTGTGCTGTATTCCATGGACAGTGGGAAGGCCATGCACAGACAGAAGGTAAAGGTCTCCCTTGTTCCACAGAGCACTAAAACCACTTTTTGCCTTCATTTTGCATCTTCTGTATGCTGAGGTCTGGATTTGTCCCCAGCAGGTCTTCTACAGGACAACATCCAATTCTGTTCGGTTTGGTGACTGTAGATGTGAACATTGTGCTCTGAATGATGGTTTAACACTTGGCTTTTTCCTTCTGGGACATCTTCCTCCTGTAAATTCCAGATGAGTTTTCATTACCATGATCTTCCCAAACTATTAGATTAGATCCTCTAATATTTATACAAATGCACCTCAGGAAAGACTTTGGCCATGGGAATGTTCATCCTCACATCACACCCTGTGGCAAAACATGTTGCCTCCCTAAGAAAGCCCAGGATGAGGTAGCCAGAGAGAAAAAACAGTGGTGCAAGGAGGTAAAAAAAATAAAAGACATTTTTCAGAAGCTGGTTCAAGTCATTGTTAGTACCCTGTGATTTGTTTGTATCCCAAATCCACAAAATACATAAGAAAATGAAAAACAAAACCAAAAATGAAACCTAGCAATGTCGTAAAAGAATTTACAGCTCAATAATTTTGGACTAAATTAAAGGAGTATTTGCATCTGGAAAAATGTAGATGAAAACAGTCTTTTTGTTTTTTATAGGTTGATTTGATTATGCTTTCTGGGTCAAGACATCAGTGTACAAAGCAGAATGAGGATCTTTGAGCCAAATTAGCTGGAAAAGGGGGTTAACACAGGTGGCCAAAAGCACAGGACACCTTTGGTGCTGCAAAAACACACCCAGTTCTAAATTCTGTTTGGAAGAGTTTAGAAATTCAGACATTTGTGCAGATCCCAGTGCAGGAAAACTCAGGATTTTGTCAGGCTTCGTGCACATGATCCCAAATTATCTTTGGAGAGGGAATTGGGATCTGACACCACCAAAGCTGCCTAGAGCTAAACCTGCTCACAGTTCTGCTCAATTCAGGAAAAATTTCCCAGCAAAGCAAACAAGGAGAGCAAGAGATACTTGGATGTGTGAAGGACTGAGGAGTAACAATGAAGTTTATTGTGATAAGGAGGGTCTTGTCAGCATTTTAATATTTATTTATAATTTTAGGAATTTTATTAAAGAATCTAGAAATTACTCACGGTTCAACCCCATTTTAAAATTCCCTTTAAACTGAAAGAGAGAAGGTTTAGATAAGATAGTAGGAAGAAATTCCTCCCTGTGAGGGTGGGCAGGCCCTGGCACAGGTTGCCCAGAGAAGCTGTGGCTGCCCCAGCCCTGGGAGTGCCCAAGGCCAGGTTGGACGGGGCTTGGAGCACCCTGGGCTGGTGGAAGGTGTCCCTGTCCATGGCAGGGGGTGGGATGAGATGATCTTTCCAATCCAAACCGAATGATTCTGTGATTAAAACTTGGTGAGAACTTTTCTTTTTTGTTGTTTCACCTTCAATATCTCTTTGGAAAAGTGTCCCTTGTTCACTCAGGGAAAGATCCAAGCGTTGCTGTCACTTGGGACGTGCCAGGGGAGCCCCAGCCCTGTGATCTGGGCTGGCTGTTCCCAGGCCTGGATCAGCAGCACCTCCTGGCACTTCATGGCAGAGGATCAGAGAAGGCAGAGTGCTTTGATGGAAGGGTCAGTTCCCTGGTACTTCTCACTGGATTAATGAAGAACAAAATCCTTTGTTACCAGACTGCCTTTGCTATCACGAGCAGGGACAGATAAAGGGGGGGGGGAAGGTGGGGGGGAAAGCCATTTCTGTAACTGTTTTATGTCCAAAGTGCCTGTTCTTGCTCTCCAGTCTCACATGGCAATAACTCACTGCCACCCATTATGGACCCAAATCAGCCCCATCAGAGCCTCCCAGCAAAACAGGGGCAGGAGGAAAGTGTGCCACGCTCAGGGGAGGGAAAAGGGCAGTGAAAACAAAACCAAACCAGCCCCCAGATCTAAGTGGAGCATGAAAAACCTCTTGGAGATAACCTCACAGCCCCCCCCCCAGCCACAGGAGCCGCCTTTCAGCGGATGCTCCTGGTGGGATCACGCAGGGAGAGCAGGACACAGAGGGACACATCCAGCAGCAGCACATTTCTCTCCTCTTTGATAGTTTATCTTCCTTAGTCACCCCCAGGAAAACTGCAGAGCAGTGTGGGGAGTAAAGCAGCACCAAGAGAAGCCACAGATGTGTTTCTCTACAAGGATCTTCTCCCTGTGGGAACCTCCAGCGCCGGTTCCTGCTCATACAGGACTTCCCTGGCTGCAGATAGTGGAAGTTTCTGTGCTCTCCGGCACCAACAATGGCCTTGGGAACTCACACAACCTTTCATTTCCGCCCTTTCAGTTGTGCATTACTTTCCTTTAAGAATCCTGCCATTTAGTGGATGGGTTGTGATGTCAAAGTCTTTAATAAGAGCTGTGCTTTTTCCTCTGCAGTTCTGTTTTTATTCTAAACAAGATTTTATTTTTTTCCTAAACAGATACATTTTAAGGGGAAAAAAAACACCAAAAAACAAAAAACAAAAACCAAACATGACCAGAAAAGACCTTTGTTATGGAAAAATTATAACAAAGATTTTCTGTGGTTTATTTTTCTCTTTGCTCTTCCTGTTGTTGGTAATAAAAGAATTTTTATTGTTCTTTGGTGGTAATCCTAGCTTTATGTTGAAAATCAGAGAGGATTTTTTCCTTCTTCTTTTTTCTTTTTTTTTTTCATTTTTCCTTCTCTGTGTTTGGTTTGGTTCTCTGGTTTGTAGCCTGGATGGAACTAAACCAAGCATTGAAAAATCTCGCCACACACGGTCAGAAATGTCTCTGCCCCTGAGCCGGCCGGGGCTGTGCACACAGGGATGCTGCTTCCCAAAATGCTCCATGATAAATGGAATATCCTGCTCTGGGTTACACATCCATAAGTACAGAGTAAACCCCCAGAATTTGGAACATTGAGGCCAGGATTGCCCCCATTAATGAGGCTGAAATTTCTGCATGACATCTTCTCCCAGACAGAAATAGCCTCTGTAGAGATTTATTGTGGAGGACTGGGCTGTATTCATTCTATTTTTTTTTCCCTTTTTTCCTTCCCTTCTGGTGGTGGTGGAGGAAAGCAACAAATGGTTGGAATTTTTGTTTCTGCAAAACTGGAAAATTAAATTTTATTTTTAATATGAAAAGTACCAGCAGCTGAAATGTTATAATTTCAAAACTAATTTTAATTATACACTGCCTAAGTAAAATCATGTGATGACCACGATAACCTTTGTTTTCCTTCTCCCATATAAGTAGTTCTGCCAATATTTACGCAGAAAAAGTCCAAGCTTGGATCATTGCCTCCTTTAGAAAAAAAATAAAATCCCATCCCTAATTAATAAAAACATTACACAAACTAACAGCAAAACAAAGAGAAGCAAAACAAGAAGAAGCTTCTCCCCCTCCTGTTAAGAACGATGATATTCCAGAGGCTGGTCCCTGGTGGGATGTGCCCCCAGGGTGCCTGTGCTGGCTCTGCTCCATCCCATGGGCACCCCTGAGAGCCCTCCCAGCATCCCAACACTTCCTTCCCTGCTCAGCCCATCCCCAGGAGTTGGGAATGGGAACGGAGCACCAGGAGGGAGATGGCTCAGAGCACTGCAAAGTGCTTTTCCACTTGCCTTTACCCTTTACATGATAATGCTGAGAGGAAACAATTACAAATAACGTCTCCTTTATTATAACCCAGTCCACAGCTTCTTGACATGACAGCTCTGGCAAGACTTGGAGAGACATCAGACTAATAAAACATCCTTAAATATCAGGTTTGAAAGTTAATTCATTTGGAGCCACACTCGTTTGCCAGAAAGGGGATTTTTTTTTGTTGTTTTTGCTGTGAGTGTTTGTCGATTTGCAGACGAGTGGAATAACACAGCAGTCCCAAAAAGGCTTCTGGAAGTTATCAATATCCAATTTGCCACTTGAGCCTTCTCATTCACCCTGCAAATGAGCTATGCAAATCTCTCCTTTGTGGTGGGAGAAGGGCCGAGCCCAGAGCCCGGGGAATGGGGCAGGAAGGCTCAGCCTCTGCTGTTTTCTCCTCCTGCCCCTTCCCAAGGAGCCCTTGGAAATCCCAGAGCCTTTGCTGCCTGTGGCAACCACCAACAGCCCGGAGGGTAGTGCAAATAATGTTTCCATTGCTCACTATTGCAGATTGAGAGCATATTTTTCTTGGAGCATTCTTAAGCTTTGGGATCTTTTCATGTTCTTTAGCCATTGTGTTTGCTTCTTTCTTGTTTTCTTACAGGGAAAGCCGAAATGGCTTACAATTAAAATCTTTTTTTAACAGCTTTCTCCTGTTCCTTTGGCAAAACAAACTTTGAACTGTTGGAACCATACGGTGCCATTTACTTCTTCCTCAAATAGTTTTCCCCTTCTTCCAAGAAATCCTTCTCATTTTGGATCTGATCATTTGCTTGTGTAAGGAGGGACACCTCTGGGGTCTTAGACAGAACCGGAGAGAGCTGCACCAGCTGAAAATGGTCACTGTTGAGTCAGGGGATACTTTTATTTGTGCTGGGCCAGATTGTTTCTGAGCTACTTATTTGTTTTTAAATTTTGCAGGGTCAGCTGGTGTGAGTGAGAACAGAACCTGGTTGAATAATGAGAGGTGTTAATGCCCAGCCAGGTTGGGCTGGAGGTGAGTCAGAGCCACGAATGGCTGAGGTGACCCACAATGAAAAATGTGGGAGGATTTAGGATTTAAGAGTCTGGTTTTACCCGTCCTGGTAAGAGAACATGGCCATGACACTGCCAGGTGAAGGCAGGAGGGCTTTGCTCACTGTTAGACACGCAGATCACCTGCAAGCACTGGAGGTTTTCCAAATCCAAGCTTAGACTCATAACCCCCCTCAACCTTCAGCCCAGACTAAGCAGTGACCCCTTTGCAAAGTCAGCTCCAAGGAGCTCTGCAGCACCATCTGCCATGACCCACCCTGACCCAAAAACTTCATTTCTACGCTGTAATAGGCTTGATAATTTTCCTCAATGAGTGTGTTTACTCTGAGGACAGACACATAAATCACACCAGCTGAAACCCAAGCAAGCACATGACAAATATGATATTTTTAAAGGTTATTTGTTGTTCTTTTTAATGAAAGAAAAGCAAGAGGATGGGGTTGGACATTTATGATGTGCAAAAGAGGTTGTAACCACAGAAAAATCTGCCTCCAAAAGCCAAATATTATTCATTTTGGTGGAATGCGCTGTTAAAATAGCCCAGCCTTTCAGGAGGAGGCACGCTTATGTAAACCATCTCGTTTACTTTCTTTTGAACAACCTTAAGAATCTGTGTGTACATCTGGTGTCTTCCTATAGACTTAGAAATGGCCACTTGATCAGTTTTGGTCTCCAGCAGACTCCTACAGCATGTTTAAGAAGAGGAAAGCACAGAGGAAGGCAAGGTTGGAAGCTGTGACATCTTACTGGGTGCCATTGATCAGGATCAACAAATCCCAGGGTTTTACCAGGAGTCGATAATTCACTCACACACCTTCCTGCTCCACTCACTTCATTTTAAAAGGGCACAATAGGGCTGAAAAGTCATCACCAACCTGTACTGGAGCTGTGAAACACCTGCCACGAGCACTAAGTCCCTCAAACAGGAGGATTCCCAGCTTGAATCCTGCAAAATACTACAGATACCTGGGCACGCTACTCCAAAGGGGATCTTCCTGGTCTTTCTTGCACCCAAACCTTCTTTTTGTTCTCCTCTATTATCCAGAATAAGGGTCAGTTTTATAAAATCATGGAATGGTTTGGGATGGGGATGGAAGGGAACTGAAAGATCACAGTTCCAACTCCCCTGCCATGGGCAGTGGCATCTTCCACTAGACCAGGTTGCTTGAACTTGAACACTTCCAGGGATGGGGTGTTTGCTTTCCTCTGCAAATATATGATCCCTCATTCCCGTTATTAATGGAAGGATGATGAGCTCTCCTGGATAAGGATGCTCCCAGGAATGACTTTGCTGCTGTTCTGCCCTACAGTCAGAAATCTGCATTTTGAAAAGTCAGCAAGAGTCACACACACATTAAATATTCATGTTTCTATTTGTCATCCTTTGATTTTTGTCCCGTGTGGCTCTAAGGGAAAAAAATAAAAGACTGAAAATATGATCCTTTAATGGAATGTTTAATTTGAGAGAGTTCAGAAACATTTAAAATAGAGGACAAACTACTTGGGGTGATTTCTGTGTGCTGCATGTTGTTAATTTTCATACTTCAGCTTCTCTTCTCCCACCACTTTCTGTCCCCCATCAATTAGATTTATTTATTTAATTTTTTTAACCCTGCTTAAATTTGGCTGGGAGCAGATGAAATGCTGTGGCTGCTTTTCTTGGCCGGAGGAAAAGTTACATGTGTGCAGTAAAACTGCTCCCTGCTATTATCACCCTGAGAGTTACACACATAAAACCTGGGTTTATCCACGGAATAAGGGAGAATCGGAAATGCTTCTGACTTATTACAATTGGTGAAAAATGCTAAATTCAACAGGTGATCTTCGCTGTTGTAAGTGGCACTGTGCTGATTTACACCACTTAAGGTTTTCACCCAGAGTAAGAAGGGGAAACACAAACCACTCAGTATCTTCCTAGAGGAGAGAAGGGGGGAAAAAAGCCCTTTCTGATTGTGAAATCCAGTTTTAAAGGACAAAGAGAGCAAATAACATAAGTTTGGGGTTTGAAAAATGGCAGCAAAACAAAATAGAGGAGAAGGAAAATAATCCAGCACAGGTGAATGATGAAGTTACTTTGATAATTAACCTCATGATTACATTGACCTGAACAGACTCAGAACTCTCAAGGAAATTTGTCTTCAGACTGTAAAACATGTTTGTTAATAATTTTGATATTAATTTACAGTAATTTCCAATTTACTTGGAAAATATGCCAGTATGGTAAGGAAAGGAATGGAACCTTAAAATGGCCTGGCCTGGAAGGGACCATAAAGATCATCCAGTCCCACCCCCTGCCATGGGCAGGGACACCTCCCACCAGCCCAGGTTGCTCCAAGCCCCGTCCA